>OX608073.1:80351362-80670614 GCA_951509635.1 Eupeodes luniger
AATAACGTTCGCACCGATTACATGACCCTTTATCTAGACTTCAATAAAAACTTCACTACCAGCTTCCCTAATAGAGAGGACTGGGAAAACAGTGTACCCTACACTAACGAATCGAATCTTACCATCTTCACCGATGGTTCGAAAATGACTACTGGGGTAGGGGCAGGTTTCTACTCAGAAAATCTTAGCCTTGCCAGTTCATTCAGACTTCCCGACCATAGCAGCGTCTTCCAAGCTGAGATCTTGGCAGTGAAAAACGCTGCTAATCAAATATCCATGATGGCGATACCACACGCTGATATCACCTTTTTCATTGATAGCCAAGCAGCAATAAAAGCGATCTCTGCCACGCAAATCAAGTCAAAGCTTGTTTCTTGCTGTCGCGAAGAGCTAAGGGTTCTTGGTATGCAGCACAACGTAAGACTCTGCTGGGTTCCCGGTCACAGTGGTGTGCCAGGAAATGAAAAAGCGGATGAGCTTGCAAGAGAAGGCTCGGTACTTGATCCCTCTCTCATAGACCACAACATCAGAATCCCTCAATGCGAACTAAAGAGAAACATTAGTAATAATATCATTCAAAAAGCAAATGATAGATATAACCTATTAGAAACCTGCGGTAACACCAGGAAACTCTGGCCTCATTATGACAAGGAAAAATCCAAAAAGATTTTACTTCTCAAAAAACCGTCCCTAAGATCCCTCATAAGTGTGATAACGGGACACAATCTACTTGGCTACCACAAAAAGAAGATGGGGCTTAGTACGGACGACATATGCAGAGGCTGCGGCGATGAGGATGAGCACGAAAACACTGCTCATTTTCTATGCCACTGTCGAGCACTCTGCCGTACCAGATCAAAATTCTTAGGCAACTATTTCTTCAATGAACTAGAAGAACTATCTGAACTCCCAGGCAATCGCCTATTGAACTTCATCAAGTCCACCAAATAGCTCGATCAACGATAGAATTCATAGGTTAAATCATTTTTTCAGAAGTTACAACACTTCAGGGTATCACAATGGATCTACATTGATCTAAGTGTGACGGTAACAAAATCAACTGTCAGCCCATATAACCTAACCTAACCTAATGTGCCGTTGCTGAATGAACAGAAAAAACAAGTATACGAAACATTAATGCAAGCGGTGGACAAAAATATTGGTGGTCTATTCTTCCTGGACGCACCTGGAGGAATAGGGAAAACATTTGTCATTTCATTGATTTTGGCCACTATTCGATCAAGATGTGACATAGCTTTGGCGCTAGCATCATCCGGAATTGCGGCAACTCTTCTAGAAGGCGGTCGTACTGCACGTTCTGAGCTTAAGTTGCCACTCAATTTAAACACAATTGATACTCCAACATGCAATATTTCCCGATCCAGTGCAATGGGAAAATTGGCAAGCTGAAGGATATTCGACGAAGTAACAACATCCAACGGAGTTTTTGAACTCTCTGGAGTTACCATGATTTCCACCACATAATTTCCAACTCAAAGTTGGTTCAGTTGTTATGATATTGCGTAATTTGAATACACCGGGACTTTGTAACTGTACTCGACTCTCGGTGAAAAGACTTATGCCGAATTTCATTGAGGCAACCATTATTAACGGAAGGTACGCAGGTGAAAATGTATTTATTCCTCGAATACTGATTCCGACTGATCTTCCACTTGACTTCAAACGATTGCAATTTCCGGTTCGCCTTGCGTATGCAGTGACAATTTACGCTTCGATTCAGTATTTACTTTGGATTCACTTTCAATTTTTACTTAGAGAAGTTCAACTAAATTACACTTCATTTTTGTAATCGAAATGAATTCATTACTGTTGTTAAATGAAATAAAATTTTTCCTTTTCAAATATAAAACAAAAAAAAAATAATTTTTCTTCATCTTTTAACCCCCAAACGAAATGTTACAAAAAACGAAGCCATCTGGTGGCGAAACGGAGTTCGACGGGTTTGCTAGTAATAATATATATTTAAAATCAAGATAATTTTAGCTTCGATGTGTTTTCTGTCCCGGTAAGTTTTAGCCACTTTGGAGTACATATAGAGTTTTTCCACCGTCATCTCATTTAAGGGTTTTATCATTTCCTCTTCCGTAAGGTAATTATATCCAAGGAAGGCTCTCCTACTTTCTACTAGCACAGGGCATTTTCCTAAGAAGTGAAAAACATCTTTTCTTTTCCTTCGGTTACATAAACTGCATTGCCCGGATCGATCCTCCCTATGCGGTATATAGTTGAGATGCAGGAGCTCCCCCCGAAGTTTCAGCATCATAGAAATAACCTCCACACTGTTCTCATCTCTAAAATAGTTATTTGGACCTAGGTTATGACAGAGATGTTTGTAAATTAATTTATGAGTTAAATTTGAAGCTTCTTCTATACAGTGACTACGGAGTTTTTCATCAACCTTTGCAATTAATTTATACAGTTTAACCCTACAATCATCAAAGTTAACGAAATCCAAATCCAGTGACATTTCACACCACAAAGCCAGCTCGTGCCATTCTGCGTATCAACTACTTCTTTGATTGATTGTATAGAGGGCTGCTTTCTTTGGTAATCTTTCATTGTGCATTTGCAGAACTTTGATTATGTAGTCTATATTTAGTTTTAAGGTTTGAATAAAAAGCGGTGATAGTCCAGTTTCCAGCAAAACCATGTCATTTGGTGTGTTGTAGGGGAGATGAAATATTCTTTTAATAAAGAATCTTAGCAGTTTTTCCACACTTTCGCACTGTTTGTACCCCCAAACCTGTGCTGTGTAAACCATAATAGATCTAGACACTGCTTCAAACACACTAAATTTGCTACTAGTGCTATGTTCTTGTTTGAGAAACACTTTTACCAGGAAGTTCCGATTGCACTTTTTGCTTTCATAAGTTTTTCACTAACATGTCTTTCCATACTAAGATTCTTTGTAAAGCACACTCCTAGGTAATTGAATTCTCTCACCACCTCAATCAAGTTCGAATCGTAGCTCCATCTTTCATTTGAGCAATTTCCCTGCTCTGTGGCTAGGGGTCTACACATATGACTTCTGTAGAAGCTGCATGGACGAGGAGGAAGAGAAAACAGTCCAACACCTTCTATGTACATGTCCAGCACTCTCCATTAGAAGGAATAATTTTCTCGGTAATCCCTTCTTCGACAATACCAGTGAACTGGCAACGATTGACACAAAATGTCTCTCTAACTTTATTAAAAGCACAAAATGGTTTGTTTAATTTCATTACTCTCCCATGAGTAACCTCATTAGTGGTATCACAATGGACCCTTGAGGTCTAAGTGAGTCACTGACATCTGCACAGCCACTCCAACCTAACCTAACCTACTAAAATTGACCTTAAGATTCCACATTACACAGTACCTATGCAACTGGTTTATCATTAGTTGCAGTGATTGGGGTGAATTAGAATACAGCACAGTGTCATCAGCATAGAATAGTGCTTTGATCGTTGTCCCGGCGAATTCCACTCCTCCACCAATATTGTCAGTAAGGTCATCTACAAAGAGCGCAAATAAAAGTGGACTCAACGCACACCCCTGCCGGACGCCTGTTTCAATCTGAAACCATTCAGAGATTTCCTCTCCATTCCAAACCGCGGCTTTAGTATCATTGTATATATTTTTGAGGACTTTACCGAATTTCCTGGACATCCCTAGTCCATAAGTTTGTATAACTCAGTTACACTTTTAATAATTCCTGCATCTCCAAGCATATAAATCTCGCTTTTTGTGCTGCATCGACACCGCTTTGTTTGGGTATATGAACTATTATATTTTGCTTGATTTTCTGTCAAGCATCTCTACTTGATGTTCAAGAGAAAGACAGCGCGACTGCATGTTTTCCAATTGAACTTGCAATGATGTGTTATTCTCTTCCAAGTTCAATATTTCTGTGCTCATAGACTCGATGTCGGATTTTTTTGCTACGTTTTTTAATTTTTCACCCAATAAGTTTGAAATTGAATCTTGAATTAAATTTTGAAGGTCGTTTACCGGCAAACTACCCACCATCAACGTCGGCTCGGCGCTATTTATCGCTTTTATTGACGACACAGAGGATGGTGTCAGTTCTTTGTGCTGTCTCTTGGCCGTATTTATATCGCCAATTCGATTGTTGTTAGGTGGAGATCGTTTTAAAGACATTTGTCAACTCTTTTCTTTTGGCTTTCACAGAAATTAAACAAATTTTGGTGACTCATCGTTTCTATCTGAGTACACTTAACACTTTGTTTTTTACGTTTAATTCAATTTAAAATGATTTATTTTCTTATTTTTAACCAAGCTTTTTTTAACCAACTTATCACTTTCACAGAAGGGTTGCCAACCCTATATTCTAGTACAAATTCAATGAGTTTTTGAAAATGATATTTTGTTGTTGTCTTGTCTAAATTTTTTTTTTTTGCACAAAGTATGCAAATAGAGTTCTTTTAAAAACTTAATTTGAGTTTTATTTTAAAATTTTGTTGAAAAAAAAAAATATTTCTGTTTGATCTTGGATTTAAATGACCTTGCTAGAATTTGCTGTTACTGTTTTCGTATAAAGAGACACGACTGTAAAACAGAATACATTTAGTTTGTCTTCATTTAAATTAATCTCGCTCACTCAGCCCCTTGTTCGGATTCAGAACAGTTGAGGTGTGTAAAGTGTAACTGTATCGTTTCGTAAGTGTTTCCTGCTGACAGGATTTTCATTCTTAACTAAGTTCGCACTCTTGGCCTCTTAAATGCGGTACAAGGTGTATCATCTACAACTACAATACAATATTCAACAACCTATCTCTTCATTTGTATATATTTTTGAACATTTTTTCTTTTTGTTATTGTAATGTTGTTTTTCTTTCTTGCTTTTGCTTTATTCAAAGGACGACGTTTTGGATTGAAAGTGCACAAAGCATACCAGGTACACGAAGGTACCGTTTTTTTTTTACTGTGCTTGTATTTGTGCGAGAACGTGCAAAATGTGTTTTTTAGCCTTGACCAAGATTCAATGTGCTTCTTAATTGGTAACTGGTCTGACAATGATGGTAGAGGAAAATGTTAAATAAGAAAAAACACTAAAAAAATATCCTTGAATGTGCAGAATTTTCCATTTTCAATGCAACTCATAGATAGAGATAGAGAAAAGTCGTAGAAAATAATTGATATTTAACAGAGAATTCGCTTTAAAAGCTTAGTACTCGTAAAAATTCGGTAACTCTAACTGGTGGGTGCAACTTTTATTTTTTTAAAGAATAATTTAACAAACATCCCCGGAATGAGAAGGGAATCTAATTATCACCAGGTAAATTCTGACCCGAAAACCTACAAAATTTCTTCTTCAATTTGAACATAGAGAATCAACAAAAAAATAGGAAGAAGTAAAAGCAAATAACCCTTCATATACTCACCAGCATGCTGTACTAACCTAAAATCCTTCCTTCTATTCCGGTTTACAAAAATTTACATTTCAAAATCCTTCATAGCTCCTTCATGACACACGTGTTGTAGGTACTTGTATATGCAGTGCACTCGTAAGTATTGTCAACCACTTACAAAAACCCACTCGAAAATAGGTTAAAAACTTAGGAACCAGAGCCTAGTGCCTGCCTATACATACCCATAATACTCAAGAAAATTCTTTGAAGCTTCTGAAGTACATACATATGTTAAAATTAAGCTTACTTTTTTTCAAGTTTGTAATTCGTCAGCTAAAGAAAAGTCATCCATACACCCATTTTTGTTTTACATATATATTATTTCGAAGAAGTCGAAAGTACACCTTTTCTTGTTATTACATTATAGAGTACCTACACCTTAGAAAGGAAATATAAATTCCTTTGGTCCTGTATTTATGTACTTGTATGTACCTGGCCCAAACACTTCTAAAACTAAAGCTTTCTGTCATTAAGTCTTTGAAAAATGAAAAATGAAAACTACAAAAACAAGAGTAAAATCCTGCTTACTTCACGAAAAATAAATGAAACATATGGTTGAAGAAGTTGAAGAAAAAGAAGAAGAAGTAAAAGAAGCAGAGAAAAAAAAAAGAATGTAATTGTAAAACTGCTTAGGAGAAAATAAAAATAATAAAAAGTCAGCAGAAAAAAGGTATATGCATAGGTATGCTTGACAAATCCTGTGAGTGGAGTGTATCTTCCAGGAAATACATATATTTACACGTTGCAGGGAAACAGGAAGGTGAATTTATAACACTTTGAACTGGGTTATAAAATTATTTGAAAATTGTGAATTTTTCCAGTGAAGTATGTTGAAATTGTCAAGGATACAAACATCTTTATCTCACCTTCTGATGATTAAAGTTTTTGTAGTTTGTAAATGCTACGTCGTCGTCGTTTAATGTTTCATTTCTTGTAAGAATTTAAGATTTGATGTGTTTAAGCCAACAATTTTTCCAAAACAAAACTAAGAACTAGAAGACTGTAAATAACAAAACGCTTGTTCATATATTTTTTTGAATAACTCAACCAAAGAATAAGTCGAATATTTACTTTATGCGCGAGATGCATATTTCAGTCAACTGTGGCGTATGAGTGATTTTTAATGTTGTATTGAATGTTTTATGCGAAAATTGTACAAAAGTTTCAATTATTTTTCGTACTAGAGTATGCGTCAGAAAAATGGAAAGGATTTTAAAAAAATCATATTGAAATATTCATTTGACCTAGGGAAAGGAATCTTACAGCGGCGGCGGGCGTTATAGGCGAAAGATGCACAATTTTTGTTAATACTTCAACGATCCACCATGGAGGACTGATCTGTCAAAGAGCTCGCATTTGGAGTGGAGTAATATTTTCAACATATTGATTCTTAGACGGTTAAATTTCACTAGACGTGATTATAATTACAGATGAGGATAATTTTTACATATACTGCGGCGACGCACGTGAATAAGCAAAGTCTTCGTTTCTTATGTGAAGAGATTCTCTAAGTAATTCTAGAGAAATACTTCATCATTCGCTGAAGGTTACCCTTTGAACGGGAGTAGCAGTGAAGGGCGTCATCAATCCCTATTTTTTCGACAAAACGGCGAACACTACAGAAACCTGTTAAAGTGCGGCCGGAATTGCATAAAGGACGATGCTAATTCGAACCTGATTCCAGGTGTAACGTGGCATACCTCCACCAAAATCATGGATTGCTTACGCAAAATGTTTGTTTCCATAAATAAGCAAATCATTCACTATTGCTTCCTTTATCGAAGCCCCAATCTAGATAGAGTGTCAACTTCTCGTAAATTTGATGGTTTTTCTGATTCCATCCAAAAAATTGTTTCGTCCTATCCTCACACTGAAATCGTTATTAAAGCCGATTTCAATGTACACAATTCTTTATGGCTTCAACATTCGGGCCAGACAACATCCGAAGGAGTGTGTGCTCAGATCTTCGCAACGAGCCCACTCGAATATCGGATGTGGTAGGTCGATCAGAAAACATTCTTGACTTTTGTCCTGGGAATGAGAACTTTTATCCCGAATAGGGTTAAAAGCATCAGACCTAAGGAAAACGCATGGTTCGATGCGAGATGTAAAAAGGTTATTAGGGTCAAGAAGGTAAGTTTCCCTTGTTCTAAAGCCAATCCAACTGAGGAAAACCGGAATAAGTTTAAGCAAGCCAGGAAGGCCTGCAACGCCCATATTCGACGGACCAAATTTTTGCACGACCAAAAATCACGGCAAAAAATACTGCAATGTTCCAAAGGCAGTAAGAATTTTTGGTCATTTGTAAAAAATATGAGGAATTCTTCCTCAGTCCCTACGCTCGTTGTCAATGACACTTCATTTGTTAGCTCTTTAGAGAAAGCTAATCTCTTTATTAGGCAGTTCGCCGACAATTCAACGCTTCCAGTGAGTGTTTTGACTACGCCTGTCATCGAGCACGTTAGGGATTCTATGGATCCAATCTTTCTTCGCACTCGTACTGTGGCGAGAGTCCTAAAAGATCTTAACACACATAAATCTGGTGGTCCGGATTTTATCCCCGCTATTGTTCTGAAGAAGTGTTCTTAAACGCTAGCAAAACCACTGCGTAAACTTTTTCATATGTCCTACCTACTCCTCAGGTCTCGTTCCGAGCGAATGGAAAACTGCATTTGCCCAGCCTATTCTCAAAAAAGGCGAATCTTTCGCACCGAATGCACTTACGTCCCTTCTTTTCAAAGTCATGGAAACGCTGATTAATTATCAGCTCAAGAAATATCTCGAAGATCGAAAGCTTCTTAATGACTGACAGTACGGCTTTCGTAGCAATAGGTCCACTGGTGATCTCATGGTTCATCTCACCGAACAGTGGAGCAAATCTTTACATCGCTTTGGAGAAAGTAAGATTATTGCACTTGATATTTCAAAAGCATTTAATAGCGTTTGGCATCAGGCCCTCTTATCGAAAATGCGTGCTTTCGGTTTTCATGAATATCTTCTTCATTGGATTAGTAATTACCTTTCGATTCGTTCAATACAAGTTGTATTGGATGGATTCAAGTCTGAAAACCACAAAATAAATGCTGGTATGCCCCAGGGCTCTGTTGTATCTCCAACACTCTTTCTCATTTTTATTAATAATCTCCTGTCTGTAACTTCTTATCCAATACATTGTTTCGCTGACAATAACACTCTTAGCTTTTCGTATTCGTTTTCAGATTTACATCCCTCTTCTTCGGATGTGGAACTGCAACGACAAAATATGATAAGCTCATTAAATTCCGACCTAAACAGCATTGTACACTGGGGATTAAAAAACCGCGTGGAATTTAATGCTTCGAAAACTCAATGCTGTCTTGTATCGTTAAAGCGAGATATACCCCCCTTGCCATTATCCATAGATGGCTCTTGCATCAACGAGACTGAACATCTCGACATTCTCGGTAGGTATGTGTATCACCTCACCAACCACTTTTTGTGGAACGATCACATACGCGATGTCGCCAAAAATGCCGCAAGATGTTTGGGTTTTCTAAGGCGATGCAAGAAGTTTTTCTCCCCCTCTGATCTGGTTGTTATCTACAAATTTTATATAAGTCCAAAGCTTGAGTATAACTCCCATACTGCAACTTATTAACTTATTTAAGCCTCTTGGACAGTATTGAACGTAGAGCATTTAGATTGATTGGTGATATTACCATCATAAGATCATTTACGTCGCTTGAACATCGTCGAAATGTTTCTTGTCTCACGCTTTTTTACCGTTATTTTAACTATTTATGCTCAAGAGAAATAGGCAGTTGCATTCCTCCCCTTAAACAGTTCAACCGTAATACTCGCGCTTCTGCTCATCAATATACCCTCGAGCCCAACTTCGGTCGTACTGTCAAGTACAGAGATTCGTTATTTAGCCGTACTACACGAATGTTGAATGCCTTGCCACACTCTGTCTTTCCCAGCCATTGCAATATTATTTATCTATGTTAGTTACTTAAAATTTCATCATTTGCTTGTGAAATTCCAAAATTCTACACGCAAATAAAAAGTTTCTCAATTTTTTAGGCAAAATTAGTTAAATAAATAACAAAAGCCTTGAGGTTAAGCTCTTAAATTTAACCTATAAAACAAAAAAAAAAGAATTGCACAAAATAACTGTCAACAGAATTAAAGGCCTCTAAGCTAGTTTTATTTTTTTTGCGGTGAAAGTCTATTGCGCTGGCATTAAGGGGCTTGGTGGTGACATATTCTGGAGAATAAGATCCTCTAAATGAAAATAAAAAACAACTCCAACTAAAACTGGAACTGGACAGTTCTAGCTTAGTTAAAGTTCCCTTTTTTTTTGCTTTGGATTTTTCTTCACTGCAGAAGACTTCACTATATTTAAAGATATTTAAAGCTAACAGCTGCCCCGAAATTGAATTCATGCCAACAGAATTATATTGTGTTGTTTTTGTGCTTTAAGGAGTTCTCGTCCTAGAATTTTGAACAAGTTCGTATGCTACATGGAGATAATGTTTCTATGTATGGCTACTGAACACCAAGTGTGTTTTTCTCACACATTCTCACACAATAGGAAAAAGAAGAGGAACCTTCAGGATAACCTGCTGAAATTGGCAACGTAGATACAACGTTTTTATTTCCTGGTTTTAAGGGTTGTGTGGATGATGACTTTTCTTTTTGTTTTCCTTTTTTTTTTAGCTGAGGATGTTCACAATATTTGTGTTTCTTCTTGTTTTCCTTAATTGAAAATTGCATCTGTGTAGAAGGAGGGAAGGGTTTTTTTCGGGGGACTGGAGCGAAAGTCTTAAAAAATGAAAAAATAAAAAACAAAAGATTGTGTTGCATGAAACAGGTTGAACAAAATATTTTTTTTTCAGAATATAAAAAGGGTTTAGGCTGTGCTTAGGAGCTAAGTATTCTCAGTTTTTCCATTCCACCCATATATATTCCTTTTTCGCAACAGCAAAGTGGATCGAGAGTGAGGATTAACTTAAGAGTTAGAGCTTAAGTTTGCATAGATTTACGAGTAGACTTGCCTATGGAATTTGTATTAGCATAAATAAGTTCTTATTAGGAAGTAGATTTTGGACTTGCTGCAATTCTCTCGACATAAAGAGAGCCCAAGGACATAATTTTTAACAGTTTATGTTAATTTTGGTTTTTAAAGGATTCTCGAATAATCCTGAAAAAAGTAATTATTTCCATTTTTAAAAAATCACTATTTAAAGTTTCGTATTCCACAATTCACAGATTGAAATCGAAAAACAAACAATAAAACACGCTTTACACAACTTTTTCTAATGCATTTTAAGTGACGTGTTTATGTGGGACGTTAAAAGGTATTTTAGACGTCTTATAGCACAGGACAAGAATAGAACAAAACATCATCGTTAAAAAGAACTAAAATTTGTATGATTCAGTAAATCTTTTCCTGGGAGTTTTGTTGAAAGTTGAGATTTGATACTTTGTTTTTAAATACTTAATTTATTTTATCGTTATCAAATTGTACTAATTTTTATATGTTTGATATATTGAAAATAAATATTATTACTGTTCAGAATCTTAAAACATCAGGTTATGGGCCTTATCACGATCTAAATACAAAATAATAAGGAAATTTGTATTGAGAAAAGATGTCTGAAACGAAATTCAGTATTGAAAAGCTTCGGGGAAGCGAAAACTTCGAAGACTGGAAATTTTCCGTTGAAGCTTATTTCCAAATGAAAGGACTTTGGAAGGCTGTTTCTGATGGTAGTGAGACGGAGAAGGATACAACGAAGCTCTTAAACGCAAAATCGGAGCTTATATTGCTTGTTGAAAGATCCATTTATCCTCATATAAGACATTGCAAAAGCGCTAAGGAGATTTGGGATTCTCTTCAGAAAATTTTTCAAGATTCTGATCTTGTGAGGAGAGTTGGGCTCATCCAAAAGTTTTGTTCTACAAAATTGAAAGATTTCTCTACCGTAGATGCGTACGTTAACGATGTTTTAAATACATCGTACAAGCTCAGGTCTGTTGGTCTTAACCTAGATGAAGAATGGATAGGATCAATGCTGTTAGCTGGTCTTCCCGAAGAATACAAGCCAATGATAATGGGAATCCAAAGCTCTGGGATTCTTATCACAGGAGACAGTATTAAAACCAAACTTCTTCAAGACGTTAATTTGGATGCAAGTCAAGATACTGCTTTTGTTGGCAAGAACAAGAAAAACTTTGGGAATAAGAACTTTAAGGGTCCTAAATGTTACAACTGCAACGAATTTGGTCATATTGCTGCTAAATGTCCAAAAAAGAATAAGAACCATCAAGAAAAGAAGAATGCGATGTTAGGATGTTTTTCCGTCACGGCTCTTGACAAAGAAGAATGGTATTTCGACTCGGGAGCGTCAGCTCACATGTGCTCAAATAGTGCATGCTTTTCAAGTAAGATGGAAAATCTAAACTCTGAGGTAATTGTTGCAAATAATTCAAAAATGCAAGTCCAAGGTATAGGTAAAGTCGATATGAAGGTATCTATTGGAAAATTCAAAGAAAGTGAGGTTGAATTTTTGAAAGTCCTTTACGTTCCTGACTTATGCATTAATCTCTTATCTGTCTCGAAAATTGTTCAGAAGGGTTTTTCAATGATTTTTTCCAAGAATGGATGTTTAGTGAAAGACCGAAGGGGTAATGTTGTTGCAACTGCAAGCTTGGTGAACAATATGTTCCGACTCAACAGACCACCCAACCAAAGTGCATATGTTACAAAAAATGTAGCTTCAGACTTTGAACTTTGGCACAAGCGTGTTGGACATCCAAGTATTGAAACCACACAAGCTATGATTCCGAAAGTGGTGCAGAATATTGATTGCGATAGTTCAAAAATCAATTGCATCACATGTATCAAAGGTAAAATGGCACGCCTGCCGTTTAACTCAATTGGTACTAGAGCAGAATCAATATTAGAACTAGTACACGCAGATCTTTGTGGTCCGATTGAACAAAAATCAATTGGAGGTTCAGAGTACATGCTTCTATTCATTGATGATTTTTCAAGAAAAGTCTTTGCGTTTTTCATTAAAAGCAAGAATGAGGTAGCGGAAAAGTTCCTTGAGTTCAAAAATTTTGTAGAAAATCAGACTGGTAACAAAATAAAGGCCATTAGAAGCGACAATGGAAAGGAATATTGTAATTTTAAGATGAAGAAGATTCTAGCAGATGCAGGCATTCAACATCAAACAACGGTTCCATATTCTCCACAGCAAAACGGGTTGGCAGAAAGAATGAATAGAACCATAATCGAAAAAGCGCGATGTCTTCTCATCGAGTCTGGTTTACACAAACGTTTTTGGGCTGAAGCTGCAAATACGGCAGTTTATTTAACGAACAGAACACCTTGCAAAGGTACAAAAGAAAAAACACCTGAAGAAATCTGGAGTGGAAGAAGAGTGAATCTGCAGCATCTTAAAGTTTTCGGTTGTCAAGCAGTTATTCACATTCCAAAAGAAAAGCGGAAGAAACTCGATGCCAAAGGAAAAGAAGTAATTTTAATCGGATACTGCACACACTCAAAATCATATCGCTTCTATGACGTTAAGAAAAAAGAAGTCATAATAAGTCGAGACGCAGTTTTCCATGAGCAAATTTTTCCAAAAGATGGTGAGACAAACGATACATCTTATTGTGATATTTTTACAGGATATGATTCAGTGGGGAATGAAGACGAAATTCCATCAGTGAATTCAAGCAATGAAATACCAATCGAAATAAGTGACGAAACGGCAAGTGAAAACAGTTTTTTGGATGCCCAAGATGATTTCATTGTTGAAGAATCTTCAGAAGGAATCATATCTGAGAGAGAAATAAGACAATCTACCAGAATAAGAAATCCACCTGAAAGATACGGTTATCTATCGTACGTGGCCAGCAACAATGATGAAGATCCAAAGACAGTCGCTGAGGCAATGAAGAGCGAACATATGACTGATTGGAAAAAAGCAATGAACGATGAATATACAGCTCTTTTGAAAAATGGCACTTGGGAAATAGTTTCTTTACCAAAAGGAAAGAAAGCCATAAATTCCAAATGGATATTTAAGACGAAAAAAGATGCAAGTGGTAATGTCGAAAAATATAAAGCTAGATTGGTCGTAAAGGGGTATTCGCAACGTCAAGGGGTCGATTATCAAGAAATATTTTCTCCTGTCGTAAGGTACACGTCCATTAGGGTACTTTTAAGTTTGGCTGTACGATATGATTTGGATATCGATCAAATGGATGTTGTGACTGCTTTCCTGCAAAGTGAACTTAACGAAGAAATTTACATGAATCTCCCTGAAGGTTTTGATAATGTTCAAAATAAAGTATGTAAACTCAAGAAATCACTGTACGGTCTAAAACAAGCTAGCAGAGTTTGGAATAAGAAATTGGATAAAACTTTAAAGAAAATTGGACTTAAACAATCAAAAACCGATCCGTGTATTTATTACAAGACAAACAGCACAGATAAAACTTTCGTCGCTATTTACGTAGACGACATACTGATTTTTACAAATAACAAAGATGAAAAAAGCATTATCAAAGAAAATTTGGCTAAGTCATTCGAGATGAAAGATTTTGGAGAAGCTAAATTTGTGCTTGGTATGCAAATAACTCGCGATCGAGAAAAGGGAAAGTTATGGATAGACCAACGGACATACTTAAAGAATATTCTCAAGCGATTCAACATGGAGGATTGTAATCCGGTATCCACACCCTTAGATAATAACCAAAAGCTTATAAAAGAAACACATCAACAAAGCAAACACGAAACTGATTACATGAAAACCGTTCCATATCAAGAAGCTATTGGAAGCATTTTATATGCAGCACAAGTAAGTCGCCCAGATTTATCCTTTGCAGTGGGGGCTTTATCAAGATTTAATAATAATCCTTCAAAATCTCATTGGATAGCGGTTAAACGACTTTTCCGTTATATAAAAGGAACAATAAATTACAAGCTAGAATACACTCGAGACATTGAAGGATGTTTAGAAGGATTTTCGGATGCTGACTGGGCTAGTGACTCAGATGACAGAAAATCAACTACAGGTTATCTCTTTAAATACCAAGGAGGACCTATTTCGTGGAATGCAAAGAAACAACCTACTGTCGCTCTCTCCACCACAGAGGCTGAGTATATGGCCTTAGCCTCAACATCTCAAGAAGCACTTTGGCTTCAATCTTTATTGCGAGAACTAATTAATTGGAATCAAGAACTTATATTGCAATGCGATAACAAGAGTGCAATAAACATATCTAAAAACAACGTTTATCACGCACGTTCAAAGCACATCGATATAAGGCATCATTTCATTCGAGATCTTATAGAAGATAATAAATTAAAAGTAGAATATTTGAAAACTGAAGAGATGCCTGCTGATGTTCTAACCAAAGGACTCCCTGCTACAAAACATAACAACTGTTGTACTCTCATTGGTATAAAAGTATACAAATCTAGTGGGGGTGTTGAAAGTTGAGATTTGATACTTTGTTTTTAAATACTTAGTTTATTTTATCGTTATCAAATTGTACTAATTTTTATATGTTTGATATATTGAAAATAAATATTATTACTGTTCAGAATCTTAAAACATCAAGTTTGACGACAAGTTATGCATATAGGCTTGAGAAATAAATATGCACCCACAGCTTGACTTCAAATTGAAGTTAAAATGATTTTTGTGCTCAGCTAGGATTTGAACACTAAATTAGCACAAAAGAACTCTTACCTACTTACTTAAAAACGCTCTGCACTCCGCCTCAGTCTCGAGTTTCACACGTTAAGTTTATTGAGGTCGTCTCTTACCTGTGTGAGCCGCCTGAGTCACGGTTTTCCTCTACTGCGCTGTACCTCGGGATTGGCTTCAATTATCTGGGCTGGATCATTAATGTCTATTCCATTCATAACCCAGCTAATTAAATTCTTGAACTTTATTCTTTGGACCAGATCTGTGTCGCAGTACAGCCTGTACAATTCATCGTTGCATCTTCTCCTCCACTCTCCGCTCTCTATATGCTGACGAAATCAAAAATCACCGAAAAATGTTTCTGTCAAAGCATCCTAAGATGTTTTCATCTTGCCTTGATAAGTTCCAAACCTCAGCGCCATATATGAGAACGGAGATTATGATTGTCGAGAGAAGACTTTACTACTGAAGCTCAAAGAAACAGCGATTCACAAGTTATTCTCATTTTGATTACAGCGCTGGTAGGCTGAATTTATAACGATGCGTATATAGGTAGACAAAGTTCATATAGTCTACCTCAAAGTTATAGCTGTCCATGGTGACGTTTTGACCAAGAAGTCGTCCTTCAATGTCGCTTCTTAATGACAGCATAACATATGGTTGGTCTTGACCGCATTGACCACTAAACTCATCATCTCCGCTTTCGTCGATATTCTCAAAAACGCGCCAATGACATAACGTTTTGATCTTCTAATTACGTCAATATCATCGGCGTATCTGAATGATTTGACAGATCTTTTGAAAATCTTGCCTCTAGTGTTGATAATTGAATTTTGCACAATTCTTTCCAGAACGATGTTGAAGAAGTCGCATGAAAATGCATCGCCTTATCAAAATCCTTTTTTGGCATCAACAGCATTGGTGAGATCATTTCTGTCCTTAAGAGAGCAGGATGTATTCTCTATCATCATTTGACACTTACGAACAAGTTTGAAAGGGATGGCAAACTAGACATTGATCGGTAAAGTTTTTTTCTAAAGATACTGTCATACGCGACCTTGAAATCGGTAAACAAATGGTGGGTATCGATTTGAAGTTCCTGAGCTAATGTCAAGATCTGCCATAATGTGAGTATTTGATCAACGGTAGGCTTTCCTGTTCTCAAGCCACACTGATATGGACCTATGAGATTGTTGACGTTCGTCTTCAGATGTTCACATAATACAGCAGGAAAGATCTTATAGGCGATGTTCAGGAAACTGATGCCTCTGTAGTTGGCGCAGTTCAGAAGGTCTTTTTTTTGTGAACCTTTTTGTTGTGTAGTACCCGTGGCATGATGGTTAGTGCGTTGGACTGTCATGCGAGAGGTCTTGGGTTCGATCCCTGCCTGTGCCACCTTAATTTAAAAAAAAAAAAAAAACGGGTACTGCCTCTTGCGAGGAATTGACAAATTCTCCAAGAGTAATGCTTGTCATGAAAAAGTGCTTTCTCAAATTAGCCGTTTGGATTCGGCTCAAAACTGTAGGTTCCCTCCATCCCTGACAACAGTACTCGCACACAGGAATGGTTGAGAGTTGTAAGTCACTAGGCCCTGGTTCTCTACGGACTGTTGCGCCACCTAATTTATTTATTTTGTTGTGTTACGTTTTCGCGGTCTTCTCTTGGTGATCATTCTTTTTCATCATGATCACCATAGCAGATTGCTGCAATTTTCCCAAGTCTTCAAGTCATTTACAGTGGCTGACAAGACAAGAACAGCTCTTCTATTTAAAGGGTTTTCAAAAGATACTTACTTCTCGAACACATAAGTAAAATTATTTCATCCAAGACTTCTTATCACCTTTTGCCAAAATTGTTCATTTTCCAAATCACTCAAATATATCATGTTCCATCGGGTGACAACTCTTGCAAACTCTCTAATAATGTCACTTGGCATTGAAATTGAACATTTTCAAGGATATCAAAATGAAAGGACATTTTATGACTATTTGTTTTGCACTTTCCCTTCCCCTTACATTTCACAATGTTTTCATATTCCTGAAGCCTCAAACGGCCTTTCCCTCTCATTTGACCTAAAAAAATCTAAAAAAAAGTATACTTATAGTCTGATATTTTGTGAAGCATCGCAAATGACCGACAAAAATGATGTTGTATCGTTATTTCTTGAAAGCAAAAGGACATTTTCTTCCTTTTCGTTCTGTACTGTTTATGCACCACAAAGTCATGGCACAAGGCGGAGCAGAGCTCCTTCGGTTCAGTAGGGCTGTGTCCGAACGGGACCGAACTGATAGGGTGAAGCAGGAGAACCAGTTTTGGTGGCTTCAATCGGCACTTAGTGGGTAGTCGGGATGGGGTTTAAAGCCTTGGCCGGCTTACATACTTGTTTTATAGTTTTAGGGTTTAGTTTTAAGTAGAATAGGCATGGTGGCACAAAAAAAAATACAAAAAAAAAAATACAAAAAATACAAAAAAGGAAATACAAAAAAATAAAAAAAAAAAAAATTAAAAAAAAAACATGGAATAAAGAAAGAAAAAAAAAAGACAACAATATATGAAAAACAAAAAAACGTTAGATAGTTAGATTTGCTGCTGTGGTTGTTCTAGTTTTAAGTAGTTTATAGGTAGAATAGGTAGTTTTAGTTAGCTTTAAGTTTTATATTAAGGACCTTATTTTAAGTAGTTTTTAAGTAAAATAAAAAAGGATATTGATATTAGTTTTTTTGAAATTTTCTAATGAATAAAAAAATAAATAAAATAAATTAAAGTTAAATAGATCTTAGGGCCGAAAGGCATTAGCATTAAGTATTATTGTTTAACTTAGAGTGTCCGTATGGGACCAGTAAGTTAGTTGTAAGTTATGGATAATTAGGCTAGTTTTATGAATTTTTGTCTAGCTTTAAGGTAGGTTTAAGATTGAATTAATAAAAATGAATTTAAAAAAAAAAAAAAAAATTCAAAAATGAATTAGTTCTCCTCTACTTTTTTGTGTTTGTTTAGTTCATTGAAATAGAAAAAAGAAGGTTTCTTGGGCTACTACACACACAAATAAAAAGAAAGTGAAACGGAAATCTATAAATATTGCTAAACTATCACCCACATCATATACATACGTATACTCTTCCGTTATGGATGGCATAAGGACCAAAAGTTCCTATGCATGCTTGCCCAGGGGCCTTATTTTTTTTTTTATTTTTTAAACGTTTTTATGCCGCACTAACGGGAGGGATAGTAGATGTATAAAATTCTAATGGATGATTTGGTGATGGCAAACGAAATCCAAATCGGAAATCACACTGCAAGGACGATTCGATTTGGAAGAGGTCGTCATCATCGTCCGTCGTCGTTAATCAACCATATAGAGAGACTCTGAAGACATGTACACTTAGAGAAATCTTGAATCTCATAGGACTTTTTAAAGATTTTCTCCGGACAGTTCGTAGTTGAAAATAAAACATAATAATACAAACATTGTTTTGAGCCAGGATACGCAGACTCAGCTCGGTAAGGCAAAAGAAAAGTAAAAAGAAAAGTGTGTTTTTCTGACAGTTTTTTTTGAAATTCCGATATCTGGTATGCGGTACGATAATTTTTAGATAAGTTTCAACGGAGTAAATTCTTTTCTTTGTAAACCTCTTAACTGCCCTACAACTAGAATACAAAATGTGATCATCATCCGAAGACATTAAAGTCCACCTTATATAGTCTAGTGTCTAGTCGCTCAAGGTGCTGTGTTCTATAATACTCTGTACATTTATGAGCTGAGTAGTATGTAATGTAATGTATAATGTAAAATTGACCATATTCATCAAATTGGATTTTAACTTATCTCCTTTAATAACTTAAGCTCTCCCTCAAAGGCTGTTATTTCTTAATTCGGGGTTCCTCAGGGCAGTAATTTAGGACCGATTCTTTTAATTTTACTTATTGATCATTTATCACTTTGTGTATCCTCTATAGCATTGCATTTTTATTTGGGATTTAGACTTCTTGGCGACAAATTAAACGCTTGTCTGAACTGGGCCACTCTTTTGAGCTTTTTGGTTTTTTTAAACCAGTTTAGTGTTGGGCGCCATTTTTAGTGTTAGGAAAACTGTTTTTTTCTAGTTTTAAAATTGTTATAATATTTTTTGAGTGTAAAAACCTATCAAAAAGTTGAATTTAAGGTGATGGTACTTCCTGTTGTCCTTTTGGGTTAAATTTTCGTTTATTTTTTGAAAGCGGCATAGAAGTGCAGAAAGAAGGGTTTGAGAAAATCTATTTCATATTCATTGAAAGATTGAGATCACACAATGTGCCATTTGCAGAGACAATTATTATTGGGATCATGAATTATGTTCTTGGGCTATTTTTTTATGGGCTTCCTTTGTTGCTACCTACGACGATGATGTCGCCGCCACCGACGCCTCCGCCGACGCCGGTAGAGGACGTTTTATTCCATATTTATAGGTTTTAGATTTTTTTTTTTGTCTTAGCTAACATTGAGATATACTCTGTCCCGAATGATTGTTTATTGAACATTGATTTGAATTTATAGGAATTTAATTGTTTGGGTATAGATTATGAGATTTTTGGTTTTATGGGAGGATGGCCATTAAATGGAGAGATGATGCGGTATACAAAAATATGTAATATTCATAAAAGAATTTATGTTTATTTTTACATTTTTTTCTGTAATATGCATTGCAGAAAACATGAGTGGTGTGGAGCGGCGGAGGCGGCGGCGGCGGTCGGTGGTTGTTGTGGAATTAAACTGATTGCGCAATATGAATATGAATAATAATAATATTGAAGTTTATAACAACCGCAATGTTACGTGTATATTTTTATGAGGATTTTTGTTGTTGTTCGTTATTTTTTGGTTTTTATCAATGTAAGCTTTTATTTTTATAGGTTATTGTTGAGTAGGAAGTTGTAGCTGTACAAACACAGGTATCGTGTATGATGTGGGAGCGAGGGGGGAGGGACTATTGAAATTGCATTTTGCGAGGCCAAACATAAAAAAGATATGACTAAATATAAACCACCTCTGGCTTATGCATATAGTATCTCGTTAAATTTGGAGTAGATAATGGAAATACCTGAAATAAACAAAGTCTGGAAAAATAAATTTGAATTCATATTAAAAAACATAAAACAGAATATAATAGGATCACAGTTATATACGTAAAAGGAATCTTAAATTTTATGTTTTAAATATTTTTGTTTTTATTATTTGAAATTCGGATTTTAGGCTAGGAGCAAAAAGAAATTTACTTTTGTTTTGTGTTTTGAGTATAGATGCCAAATCTGGAATCTCTGTTAACCTTTTTGTACAGCTTAAAAGTCCTCCTGTATCACATTTTTATTTCAATCGCATGAAATACTATATTTCAAAGCTCTGCTTTATGTGCAATTAGTATATTTGAACCGAATTCAGGATTTGTTAGTTGTAGCATTATATATCATTTTCTACCTGAGGAACTTAAATTGGTACTGTCCTAAATCCGGAAACCTTGTGACATCCAAAAATGATCCAATCTTTGCGGGTTACTTTTTTTTAAACAATCGAAATCCCATTTTCAACTATGGATGGTTTTAAGTGAATGATGCTCGACTGTATCGCACGAATTTGCTCCTGTATCCAAAGTCTCTGTTAAAAAATCGATCTTATATTTTAAAATTTTTAAAATGTAAAAATTACAAATTTTACCAATAAAATAAGTTTGTCTTGAAAAATTTACGAGTAGATGTCGTTTGGTGTTTCCTTAATTTTTAAGATTTTTTTTTTGAAAATCGTTAGAGGTTTTTTTTTAAATTGATTTTGAATACATACATTTTTTTTTTTTCAAAATATTTTTGGTATGCTGTTATTAAAAATATATTAACATACATTTTATATTTGATTTTCGTAAAAAAATGATGACCCGTTTTTTAGATATCGAGTTTTGAAAAAAAAAAGGATTTTTAAAAATTCAAAACAAAAATGTTGAAACTTCTTATCATCAAATATTATTTAGACAATATCAGAAATTCATGAGTTCCTGAGAATAATTAAAAGCAGGGGGGGGGGGGGGGGGTTGTACCCTTCTAGAGCAATACAAAAATATATTTTTTTATTGAAAGAAGCCAATTTAAGAACAACATTTGAAGAGAAAATTTAATACATTTTAATAAAGACGGATGGAATCAATTGACCTACTTTTCTCGACTTCTCTACCATCTTAGTGCCATGTTTGATTAAAATCTCGAGTTCGAATTTTTTTACGAATGCAAAACTTGTTATATAGTTCTATGTCACAAATGAAAATGGGTCAATAAAACCTTTTGAATAACATTATAATAATTTGTAAAATTATCAACATTTAAGGGGGTCGTTTACCTTCGCGCTCAAATTTCGGGCCTATTATTCAAGGATGGATTCCAAAAAAACTACACATGATATTTGAACACATTTTTTTAAATTTGATTAGTCAATTCTTGAACTTTAATGAAATACAAAAAAAGGATGATTTTTTAAATATATATTTCCCTTGACGCGTCGTTGAATGCACTACTGCATGCCGGTTTGACGGAGTAGAACGGCTGGCACGATATCTCAGCTTCAGGACCTTGAAAAAAAAAAAATTAGTTTAACTTAATTTTTGGAACGTTGATTAGGTCTAGACACAAACTTTTTTGAATATTTGAAAATTTCACAAAATGGCAGCGATTTGAAATTTCATTTTTTGACCATGTTTTTCAATCTTAAAAAGACTGTAAAAAAGCTTGTGTCTAGACCTAGCGAGATGTTTTGTGAATAAGTAACGCTTTACAGATTTAGGATATCTTCTATAGTTTTGTCAAAATCATGCCCCTAAAGTTTTGAAAAACATTACTTTTGGGAAAACGCGTTTAAAGATAAATATTACAGTTAAACACGATTGGCAGAACTTTCTTTGAGGCTCGATATCTCGTAAACCATCATGTTTTCGATCAAATCCTTCACAGAGCAAGTTTTTAGTTATGTCTACATTAGATCGATTTTTTCAAACCGCGAAGGTAGACGGCTCCCTTAAACAATTAAATAATAAATGAAGTCAGCACGAAATATTTTCAAAATTTAATCGTTTCCGCTTTGGAAATCGGTCATTCTCCTTTTTTTTGAAAACCTTTTTGGATCTTTCGATGTTACTATCTATAAAATAAAATTTGTTTGAAGTCGATAAATGTGACGGTTCTTGAGAAATGGCCGAAGAAAAAAAGTATCACGAACGTACGGTTATACGTAGAGAAATGTCAAACTTTTTATATGGACAAATCAGACCGATTACAATAGCTTTCTATTGGAAGTTCTATAAAGGCGATGTTCCATTTCCAATGTCCAAAATATTTGAGTTTAAAACGGGTTACTCAATTCCTGTAGAATGCCATGATGTTAATTTGGGGAAATAACAACATATTTAATAAACGTAATCGTTACAAATTTTCAAAATTAATGGATTTTTAATACAACATTAAATTTGGCAAGTTGATGTTTCAGAACTATACACCAAATTTATCAGTTTTGCAGTTAAACCTCTTAAGATCGATTTTCTTTTTGATTCGATTTAAGATTGATTTTTTTTATTCGATTTCTAAAAAATCTTAATCGAACAATCCAAATAAAAATCAGTTATAAAGCTTATTTCATTTCGGTAAGATATTTAGTATGTACCTTTTCTCGAAAAATTAACCGAATTCTTTGATATAATAAAGTTTTTGACAGAGCCAATCAAAAATATCACTGATTTGTCACTGATAATGTTTTTATCCCTTATCTGCCAGTTTTAAGTTCTTTTCAATTTCTGAGATACAAATTTTAAAGAGATTTTAGTATGCTACTTAGTTAAGCAGACAATTTTTGAACGATTTAAGTATTTTTAACTTCCGACAGGAAGTTTTTGTAATTGGTACGATTTGTCGAATTGAAAATGTTGACATTTCTCGGCGATTCAAGGTCCCTAGAGTCGAAATAAAAGGTTTTAGAAAGATGTCTGATTTGAATTAAGTTTTATATTATAAATTGTAACGTGATACCAAACAAATATATTTTTGGAAAAAATTCCAATTAACGGTTTTTTTATAAATCAAAAAAAAAACTTTAAAAACAATATTTGTGACCTTGAACATTTTACGAACAAAAAATAATTTTGTCCTAAAACAATTTTTTGCATAGAAAAATAACAATTTCAACATCTAGTATCATTTTGAGAAAAATCAAATCGACATTTTTTTTACAAAAAACTAAAAACCTAAAAAAATTAACAAAAGTTGGTAAAAATTGATTTTCGACTCAAATATCTTTTCAACAATTGAAGATTATGGCTTCCATTTAATTTTAACTTGTAAGAAATATTGTTTTCAACATTCGGACAAATTTTGAGAAATATCGAGCTGCCAATTTTCTTACAAAAAATAAAAACCTAATAAAAAATTGATTTTCGACTTAATTATATTTTCAAAACTTTGAGATATTGGCTTTACACTATTTTTATCTTTTAAAAAATATTGTTGTCAACATTCAGTAAAATTTTGAGAAACATCGAATTGACGGTTTAAAAATAAATTGAAAACCTAAAAAAAAAATGTATAAAAGTTGGTAAAAATAGATTTTCGGCTCAAATATCTTTTCAAAAATTTGAGATTATGGCTTTCAACTAATTTTTACTTATAAGAAATATTGTTTTCAACATTTGCAAAAATTTTGAGAAAAATTGAATTCACAGTTTTTTACAAAAAATAAAAACCTAAGAAAAAAACTAACAATAGTTGGTAAAAATTGATCTTTGATTTAAATATCTTTTCAAAGCCTTAAGATTAAACTTAAACTCATTGTTTCTTTTAAAAAATATTGTTGTCTACATTCAGTAAAATTTTGAGAAAAATCGAATTGACAGTTTTTTTTACAAAAAATAAAAAAAGTTGGTAAAAATTGATTTTCGACTCAAATATCTTTTCAAAAATTAAAAATATTGGCTTCAAAATAATTTTATCTTATAAGAAATATTGTTTTCAACATTAGATACAATTTTGAGAAAAATCGAATTGACAGTTTCTTTTTACAAAAAATAAAAACCTTAATAAAAAAATAATACTAAAACTTGGTAAAAATTTACTTTCGATTCAAAAAAATAAAATCTACAAAAAATAGTACACAAATTTGGTAAAAATTGATGTTCGGTTCTCGTTATCTCTCAAATTAATTTCATTCATCCAATTTGTATTTGTTTATTTAAGAAATAAAACCTTTTAAGAAATGCTACTAAAATTGGTAAAAACTGGTTTTCTACTAAAAATAGATTTTGAAATCAAACTACAATTTTTAAGCAAGACAAATCGACAGACGGGATGGGAAGTTATCAGTGTGGGTCGCATCCCAGCCTCTTTTTCTAAATTAAGAGCTACACAAATTTCAATATTGTGCTACATATATCCGTATGCCTTTAAAGTTTCTTAAATTTGAAGTAAAAGTTTACATTTTCCAGATTTTGGTTAATTTGTTTGGTGTTTTTTACAAATTGTCACATGTTTTGCTTCAAATGAAATTTAATAGGCATTTTATCAATTAGCGAAAAAAAATAATTTAAACTTTGGAATATCTTCTAAATTATTAAGTATTCAAAAAATTGCTCACTTTTAAAATTCTAAACCCTTCAAAAAAGGTTGTTTAAAACGTTCCCCTTCTTTTTATTTCTCCTCACATCGATAACCTTTTTATTCACTTAAACTTACTCCGTGCCTGGTGGAAGTATTCCAAAAATGTCCAAAATTCCCGAGTATTTGTTTTTTTTTATATCTGTCTATATTTATATATTTTTCTTAATAATTATGTACAAAATGGCCTTATTTGGTATGTTATAAGAATGCTACTAAACCTTCTCCACTTTCACACGAATACCGTGAGGAGTGACCAAAAGAATCTGGGCTGGATCAAATTGCAAATCTTTTGGTGTTTCTTCACAGACACTAAATTTGAAATTTTTGATCAAAAGCGCCAAACCAATCGATGCTAACATTCTGCCAAATTTCAGACCAATACAATTTCGAGGCCCTTCACCGAATGGCAAATAGGCTAACGCTTCACGTTTAGACTTTTCTTCTGGACTAAAACGCTCCGGGTCAAATTTGGTGGGGTTGGGATAAATATCCGGATTAGAGTGAATTGCTTCGATGGGAATGAAAATCAATGTTCCCTTGTCGATTTTATATTTCTTATCAGCGCTTGCATAATAATCCGTATTGGCAATACGTTGTAAGGTCGGGACAACTGTATACATACGAAGAGTTTCTACAAAAAAATTGAATAGATTAGAAATAAGTGTGTTTTTTTCGAAAACTCAAGATCTCACCATCGAAAACTTGATCCAAATATTGCATCTCTTTGAGACTTTCGTAAGTCAATTCACCATTGTGCTTTTCCAAAACTTCATCGATGGATGTCCTCAATTTCTCCTGGACATCGGTGTTGCGAGCAAGGGCATATATAGCATACGACATGGTCGCTGAAGATGTCTCGAACCCAGCTATCCAAAACAAGAAAGCCTGCGCCGCAACTTCTTCCATTGTCAAGCCAGTGCTGATCTGTTGTCCATCCTCAGTAACGAATGATTTGTTATTTTTCACATCGATCAAAATTGACATAAAGTCATTTTTCTGAATATTATTTTGCTCTCGGTATTCCACAGTCCTTCGGACAGCTTGCAAGAAAAAGTCCTCAACATCTTTCCGAATCAAACGCAGCTTTAATTTTCTCGCCAATTTCGGACAACTTTGCATGAAACCCATAATCACTGAATGATAAGTTGGTTCTTCGAACACTATCCGCCCGTACTTTCGAAACTGGGCATTTGGATCTGCCAGACTGTTGCACTCGATTCCAAAGGCGCATGTTGCAATGACGTCGGTGGTAAACCTGGCATTAAGGTCCTTAACTTCTATTATTTCACTGCCATCAGCGCCATCAATGATCTCACTCAAAGTCTTCACAAATCGATGACCAACATCAATCACTCCTGGGAACATGGTTTTTATCTTGTTGGCGGTAAATGTCGGCGAAAGTTTGTGCCGCATCTGGCGCCATTGTTTCTCCTCCAAAGCAAAAAGATTCGCCGATAGTGGATCATCGATTTCATTGTAGAAAAAACCACGTTCAACGAACTTATTGAAGTCTTTAATTAACACATCCTTAATAAAATCCGAATCTAATGCGACAATTGCTGGTGTCATAAAGTAATAGAGTCCACAAAACGGTCCCGTTCCTATGAACTTGTTGTAGAGTTTCTTAATCGCATCACTTTGATGGAGATGTTCTTGAATGTTGCCCAAAAACCAAGCTGGTTTATCGTGAGGTATTTGTCGTAGTTTCCAATAGATCATACGATACCGAATGAAGACAAACACCAACGACACTATTGTACCGATACCGCACAGAACCGAGATTAGAAGTGACATTCTCTTGAGATATTTTATTCAAATGAAAAGAACTTTTCTGAGTTGAATGGTTTTATATAAAAAAGAATCAACAGATCTGTGAGCTTTTCAAGCGTTTTCGAAAATTTTAAGAGAATTGTGAAATTGAATTAGAAATTAGGCAGATAGAGAGCGGCGACCCGTACAGTACATACTATGATTGCTTATCGTTATCTCTTTCAAATTAAATAATTACCTATTAATTAAATTATGCTTCTTCCACATCCACTGTCGAATAATAATGTTTTGAGTTGAAAGCATTGATAACCCATTGACAAGACTTGGCCGGAGTGATTAACACAGTTTAAGTGAAAAGTGGGAAGAAATTACTGGCGTGTGCGAGTACATTTGTTAAGATCTTCTGATTATTTTTTAAATATAAGAGAAGACCATCGAAACAAAAGAGATTCTATGTTATGTTCTGGAATCAGTTTGGAATTTTACGAGCCCCATTATGAACCCTTATTTGAACTTGGACAAATTTGGACGATAATTTTAAACATTTTTGGTAGTTTATCAATATCATAAATACTATTTATAGATTGAATACAAGAAAAACATCGACGAAAAATTCTTACACTCATATTTTGTTGTTGAAAATAGAATTAAAAAGCATTTGTGGAAATTTTTAGAAATAAATAGACGGGTATGCAGACTTTCCTACAATTTTAATGAAGCGTTAAATTATGTTAATTGCTATTTTTCTAATATCAGCTCTGATAGGGTTTTCCAAAAAAAATGTTTCACTGCTCAATTCTCCAAAATTGCATTTTAGGCCACAGTATAGCCATTATCTTATGCATGCTTACCATAGAACGAGTGGCTGGGATCATACTAGCATACCAGTCTAAGAAATCACACTGCAAAACTCATTGTAGAATCGCAAAGAAGTCCTAAGTGATTTTGAAAATAGGTTAGTACACATTGGAAAATGGGGTTTTAATGGAAGTGGAAGCGGAAGAAGTCGGAGTACAAATAGCGAATCAATGGCGAATATAGTGATAGTGACATGTTTATTACTTTGTTTGTTCTACTTCCACTTATTGATTTAATAACTTAATAAACTGATTTTCTGTCAAGATTTGGAACGGGGAACAGCTTTCAGAGTCGAGATGTTTATTTCAAAAGAAACCACTAGATGACCCCCTCTAATTATAGTAATATTATAAAGCTGAAGAGTTTGTTTGTTTGTTTGTTTGAACGCGCTAATCTGAGGAATTACTGGTTCGATTTGAAAAATTCTTTTAGTGTTAGATAGTTAGATTTAAGCCCATTTATTGAGGAAGATTTTGAGAGCTTCCACTGACTGCGCTGCGGACACGGTTAAAGTTTTGCTTAGAAGCAGGCATTTTCGAGAAGTAAAATCGACATTTCTCCCGTTACATGATGGATTAGAAAAAAAAAACTATGGTAAATGAGGAACTATTTTGTTAACAACAAAATATAAAATTTGGGTAAAGGAGAGATTTAGCTTACGACACTTTTATGACAAATTGTTAATTGAGTCAAGAATATGCGGAAATAAATCGGGTCATTAGATTAGAAGCAGTGAATAAATCAACGTTGTTTTGTGAAGTGCATACATTCTTTTTCGGAAAAAACGGTAAAATTTATAAACTAAATGTTCTTGATTGAGTGTTAATAGAAATGGGAAACAAAAAATGTTTGACAGTGGAGGAAAGGGCAAGAATAGATGTTTATTGCTCTAAAGGTCTTTAATGCTTTGCTATAGCCCGAAAAAAATTCGAAGTGATCATTGTGTCAGCTATTATTTAAAAAACAATCGTCTTACTCGAAAAATTATAAAAAAAACACTTCCTATGCCTTAAGACTTCGCGAAACGCGAATTATCCTTAGACTAGCGTCAACTTCAGCTTTATCGGCAGCTAAAACTAGGGAAAAAACTTATGTTAAGGCCATATCTTATCCACTGTTAAATGCACAATTCGCCATGCTAAACACTTAAAGCGCCTGAAGCTTAAGAAAAAACCACCACTTAATGACGCAAGGAAGAAGCAACGCTTGTGTTTCGCGAAAGATCACATGAGCTGGAATATGCAAAATGGAATCACCACAAATGATTAACGGAAGGCTATTTTTTTCCGACAGTAAAATTTAACCTTGATGGGCCAGATGGTTATGATTATTATTTCCATCACCTTAGGAGAGAGTAGTGATTTTTAAACCGTCACCATAGCAAAGAAGGAGGCGTTTTTGCCTGGGGCTCAATTTTATTGTATGGCGCTATAGACTTGGTAGTCCAAGATACCAAATGACTGGGAAAACATACAAACCCTTCCTGGAATCAGTATTCCACAATATTAGCGAGCTTTTTAGACCAATTCCATGGATTGTTCACTAGGAAAACGCTCCCATACACACAGCCCGAGAGGTAAAATCCCTTATTGCAAACCAAAACTTCCACTTGCTGCCTTGGCCACCATAATCCTCGGACCTTAACATAATTGAAAATGTGTGGGGCTAGCTTACACGTAAGGTACATGAGGTGGAAAGCAATAGGACGACAAGGAAGCACTAATTCATGGTATCAAATTGTCCTGGAGTGAGATTTCTATGGTCTACTAAGAATCTCTTTATAAATCCTTAAAAGATACAATATTTGAAGTTATTTTTCAAGGCTAGTGGTAGCACACATTATTAAAAACCTAATGAAAACTAAAAAACAAAACAAAATACAAATACTTGCATTTTATTTCCATTTATTTGATGTGCTTCTAATCTAATGACCCGATTTATTTTCGCATATTCTTGACTCAATTAACAATTTGCCATGAAAGTTCCGTAAGCTAAATCTCTCCTTTACCCAAATTTTATATTTTGTTGTTAACAAAATAGTCCCTTATTTAACATAGTTATTTTTTCTAATCCATGATCCATCATGTAACGGGAGAAATGTCGATTTTACTTCTTAAAAATGCCTGCTTCTAACCTTATGAACGGTTCTATAAAAAGACCGAGGAAGCATATTTCTTTCTTTTAAATTTGACTTAATAAAACCTTTTTTGTGCTTACCAAATT
Source organism: Eupeodes luniger (assembly GCA_951509635.1). NCBI lineage: Eukaryota > Metazoa > Arthropoda > Insecta > Diptera > Syrphidae > Eupeodes > Eupeodes luniger. Next base: position 80,381,010 of record OX608073.1, read on the forward strand.
TTTTTTAAAAATAGAGAATGCAAGTTCAGTAACAAGCTGATAGAATTAAAATCTTAACCTTCAATCAATACCCAATTATAAAAAATCTTCCTGTTGTTTATTGATTGGGTGCTGTTTTCCTTTTGGTACACACAATTCCTTAATCTCGTGATAAGTAATCCAAGTCCTCATTAATTTCTCAACAATGCCTATATTTTTCTTATTAAATTTATATTCTTTGGTTGTTGCTATACATATGCATGTAGGTAGGTTAAGGTGTGGTTATACCCATGACTATAAACACTAAGCTGTGTCTACATCTATAAAGACATAAAATACTCTGTGTACTTAATTAGCTCAATTAGCAGAAATTTCACTTTTGATTAAACCAACTTGAGAGCCTTAGGCTCTGAAACAACATCGATAGATCCTGTTTTGCACCATGTAGATGTACCTATACAGTATACCTATACATCCTGGAATTATAATTCCCCCTTTCTTAATTGAAACCACAACAAAGCTCAATGGATATCAATCCTCCATAATCTATCTATGCAGCATACAGCACGCCGAGCAACACAACTCTATAATTGGCGATGGGATGGGATGACAAAGGGGGTTGATTGCAACGCCCTAATACAGAAACAATAGGTATATAGAATGGCTTTTGGAACATCTCCATTTGTGTTGTGGAGTACGTCTTTATGTATCTAAGTTTCTCAGCCATTCAATTCCAAATTGACACGAATTGGTGTCTGATAGAGTTGGTCGATCTGTGTTTCTTCCTATAATCCAGTAAAATTAAGTAGAATCAGGGCTGGTCAGCTTATATCTAGATCTGGAGCTGGACAAAACATTTATTTTGCGAAAATGGCAACAAAGAGGGATTATGATGCAGATAATTAGGATGGAAGCGTAAATTAAAATCAGTATACTCGCTAAAGGTAGCGAATTCTTGCTCTTTGCAAAGCTTGCAAACCAAAAAGCAGAAAGTACTCCCATTAGAATCGATACCTTACTCGTATAACTGTAATCTCTGTTTCAAATGAGATTCACAATGCAAATGGATGTAACTAAATCCATTTGAACAGCGAAAAAAACCAAACCCTGAGGAACAAGTAGCCTGCATTTTATATCTAGGTAAAGAATGATTCTATGCAAAGGGATTTGCTTTCAAAGTGCTAGAATCAGCATTACAATAGTAGTATGGATAAGTGTTGCCACTCTCAAAGTGACGTTTGCAAAGCATGTATGCTAAAAACATTGTTTCGATTTTCATAAACAAAAATTTTTTAATTATTAATATATAATATAAAATCATTAATATTTTAAAGAAATGATACTTCTTTCAGATACTGCCAATTGATTCTCCTCTGTTATCTTTTTTTTTGTGAAACAATATAATTTTTTGTCACTTGAGATTTGACAGTTCAGTTGGGTTCCCTTTACTAAATTAAGCCACAGAAATGGATTTTCTTATTTTCACAAATTCCTAGTTGGAGAGTGCAGTTTAAGTTCCTATTTAGTCCTTATTTCTTCCCAAATGTAAATTGTAAAAGAAAATAAGTTTGTTTTTAATTTATTTTTAATAAATATAGACCGGTAAAGTGTCAACACTGATGATGCTAAATCTATACCCAACAGAGATTTCCTGGATATTTTATATTTATAAATATGTATGAATAGAAACATCCCAAAGGGTTACAAATAATATCAAATCGATATTGCTTTGTTAAGGATAAGATGTAAATTCAAAGAGCCAGGTGTATTAATACTCAAAACCAAATATTGCATTTAAGCAGGTTTCTTTGAAGCAGAGTATAATGTAGGTAAGAAAAACGGAAGGTATTAAGATTATAGACGAATCATTGAAGTACTATACATCAAAGATAGGAAATGGAGCTTTTTGAATGATGTTTCTTTGAATAAGTTCCTGACCCCCTAGAGGTTATTTTGTGTAATGGATTTCAATTTTTGTAATACAAATTTTTTAATAATTATTTTGTGGTATGGGAATTGATAACTTTTAAAGAGTTCAGTTTTTAAAATTTTCACTATGAAACCATCTGTATCAAATTATAAAATAAATAAGCCAATTTAGTATTAAGTTTCGATAAATGGTTTTAAAAACACATTATTATTAAAAACACATTATTTTGTCATGTCATACTGTAAATACTTTTATATCTTTTATGCGGGTAAAATAAATTATGCATTGCCTCAAGGCTTTGTCCTCCATTTGTCTCTATTAGTGGTTTTTAGCTAAAAAAGATTTTTAAACGATCCAAGGTGCTTTCATCCTTTTTGTCATAGTCCATGCTTCTGCACCGTATAGCAGGACGAGGATGATGAGGGTCTTATATAGCGACACTTTGCTCCCTTGAGAGAGGATTTTACCACTTAATTGCTTTCTTAGCCCAAAGAAACAGCGGTTAGCAAGAGTTATTCTTAGTTTGATCTCAGCACTGGTGTTGTTTTCTGCGTTTATAGTGGAGCCTTGGTAGACGAAGTCCTTGACTACCTCAAAGTTACGTCTGTCAATATTGACGTTTTGACCGAGCCGTCGGTGTTATAGGTCCTTTCTTGACGACAGCATTGACTTTGTTTTGCCGTCATTAACCGTTAAACCCATTTTTGCTGCTTCTGCCTCAATACTCACAAAAGCCCCATTGACATCACATCACGCTGAGTTTCTTCCGATTATGTCAATGTCATCAGCATATGCAAGTAATTGGACAGACTTTTGAAAGATAGTGCCTCTAGTGTTGACGTGTGAGCTCTGCATTATTCTTTCAAGTACGATTTTAAAAAAATCGCATGACAGCGCATCACCTTGTCTTAAACCTTTTTTGACATCGAAAAGTTCTGTTAAGTTGTTTCCAACCTTTATGGAGCAGCGTGAATTCTCCATGGTCATCCTGCACAAACGGACGAGTTTGGCAGGGATGCCAAAACTAGACATGGCTCTATACAGCTCGTCCCTGTAAATGCTGTCATATGCGGCCTTGAAATTGATGAAAAGATGGTATGTGTCGATTTGGTGTTCTTGGGTTTCTTCCAGGATCTGCCGTAATGTGAATATTTGATCGACTGTGGACTTTCCCGGTCTAAAACCACACTGATAAGGACCTATCAGGTTGTTGACGATGGGCTGTAGGCGATCACATATTACGGCAGAGAAGATTTTGTAAGCAGAAGCTTCGAATAAGGAGGCGAAGTGTTCATTGGTATTACCAGGCACCGGACCTCTTCTTTCAAGATTAAGAACTGTCTAGTGACACTGAAATTAGGCATAGTTTTTGGGATTCCATTTATGGTACAGTGAAAAATTTTCGAAAAACAACAAGCAGTAGTCCGGTTTTTATATTTGAAATTTGATACAATAATTTATTACAAAAGTTGTAAACAAAATTAGCGAAATTTAGACTAGAACTGATTTTAATTAAATAAAACAGACAATTTTAAAGAGCTCATGTTAAGAAAATATCAGGAATAATATAATATTTCATTTGTTTTCATTTTTAACATTTTATCTTAAATTGAAGCTGAATGAAAAGAATGGGGTTCGTTCGTAGATCATGGTCTAACTATATGTAAAACTTTTTTGTTGACACTTTTTGCAAAATAACAAACAACTTTTACAGCTTAAGTCTATTTCCGTATAATTAAACAAATTAGTTCAGTCAGCTTTGAAAAACAAAACATTTTTTTGTATCTAGCTTAAAAATTAATTACAAAAGGATTAAAACGACGCGACAACGCCCAAAGAACTCAAAGATCGATTTGAATTTTTAACTTTTTTTGAACGTTTGCCAATATATTTTTTAGATTTTATTCTGAAAGGTAGTCGTGCTACAGTTAATACGGAGCTGCCACAAAATTTTGTAGTACCTATATAAACAAATTGAAAACAAGCGTCTTATCGCGTTCGTGCGAAACCAAGGGTTACTAAAATTAGAGAGCTAAGAGTCCTTACCTTATGTTGCTGTGCTGCTTAATAAATGCGTTTTTCTTGTAAAAATGCTGTCTACACCTTTTTTAATTTTGTAGCGTTTTTGTTTCGCATTAGTTTGGTTACAGATAAAACATGGAATCTCAAAATACGCAGCAAACAATAAAAGGGGTAAGCTTTCACTGAAAAATAAAACATGCTTAACAACAAACTACTAACCATAGTCTACGAACATGCCTTCGAGGTATACAAGAGTTTTCAATTGTAACAACATTTTCATTCGAGACTCGAGAAAACGTCACAATTCTATCTGCAGTTGGATCGTTTTTCTACTTTTATCTGCAGTAAATATTTTGTAATACGTGGTAACATCATACTTCACTACGAATACACACAAAAAAAAAACTTCGATTTATGTTTATCCTTCAAAAGAAGAAAAATAAAGGAAAATGCATTAAAAAAATCCTAAACAACATGGCAGCCACTTTTCAAAAAGTATCATTTTCAGAGAAAAAAAAAACATTCTTGTGTACAAGTGCGTATTAAAATATATAAACCCCTGCTAATAGTCCAGCTGCCTAGCACAAATCCCATTTCCATCATTTATATCTTCAGAAGTTTTTCCTTAGAATTAAAAGATTTTAATATTTAGCAAAGGAAATCCTTCATTCCTTAAGTCTGAAAGTTCCATGAACTTTTACCCTTAACAAATACAAACAAAAAATAAAAACGAAAACAAAAACAAAAACAACTTCATTTTCGTTATTACTTTCGATGCGAACGACCAACTTCTACCTTCCTTCAAAATATAAAACACCAATATAGTACAACGAAAATACAACAACAAAATTCCCCAAAAAATTCCAACGTTGTCTTTCTCGTAAATGCTGCGATTTTTCAAAGTGAAATATTCTTTGATTACATTGTTATTTTCCCTTTAAATGGACAAAAATCTAGGCTAAATACCCTCTCAATGTCCTCGTTATTTTAATCTCGAAATTTAACACGGATCTCCCGGATATACTTAAGGACATTCAATACGTACAACGACGCAACGCTGGCGCTGCTGCTGGTACAAGCATACTCGTATACAGCACCCTGTTCTGTGTTGTACTCATCAATTTCAGCAACAACAAACAACACCGAAAAAACGAACGAACGAACGCAACACAAAAAGTATCTATGTAGGTATAAAACACTATCATCCTTTTAGGCCTTTTGTGAAACCCAAAACAGATGCCACTAATGTTGTTGTGTTTTTCTCTTTTTTTTTTGTTGGCTTATACACAGGAATAAAGTAGTATACATAAAGTTATAATACAATAAACAATAAGCCTCTTCCCCTCCCCCTGTTACCAATGTCTGTCCATGTCCAATAATGACTTGACGTTTATCCCTTAACCACAGCCAGCACCAAGCACCAAGCACCGATATTGAAACATTTATTTACTCAGCAAAAAAAAGACAGAAGAAAAAAGGGTTGGTTCGACCTAGAAAACCACCACGGAAGTTCCGTAATTCAAATCGTAGACCAACTTAACCAGAGGCTCCATCTCCCCTTGGCTCTCTCCTAACTTAACTCCCACAACTCTTCTTGCGGGTATTTTTTTGTATTAAATTCAACTGCAATATCTTCTTAACGAAGGACACACAGGGTGTCTTAAGTTAGAAAGTGAGAGATTATAAGTTCATCGTCCGTGCGTGTCGGGTCGAAGGTTAAATAAAAGGCATTCTCTCATGAAACTTTTTCATGTTTTTAGTTAGATTACCTCTTGAAAATTTTAAATACCAAGCTTTTTCATAAGTTTTCATAAATACGGCCTAAAGTAGGGAACTATTATGCGTTTTTTAGTCGCATGATATTTGATGTTAGATCAAAAAACCAATATCAAGTAACTTTTACAGAGATGGATTAAAAACAAATGAAGGGGTTGGTGGGGGTATGTACTCTGAATGACTGAAATTATTAAATTAAGTCTCTCATTCCGCCTTCCCAATCACAGTAGCGTGTTCCAGGCGACACTTTTGGCGATAAAAGAAGTCTTGTCCTGGCTTAAGGAAAACGTGATATACGCATCTGATATCCGTATTTTCTCAGATAGTCAGGCCGCTATAAAATCTCTGGACTCTGTCTCTACAAACTCTATGATAGTCCATAACTGTCGATCATCTCTAATGGAGATGGAAAAACAGTTTAATATTCATTTTTGCTGGATGCCAGGCCATAGAGACATTTCAGGAAATTGTAATTCAGATGAACTCCCCAGAAATGGTACCGTTCAAGCCATTATATCACGTTCAGCTAATGCTGGCATACCAATCGCTGCATGTTAACTATTGCTAATGCAAGACGCTATAAAGAAGGCAAACATCAGGTGGAACAACAGCACCACGTATCAGGTCACGAAAAATATCTGGCCTGCACTAGATTTAAAGCACTCAAGGTGCTTGCTATCTCTAAGCAGATCGCATATAAGCTCGATAATAGGTGCCATAACCGGACACTGTCTAATAGGAAAGCACACCACGTGGCTAATCGTATTCTCAAATGACTTTTGCAGAAACTGTATGGACGATGAAGATGAGGAAACAGTTCTTCACCTTCTCTGTACATGCCCTGCTCTAGCTCAAAAACGCAAGAATTACCTAGGAGAATTCTTCTTTAACGATTTAAACGATCTAAATCATATAAACATAATCAGCCTCTCACGTTTCGTAAGGGACTCAAACTGGTTTAATTGAGCTTAGGAGGAAACCCCAAACTGGCCTAAGTGTGTCCTATTCCATCATGGACAGCCACTTTAACCTTACCTAACCTTCACCAAACAAAAACTTTGTAAATTATGTTAAGAATTTTGAAAAGCTTTTCAATAATATGCAAAGAGAATTTTTAATATTCAAATAAGAGTTTGTTTTTGAAAAGTTGTCGAAAACTAATAAAACTATACATGAACCGTTTTGAAAATAAAGAAGTAAATAATAGTAAACAAGACAACGGACACAGGCAATGTTTGTTTTTATTTTGAGGAATTTTTTAATTTTAGGGTTAACGCGTTGATTCATTTCAATTTCAAAAATGTTTGATTTTGTAGATGTTTTTTATTCCATTGACATCGTGACCATACGTTTATTATTTTTAAAAGCTTTTGTAAAAAAAACGAAAAAGTTAAAAAAAATGGAGACCAAAGAGTATCAAACTAAGAATTAACTTCGATATCGGAAATGTTTTCGATTAACGAAAAGTACCATTTAATTTGTGTTGCCGAAAATTATAAATAAACCACAATTTAAAAATTAAAATAATATAAATAAAGTTAGGTCTTTAGCAATAACTTTTGTGCCCACTACATTACGCTAGAAATGGAGCCCGATAATACGGTATTGTATGCACGGAATAAGCAAATCAATCGTCTGCAGAGTAGTCGAATATTATCATTGATGAATTTTTCTCCAACACTATTTGCTGGGCACAAAATTGTTCAGACAAAGCCTAGCAATTTTTTCTCAAGGAGGATTCCCTAATTTAAGTGGACGTGTTGACGGTACCATTACATCTATTGATTTACCAATTTTTTCATTGCATATTTGATCTTAATAAACACAATCTAAGATTTACTTTGCAACTTTTAAATTGGCAAACCACTTTTACTTTTCACTTTGCAAATAAAGTCAGACAAATTGAAAAGCGAGAAGTCCTTTTAATTTGCAAATTTTTTGAAACACTGCACTATTCTATGCAGGATATTATCTGTTTGCGAAGTTGCAAATTGAAAAGTGTTTCCTAAATAGGCTTTTTGTTTTGGATTTCCGAATTATCTGTCATCTTCTGATTTTACTGTCGGGTTTTGTGTCTGGGGGCTTTCTCCACGTTTTGCTGCTTTCCATAAAGAATATTTAGTAAAATGTATGTCGTTAGACTTTTCAAAACGGGTAGTACCCGTGGCCTGATGGTTAGTGCGTAGGACTGTCATGTCAACAAAAGTTATCTAACAAAAAATCAGCCAATACGATCTTATAACTGCTTAGGTTTTGAAAGAAATGCCTTCAATAGCCTCCAAGAAACTCCAATTTTTAATATATGTACATAATGATTATATGTACCACATCATTATAAAATTGTAGATGTCATTATTGTACCCTAATAAGGTAAGCCATCAACAGACCTAACATCTTGCAGACCAATATCGCTTATATACCAATCATAGCAAAAAATATCGAAGAACTATTACTGAAAGGTTTCAGCAAAATAATTAATGAAAGAAATAAACATTTAGGATAGACGAAGTATATTGAATTATTTGCTGAAAAGGACCATAGATGTTGCAAAACCTTTTAATAACGTTTGACACTTAGGTCTTGAGTACAAGCTACAAAATAACCTTCCGAAGCAGCACAACGAAACACTGAACTCATACGTTACAAACCGATTCTTTAGGTTAAAATACGACCAAAAATACTTGTAACTTAAGAAAACTGAACCCGATGTACCACAAGGAAATGTCCTAGGACCAATCTTGTACCTTTTATATACAATAGGTATTCCAGTAGGCGTAAACACTATCATGACCAACTCTGCTGATGATATTTATTCCAGATTCCAGATAAATACGAAAGCTTCTCAAAAATTTCAAAAAGGAAGTCGATGAAGTTAGTGATTATTCGCAAAAATGACGTATCAAATTGGACAAAAGCGACGTATATAGACTTTGTAACCAAAGGCATAAACATGTTATTATTGGTATAAACACTAATTCAATTTCCAATTTCTATAACATGTTTATTAAACAGTACAGAAGTACCTTACTTTAATAATTCCAAATACCTTGAAATGACTTTGGATGCAAAGCTAAGAAGGAAAAACAGAAGACCTACACTTAAAGTACAGAAGAAAGAACTGGTTAGGTAATAGGAAAGAGCTCTGATCCAGAACAAACTAATCGACTATGGGTCTCTACAAAGTTCTTCGTGGAATATTAAATGCCCATTGGTATATAAGAAATAGCGATTTACATTGTGACGTTCAAATTGAAATAGTTACTGTAATGGCTAAAAAAACGCTGTATCATACAACCCGTCACTACAAATTCATACATGAAGACCGTCTTTAATGTACCGAGATTAAGAAGAACCAACCCTCATGACCTGATAGTCAAAAACCTATAGGAAAGTATTATGCACTATTAAAGGTAGTGAGTGGTGGTTCTAAATACAAACAAAACATGGAACACCCTGTTAAGAAAACTTAAGAAGTGTATCAACTAAATCGAGAGTAATGGAAACTTTAGTCAGCTGGTTTCTTTGTGGCCTCAACCATACGATTTGTTAATTATGCTTTATGTCTAGTAGAAGTTTTATATGTGGCCTGGATATAACCCCTACTGACACACTCTGAGACTTGTAGATACTTCCAAAAACTGACTGACATCCCAGAGTAGCTGCAATATAGACTAAGAAGAAGAAGTTGCACATAATTGAGATAGAGAGAGAGAGAAAAAGAGGTATGAAGAACGAAGTTTCTGGTGAATTATGCAGAATTAACTGAAATGCGGTGCGGTGCTGCATTTGCGACTGCTGCTGCTATACTTCTGGGCCATGAACTATATATGAGCCAAGCCAAAATGCTATATACGTTTATATTATATGTATGATGACGACGAATGTAGAATGTTATTATGCAGCCATTGTCCTCCTAGAGGAATCCACTGGGATGAATAATGTGTCTTTTGGTTGATAAAATATATATGCATAATGTTACCCAAGGACTTTTGCTGCTGCTGCTGTTCTGCTGCTTCTGCAACACCATCAAGTCAGGACTTCTCTTCGACCACCACCGTCGACTACGACTCCAACGACAACTACAACAATCATGGGCAGGCAGTTTTCGTTCTTGTGTTATTTTTTTTATTTTTTGAAAACTGTGTGTCTTTGGCAAACAAGAGAAAATTGCCAATTTGGGCAATTTTGTGAAGCAGGTTTCTTATTTTTCTTTTGTTTGACTAAAATATCTGTGTCACTCTCAAACTCACAAAACCACAAACAAAAAGAAAAATCATCTTAAAACCCAAGCGAATTCAATATTCTCATAGAAATAAGTTCGGAGTGAAATTGTGTTCCAAACAATGCTGTCATATAAATGCTTATAAAGTATAGAAGTTTTTCCTGTTTTTCTCGCTCGCCCACCCCGGAAAAAAAGCAAACGAAAGATTGTCATAATCTTTGCAAATTAGATTATGATCGAACGATATAATTTGATAGCAAACTGATTTACTAGAAGTTGAAATCCTATCTATCTATATAACTGTATAAGAAAGCTTATAGGAGCAGATGGTGGTTATAGACCCTCGATATGGAGGGAGTTTTAATTCGTAAACGGATTTGTAAGGTACACTAGTCCAGTAATTGTATTTACTGGGCGACTTATGGGTTCTGATACATTCGTATATTAAGTTAGCTATAATACGCAACGGAAAAACATTTGTTTGGGTCTTGAAGGTGTATTAATATGTTAGAGTAAGCCAAATTCCTGTCAGTGTCGTTGGGCGTTGGGCGTTCGACCCAAGAGAATTTTAGACTATTTAGGATGTCCAAATGTCAAGACAACTTGACAAATTCAAGTCTTACAGGTTGTTTTAATCATTGTTATACTCTGCAGATTCCAAAAATAGAAGAATTTTAAAAAATAAACACTTTAGTTAAGGGGGTATTCTAGTGTAGAGACATGAATTTCGCCCGGTTTTTGAAGTGTTGTATAAAGGAAACAACAAATATTTTTACTATAAATTTTGTTATCATTTGTTTATTGATTTGTTGTTCATACATAAAAAATTAATAAAAAAAAAAATTAAAATTAACAAAGTTACAAGCAGTCAAAGTGGGGGGTCTAAATAAAATAGGGTGTCTTGGCGTGCATCCTACCAACCCTCCTGGTGATCTGAAAAACAAAAACCAGACGGATTCTTAATTATTATTGATGTCGCTATAGTTTGACCCTTGGATAAGTTAAAAAAAAAAACTTTTTTACAAAATGGCAGCAGTTTGAAAAAAAAATGTTCTTGTTGCATATTTTTCAACAATTCCGAATTTTTTAAAAATACTAAATGAGAAGTTATATTTTTGGGCAAGGACCACACGATAAAGAGATGTATAAAAGAACATCCTCTCCAAATTTGAAGTAAATCGGTCTATTAGAACTCGATATATCCTTACCGCCAGCTCGAAAAAAGTAGTTTCGAGAAAAACGCGTCCAGAGTTTTGAGACAAGTTTTCGTCAATTTTACTTATAGAATGATACAGAATACGTACATATTTTAAATCCATATAAAAATCCTTCCTCTACTTCAAAATACTGATTCGATGTTCTCCGATGAATACGAGCAGTTCTACCCTCCTTTGACGCCTCTGAAGTCCGGAATTCCGAGCGCTCGACCTTCCGAGTTTCTATGACCTTCAAAACCAGTTTCTATGACCTTCAATTAACTTGTGAAATAATAGGAATATTAAAAAATCCTTTTAAACGCATATTCTTGAATGTCTAAACTTTGGAAATATGAAAAAAAAAATGTTTGATTTTTTCAAAATTCTACACTAGAATACCCCCTTAAAGAGTTAATATTGGAAACATTATTCCTGCAATTTATGTAGTCGTGCATGATATTAACTCTTGCAAATGCCACTTGTTCTGATAGAAGTATATAGTCTAGCAAAATAAGGCAAAAATGGGGGCAACCTAGGAATAGAAGATATTAAGCTGGAAACAAGTTTTGTAGGTTCCTTAATGTTTTCTAAACATTGTTTTAAAAGTCTTAAAAGACTTCGTGCCTGAGTCGTAAGACTACTAAAGATTGCTTTTTCGTGATATAGTTTCTTTCCAGCAAATCTTTTCTATTTTCGACTAAACACGATTTTTGTGTTGTAAACAGATTAAATCAGAAGTTGTCAAAAACTTTTATATCAATATAATACATTGATTTCATGGCTTGAATGCAGTATTTTGAAATTTAATTGGAGGAAATTTTCTATTTAGTTTTTATAAATAGAAGAATATTCATCAGAAAAAGCACATGAAAGGTAAACAAATACGATTGATTTACTATAGTTTACTTTAATTTGTTCATGATTTTTGTAGATTTATTTCTGTAGAATAAGAAACCTTACATCAATGAACAATTAAAGGCATTTTAATAAATAAAAATATACTGATTGATTAAATAATTAAATTCTTCTAATTTGTTTCTTTAATTTTTTTTGTATCAAGTTCTCTATAAAAAAGCACGTCATTTACACTTGGTTCTTAAATAAAAGTCCACATCAAGATAGAGTATCAACTTCATTTTTAATTTGATGCTCTGTCTAATTCCATTCAAATAAATGTTTCTTCAAATCATAGCACTGAAATCGTTATTACGGACGATTACAATTAACACAATTCTTCTTAGCTTCTACATTCGGATTAGAAAACACCTGAAGGAGTGTGTGCTTACTCATTGCTGAGCTTAACCACCTTACTCAGCTATCCAACGAGCCCACTCGAATATCGGATGTAAATGGTCAAGCGGAAAATACCTTTGACTTATTTTTTACTTCTGACCCTTTTCTCGTGTCAAAACCCTTCAGTTAAAGAAAGACCTCCTAAGGTACGGTCTTAGCAATTACTTCAAGATTTTTTACTTGTCACTATGCTTCCTCGATAGTAACGTTGACTGCAGTACTGGTATGATCACAAGTTTAATTCAATTGGGAATGAAAACTTTTATCCGAAATAGGGTTAAAAGTATTAGACCTAAGGAAAACGCATGGTTTGATTTGAGATGCAAAGAGGTTATTTAGGTTAAAGAAGTAATTTCAGTTGTTATAGAGCCAACACAACTGAGGAAAACCAGAAAAGGTTCAAGCAAACCAATAAGGGCAGTATCGGGCATATTCGACAGACCAAATTTATGAATGACCAAAAATTAAGGCCAAAAATACCGCAATGTCCCAAAGGTAGTAAAAATGACTCCGTCTACACTTGACAGCGTAAATAATTGTATGTGATAAATCTTCTTTCACAGACCTAAAAGATCTTTACACACATAAATCCGCTGGCCCTAATGGCATCCCCGCTATTGTTCTGAAGAGGTGTTCTTTAATGCTGACAAAACCACTGAATAAGCTATTTTATCTACCCAACTCTTCAGGTATCGTCCCGATTGGATGAAAAATAGTATTTATCCAACCTAAAAAGGCAAATTCTTCTCCATCTGGAAATCTCTACAGATCGCAATCACGTCCCCTCTTTCGAAGGTCATGAAAACGCTGATTAACCATTAGCCACAGAAATACGTCGAAAGCTTCTCAATTACTGGCGATACGGCTTTCCCTGTTATAGGTCCACTGGTGATTACATGGTTCTTCTCACTGAACAGTGTAACAAATTTGTACATCATTTTAGAGAAAGTAAGATTATTGTACTTGATATATCAAATGCTTTTGATAGAGTTTGGCATCAGTCTTTCCTATCGAGCATTGGATTAGAAATTACCTATATGACCGTTAAGAACAAGTAGTAACACGAAATAAATGCTGTAGTACCTCTGGGCTCTATTCTGTCCCCGACACTCTTGCCCATTTTTACTAATGATCTCCTGTCTGCAACTTCTAATACACTGACCTGCTGTGCTGACGATCGTACCCTCAGCTCTTCATATTCGTTTTTAGATTCACAACTTTTCTCTTCAGATGAGGATCTTCAACGGCACTGTATGATAAGTTTATTATATTTTGATCTAGACACTATTGTTCGATGGGAAATCAAAATTGGACTAAAATTTAATGTGTCAAAAACTCAAAGTTGCCTACTATCGTTAAAACATAATTTAACTACTAAATTAAGCAAGTGAGCAATGTCATGTTGAGAACATTAGCAGGATTTGAGTACTACAATACCCGTGTTTTTTTGGCATTCCATAAATAGTATAGTAGAAAATTCCCAAGAAAACCCATCGGCAGTAGCCAGATTTTTTTATTTAAAAATTGGTACAACTGAAAGAAGACCTGTCAGAATAATTAATTGTTTAATCATGTGGTTTATAAGCTAAAATTAGTTTTTGTTTACCTTTTTCCTGTTTTCTTTTTGTTTTCCATTTTCAGCTTTCACACTTGGCGGTCGATTTCAAGGTTTTAACCAAACAATTTCAAATAAAATAAAAACTTCAAGAAGGGGGTTTGTTCGTGGACTACTACATTAACATGTGGCGTTGAAGTGAGCTTGAAGCTCGCCTCAATTCTTTATATACCTGAATTGAGTTGAAATGAGCTTGATTCGACTTGATTTCGGTCGGGGATCGACTCCGAGTCTTTTGTATATAATGCATTACGGACTGTTTATTTGCATGTTTGTGTACAAAAAATATAGTTTTGTTTTTATCAAACTAAAAAAAAAATTGCACATGGAGTAGGTAGCATATTCTTATATGGTACTGACCTATTCAGTTCTTCATTGTTTAACACGAATCAAACTATCTCACTTCCACTTCATAAGAAACATCGAAACACCATATGCATTTTAGAAAGTGCTGTCAAACTTAACCATTTTTAAATCTTCTTGTGCGGTGGAAACACCAAACAGATTTATTTAATCTAAACTGAGATAAACCTTTGGTGGAAACATAGCAAAAATTAGTTATCTTTTCTTATGTTTTTTCTTGCAAAGTAAACCCAGTTAGTCCATTTACATTAACAAAACTAAATAATATCATCGAGATACAAATGCAATAGCAATCGTACGAAATCACATAAGATGCATTCGAGACTCGTATAAATGTCAAAAACCCATCCGTAGTTATATTCTACTTTAACTTTTATCGGTAGTATTCATACTACGGATATTGTTTTTGTTATTCGTGTAAAATCCTACTATACTATTGATATATTTTCAAACAAAACACTGGTAATAACAACTTGATTGTGCTAACACAAGTCTGGAACTACACATGTATGTTTCACGAGTTCCAACCCATCATCAGATTCTTTGATACTTAGTCTTTCGTTCGTTGATATTAAATGAAACCAATAACCAAAATAAAGAGCGTCTCACTTATGCGGGAGCTATAATGATGGTCTGAAAAATATCGGAAATAAGTTTAGAGAACCGTGGCCTGTGGACAGCATGAACTGGCTTCATGGATAGTAGAAATAGATATTATGAATCTTCCTGATAAAAATAAGGTTTTTGTCATACGAGACATAAGGTTTTTACAAAGGTCAATATTAAAAGTGTATTAATCATACATACAACCTTAAAAGACCTTTTTTCTGGTTTCAGTTGTGTCTTGAGTTACTTAACAAAGTAATTGTTATATCTTATATTCAATAAAATTAAATACCAATTCTAAAACATTTTTGAAACACATCAGAAGGAAATACTTATTCAATTAATCGGAAGTTAGCTTTTGAGATAATTTGTACTTATTTTTTTTCATAAAACCCAATTTTCCCGCTTAAAGTAATTTTTAGTTATTTTTGACACCAATTCAAACCAAACCACACAAAAGCAATATCACACAAAACCTTACAAACAAAACTACAGAATCATACCTTTAGACAAGAACTTAGAATTTTGCCTCATTTGCAAGGATATTCGAATATAATAGTTTAAAAAGGACATTCTTCCTCACTTCCACTATTGTTTTTAGCTTTCTATATTATTCTACTGTAGGTATCTGTAGGTATACCATACCTTACCTACCCCTATTCCTAATAGCTTAACAGCTAAAAAATATGCTTTTACACTAATTACAAGAGCACTATTGTTGTTTTCTTCGAATGTAAAACTGATTGCATTTTCCGCTAATGAAAAGAAGAGAGATTTATGGTTTTGTTGTTTTTGTTTTTGTTATTGTTATTGTTGTCGTTGTTCTTATTTTTGTGTTGTTGCTTCTACAAGAATTATAGATAAAAGCAAAGAACTTAATCCAGGACATGCTTTTTCGATTAAAATATATGTAAAAGTAGCTAGCGGTAAGCGGAGTACAAATGTACTATATGAATAAAATTAACACAAACACTTATACGTAGCTTCAGAAATATTTTAATGTTAAAATTTTGTGAGAAAATAAAAATATTTAATTAAATTTAAACTTTGTGTATATTTGTAGGCGTTGTGTGTGATGGTGTGGGTAATTAACCATGTGTGTAAAATGAAAAAGCACTCATCGTCATCGTCATCGTCATGTTATGAGAACCTTTTCATAGCTCACATAAGAGCTGAAGGATGAAGCTATGAAGCTGAGGCTGAGCGAACACACCCAAAGCATTTGTCTAAATTGAATTAACTGCCACTTAAAAGATGTTTGTTCTCCGTTCGTTCAGAAAGTGAGGCTTCAAATATGATTAATGGCAATTTTTCCTTTGAAATTTGTTTTTTCCTTGTTGTTGTTGTTTGCATTACATAAAGTAAAGTTAAAAAAAAAACTACCTCATTTAAAAAAATGAGAGGTAAAAATAGGTAAATAGGCAAAAGAAAAATTACCCTCTTATAAGGCAGCTTTAGATTGACGAAGAAGCTGATGGCGACGACAAAGACGCGTACCAAGAACGCTTACAAGGAGTCCTCATGGCGAGGTAATCAGCTTTATTAACTCGTTTAAAAAGTCCTTTTACATTTTTTGTTTTAATTTTTTTTACAAACGAAGGCAACGAACATAGCGACGAGGTTTCCTAGTGATTTCCTTTGACTATAGATACTTGACTTTTTTTTGAAATCTTTAATTAAGCTTATTTAATAACTAACTTAATATATAAGAGGATAGAAAAATGGAATGCAAGACTTAACTTTGCTTCTTAATTTTTCAAACCTCTTTCTGTAAATTTAATAAAAAATAAGTTGGATAACAAAGTATGGAAGCAAGCACGTAGACGTGTTGAAAGACTTGTTGTCTTCCACTGTTCATGGATTCAAATATCTTAAGAACTAATGTTGTTACTTACCTACTTACTTAGGTCCTCAGACCTGTTAAGTCCGTTGGGAACCTCTTAAGAGGCATAGGGCCTCTGCTACGCCTACGCGCCATCTTGTGCTGTTTCCGTATATGTGTTTCAGCTCCCTCCAACTCTTGCCTAATAACTCTGATTCCTCCTCGACTGTCTGGCGCCATGTGCTTCTCGGTCGTCCAGCTCTTCTTCCTTCTTGTGTGACCGGATTCCACTGCATTTCTTGGCCTGCAATGCAGTAGTTACCTTTTCGAAGCGTATGTCCAATCCATTTCCACTTAGAGTCTATAGATTCCTGACCTGTCCTATGAAGGACCTCATTGGATATTCGGTTTGGCCAGAAAAACATTATGATGTTGCGAAGACATCTATTCACGAAGGTTTGTAGCTTTCTTGTAAAGGCTGAAGTAACCTTCCAGGTGCTGCACCCATAAAGAAGCACAGATTTTACATTTATGTGCGAAACAGTCGTAGCTTTGTTCTTAAGCTGATAGAGTTATTCCTCCAAATTTTCGACAGCATAACGAAAGCCGCTTTTGCTTTGCCGATGCGGCAGATGACGTCTTGTTCGGTTCCGCCTTCGATGGATACGATACTTCCAAGATATTGAAAGCTCTCCACTTTTTCCACTGGTTGCGAGAAAATATTTATTTGAGAGGATGGTAGGGTTCCGGGGCTGATCATTTTTGTTTTGCCGGAACTAATTTTCAGCCCCACAACTTCTGCTTCTCTCTTCACAGTCCAAACTTGTTGTCATTTGATTGAGATCCGTAAAGCTATGAGACAGTAAGCAAACATCGTCCGCGTAATCCAAGTGCTTTAAATAGGATGTCAAAGTCCATTGGATCCTTCCGCTACCTGACAAAGCTGCGCGCAGTACATCACTTATCACCAACAAAAACAATATTGGCGACAGAATACAGCCCTGTATGACTTCAAAATCCTCTAACAACCTACCATCGTGCAGAACGTGACACTTAGATCCATCATATGTTGCTTTCATAATAACAATTAGTTTTTCTGGAATACCTCTCCTCCGCAAAGCTAACCAGATGTACTCGCTGTTGACGCTATCAAAATCAAAAGCCTTCTCGAAGTCGATGAACAGCAGGTGTTGTGGTGCTCGATATTCAACGCACTGCTCAATAATGATCCGCAGGGTGTTTATATGATCAATACAGGTGCATCCAGCGTGGAATCCTACTTGTTCGGAATCTAGTGTGGCCTCAAGGTGTTCTTTGATGCGTTCCAGTATGATTTTTGGTACTATTTTGGCAACGGCAGGTAGAACGCAAATTCCTCTAGAGTTTTCGCATTTTGTAAGATCTCCTTTTTTTGGGAGTTTGACGATAATTCCCTTCTTCCACTCATCGGGCAAGCTTTCGGTGGTTCAGGCTTCCAGCGGAAGAAGCAGTTCGCTTGATGACGTTATCCCTGCTTGTAAAAGCTAATGTTGTTGCTGTGTGAATATGAAACATATGAATCTTGTGATTTAAACCTTTGAACTTTCTTCTTTGAGCAATTGGTAGAGCACATACAGTATAGTAAATGTGCGTATTTGTCATTAAAAATTTCATGAAAATGATATAGTGCTGCAACTATAGCCGTGAAGGCCGTTTGTCTGATATTGTCTTCCATTGTCAATGGCACACCTTCTTCTGTAAAATGAAATAAACATCCAATGGTTTTTCTTAAAATTGTTTTTGTTTTCCCTTCCTAATGGAAAACCATATAATTTTTTTTTTAATTGATTTTTTGATTTTAATAAACTAAAAATAGAAGTAGATTCATTTTTAAAACTCAATTTCTTGTTAAGTTTTATTTATTCAAACTGTAAACGTAGCAATAATAACTTTCTTAAATTATTATAAACATAATCTATTATTGACGTCCCACACTATAAATCATTTTTAAACTGGATAAGATTTTCCAAAGTTCTTATCGGGGAAGTTATAAGTTAAGAAGATATGTGTTGACTCAGGGATGTTTCGGGTGTATCACCAGAAATAACGTATTCAAACAAAATTAGGTATGTCTGGACAAAAGCAAAATTTATTTCCAATAATAAAGAGGTTTCTTTCAAGTTTTATTTTTTAAAATTGTATAATCCGTCTCAACTGCAAAACTTCTTTCCCAAAGAGATAAATCAAATACTACTAAATAAAATTAAAATTTCGTTAGAAAAAGACGTCATCTCAGAAATAGATATACATATGAACAGTATTGAAAATAACTTAAAATATATTCTAAGTAATGCGAACTAATATTTTTACTAATAATAAACTTGACTCAAGCATAGCTTTCTTAATTTTTAAATAACAAACCTTTCAATTTCCTTCTTTTTTACTGTACATCAATTGTCCATTAAAGCTACTTTTTGGATACTCTTCCCCATGAACTATAAAAGCAATCTTGTGTAATGTTAAATTCCCAAAAGGATATGCCAAAAAAAGAAAAAGAAACCATAGAATAATTTCCTGGATTCCCTCATCTTCAACAGTTTTGTGGTTCTACCTACAAAACAAAAAATAAAACATCAGTATTTTATAGAATTTCCAAATAACCATAAGAAAAAAAAAACACAACTTTTTAATTAAAGTATTTAAATAATTTGAAAACTATTTTATCGCCAGTGGTTATGGTTGTTTTCGAGAGGTTTAGTATTTTTTTTTTCTTCTTCTTCTTCTCCTTTTTCATCATCATAAGCAGGAAATTGGATTTGAAATCTAAAAAAAAAAGAAACTTTTCCCAATTTAAAATCAACATACACATTTATTCACCTAGATTTTCATTATTTAAATCTTTTATCAGTTAATTTATCTTGCAATGAGTTCCTATTATTTTGTCTGTGTTTCTATTTTGCCCTCGTCAATGAAAATCCCACTCGCATTTTGAAAAAAAAAAAAACTTTCGATTTCTATTACGTATTTGTATATATGAAATAAAAAGTGTCAACAATGTTGATTGTCACGATGCTATTGATTGATTGTTAAGCTGAAGTTTCTCTAACTCTGATAGATACACCAGATTAACAAATGAAACTGAAGAAAAATAAAAACAATTTAAAATGCTGACTAGTCAAATGGTTGCAATATGTCTGAAACGCAATATATTTGTATAATCCGCACAACATCTAAGAAAAAGGTTACCATCTGTGTTATTTTTATTTATATTCAATACAAATTAAAATGCCAAAAATCTGAATTATTTTTGAAAATTTAAAGCACTTCAAATTTGAGTATTCTGAAGTAGGATTTAAAAACATATTTTGATTTCAATAATTGTTTAATAATTGATTTCTCTTTAACTCGTATTAAAACAAGGAGCCTATGATACCAAATAAAGCAAGAATTGAAATCTCATCACTGTGTACTTAAATCTTAGAAAGAAATGGTATGTATTTCGAAGGTTTTGAAATCAAAGAATTTCTTCAATCTTTTTATAAAGAAACAACAATTTTCAAATACTATCATTTAGAGAGATGATCTGATCAGGACCTTTTAAGAACGGAATCTTAAATTTAGATTGATGAGTATATTCAAATCTTATTATAAGCGATATGGAGATAGTATGGTATATTTGAGAAAAGTCGTGTTTCTACTTGTAACATATAGGAACTTTATATGTATGGTATGTATATATGGCAAGTTTTGCATTCGTAAAAAATTTCGAACTCGAAATTTTAATCAAACATGATATTACGCTGGTAGAGAAGTCGAAAAAAGTGGGTCCCCTGATTCCGTCCGTCTGTCCTGTCTGTCTGTCCACGCTCCTACAGCCTAAACCATTGGGTCGATTGAGTTCAAACTTGGAAGTTAAGGTTTTGACCAGATTCGCGTCAGGCGTTTTTTTAATTTTTTTTTTAGATCAAAACTAACAGTGGCCCCCATACAATTTTTTTGGTCAAAAAACGAAAATTCGAACTTTCTCAAAAACAAACCGATAGATTTTTTTTTAATTTTCTCTAAAATTTTATTTTTTAACTTGGCTTCATTTGCCATATTTTTGTATTGCTCTGGAAAGGTACCACTCATAGAATCGTTATTTTGTTTTTCATTTTTTCACCAACTTATGAACCGATTTTAATAATTTTTTTTTTGAACGAGCTCTTATATTGCCTTAACAATATTTGTTTATCAAAAGTTCATGTTTTTTTTTGTTTAGATTTTTAAAAAATATTGAATTACGAAATTCAAATGTAGAGCGTATATTTTTAATCACTAAACAACTATAAAATCAATATCAAAAATATGTTTAGAACAAAATTGAAAAATTGTAGACATAAAAAATTAATTTAAAAAAAAGACGCTCTAACGATTTTCGAAAAAAAAAAGTGAAAAATCAAGGGTTTTTTGATTTATAAAATGGCATTTAAATTTTTGAAGACAAACTTATTTTTCAGGTAAAATTTTGAATCTTAAAATAGTTTTTTTTTTAAATTATTTTAACTGTATTAAATGTAAAATAATATAAAAGAATAAACACTTAGTATACAAGTTAAAGAAACGGGCCAGAAAGAGTATATGTATATTATATTATCATCATAAACGTGTCTTTATCTATCTATATGCATAAAGCTGAGCACGCCAATGAACTATTCTTTATTCGTTTTAGACACCTACCTAACCTACCGTATGAGAGCCGAAAAAGGGAGACATGCTAACGAAATAATATATGTACATGATGATTCGTCCAGACTAGTTAAAAAATGTATTTTTGTATTGCTCCGGAAGGGTACCGCTTCAATATTTGATGATCAAAATGGATTTTTGAAAAAAATTGAATTCTTTTTTTCAAAATCCCATAACTCGAAAAAAGGTCCACATTTTTTAACGAAATTCAAATCTAAAACGTATATTTATAATCACTAAACAATTGCATAACAAAAATATTTTTAAGAAAAAATGGACAATCACCTCATTTAGTAATAATGTTTGATATTTTTAAACAACCTTAAGTAACCTTCGGATTTTGCATATTTGCTAAAAGGATATGTATTAGAATTCGCCATACATTTTTGAATTAAGCAATTGTGATTTTTCGGAATCGTTTTCCTTAGTGTTGAAAACTTAAGAAACAACCATATTTTTACTGTATACCGTTTTTCGATGAAAAACAAACGCCTTCAGTTACATAAAAACATAGCACCATGAGTTGCACTCAGGTTGCTATAAGCCTTCTTCAGATAAATTGAGCCAATTGATAGATATGAATTATGAAAATATTCACTAATTGCAAGGAAGAAAACTACGATATCGAAGACGAACGAACGATGATGCTGATTCGTCCAGACTAAATTTCTATTCTCGGCAAAAAAAATTCCCTCCGCCATAAGCGCACTATTTTTTTTTTTTGCACCCGAAAAAAATTTACCCCATTATCAATACTGTCTTAATTTTTGGATTAGTATTTAATTTTCTCTAATTTTTTTTTCTTAACTTGGCTTCTTTTAGTTAAAAAATGTATTTTTGTATTGCTCCGAAAGGGTAATGCTCATAGAACCGTAATTTTGTTTTTTTAATTTTCAGGAACTAATGAACCGATTTCAATATTTGATGATCAAAAGTGTACATATTTTTTTGGATTTTTGAAAAAATATTGAATTTTTTTTCCAAAATCCGATATTTTGAAAAGGGTTCACATTTTTTTACGAAATTCAAATCTAAAACGTATATTTACAATCACTAAACAATTGCATAACAAAAAATATTTTTAAGAAAAAAATGGAAAATTTATATATATAAAAAAATGTATTTAAATAAAAACGGTCTAACGATTTTAAAGCAAAAAAATTGAAAAATGGAGGTTTTTTTAACAAATCAAAAGGCATTTATATCTTTGAAGACAAACTTATTCTACAGGTATATTTTTAAATCTTATAAAGGTACTTTTTAAACAGACTCTTTGCATACAGGAGCAAGTTCGTGCCACCCAGTCGTGCATTTTATTTCTTATTGAAACAGTTTTTAGGTTCTGAATTTTAGATCTGAACTACACTTTTATCAATTAAGTAAAAATTAAATGAATTTCTGTTTTCTAGCCGTGATTTTCAAGTGATACCAATTCAACTATATTAAGACGGTGTGATTTGCATTATCAAGATGAAATTGTTTAAAAGCAAAATTTATTTAAACTATAGAAAATGAATGAAATAGACTTGGTTCGTAGAAAGTTGCAGCTTCTACTTCATATTTTTGAGGAGACAGACAAAGCATTTAAAACGATTTTTAGCCCGACAAATGTCTTCCCTAAAAGTTTTCCAATAAAACAATGTTCCTTAAACATTTTTCCCCCTGTGCTTAGGAATAATCAGCCTTTTTTCGCAATAAACATGCAAGTTGTGAACTTATTTCCAGCGTTACAAGAAAATTAATCTAAATGGCTTTTTGTTTGAATTATTTTTACGGCTTTTTTTTTTTTTTTACGGCTTTGCGGTGTAAATTTATTTTGAATAAACTTGTTGCTAT
The DNA here is from genome assembly GCA_951509635.1 of Eupeodes luniger. Lineage (NCBI taxonomy): Eukaryota > Metazoa > Arthropoda > Insecta > Diptera > Syrphidae > Eupeodes > Eupeodes luniger. The sequence continues at coordinate 80,404,377 of OX608073.1, forward strand.
TCTAAAGGCATCTTGTAATGGGTCAAAATATTACGTTCAACACTGACGCAGTTTGTCAGAAAAATTTTAAAGCAGAAAGTAGAGTCAAACAGGGATGTACTGCTCCTGCAGGCTTGACATGTAATTAATAAAAATGATGCGGACTCATAAGATTATAAATATCAGTCAATTGATAACAAGGTTAAAATCAATACGGGAAAAATTAAGATGTTCAGCTGTGAAACTCTGATAAATATTGCACAACATTCGGTAGAGAAAAAAAAAAAATTGTTAGTACCTTGGAAGTATTGGTGCAAAATTTTAAACGATTCATTAAAATGTTAAAGCTATTTTTTATTTAGATAATTTCAAACGATTTTAACATCTAACTATCTCTTTAAGTGTAGTACCCGTGGCATCTCTTTAAATGTCGCTAAAAATAAAATCATGGAAATGCCTACTCTAACGTTTAGCAGTTTCTTAAATCCAATTGGCATCTGTCATAATCCTTAAAAATATTCTTGCCAATTTTACTTAAAAGAGTTAAATTGTATGTTTTTTTACAATTCGTGAGCTACAATTGTTTTGTTTTATATTAAAAAACTGTTTTTCGGAAGACGAAGATTTCGAGATATTTGAAGATTAGGCTTTGTGCAAAGAAATTCGATGTTTTAAGTCCTGAACAATTCCCCTCGAAGAGTTGCATGATGGAAAATTTCACTCTAGGAATGGTTGACAAGGTAACAGTTCAGTTTTTGTTTGAAAACCTAAACTCCTGAGACCGAATCACAAATAGTAGCTTTAAAGTTTCACAGGAATTACAAGAACTTGTATCACTACTATTTTTTGGAGAAATATGCTTAAGGCTGATGTTGGTAAGTAAACTTCCTAAAGGAACATGAGATTTTTCGTATGTGAAATTAATCTTACAAGATCAGTGGATCGAATCTAAAGTCAGGAACTCCAATTAATTGATCCGTTTAATTTTGTTGCTTTGTTTATTTTCCAGAACTGTCACTGTTTAGACATGTTCGGATGGCCGTTTTTTAATAAAAAGGGAATTAGTATTTAATTAGTTAGTAAAACGAAGAGAAAGGTTTGTTGCAAATTGCTAAATATTTAGAAAATCACTACTTATTAAAATGTTAAGTCCTTAACAGTATGTTGTTTTAAATTTTGCCTCATTGTCTTTACCGATATCAAAATCAAACAAGATATTGGCAGCAGTTTCTTAACAAAAAATAAATACCTTAAAAAAGCATTACTAAAAGTTCGTAAAAATTGATTTTTGACTCGAATATCTTTTTTAAAATTAAAAATATTGGCTTCAAACTAATTTTACTCACAGAAAATATAATTTTCGACATTCAGTAATTTTTTTTATTAAAATCCAACAGTCAGTTTTTCTCATAAAAAAAATAAAATCTACAAACAATAGAACGCAAATTTGGTAAAAAATGATGTTCGGTTCTCGATACCTCGTGAAAAATAGAAGGTATTGACCTTAAGTTCATTTCATTCATCCAATTTGTATTTGTTTATTTAAGAAATAAAAACTTTTAAAAAATGCTACTAAAATTGGTAAAAATTGGTTTTCGACTAAAAATCTCGTTAACAAAAATAGATCTCGAAATCAAACTATTTTACTATATGCAAAATATTGTTGGTAATTTTTAAATTTTAAGCAAGACAAATCGACAGACGGGATGGGAAGTTATCAGTGTGGGTCGCATCCCAGCCTCTTTTTAAATTAAGAAATTGCGATTTTTCAGAATTTTTTCGACATCGTTTTCCTTAGTGATGAAAACTTAAGAAACAACCATATTTTTAGTGTATACCGTTTCTTCGATGAAAAACAAACGCCTTCAGTTACATAAAAACGTAGTAGCATAAGTTGCACTGAGGTTGCTATAAATCTTCTCCAGATAAATTGAGCCAATTGATAGATATGAATAATGAAAATATTCACTAATTGCAAGGAAGAAAACTACGATATCGAAGACGAACGAACTATGATGATGATGAAACGCGATGACAACGAAGACGTAGCAAAATCCATTGCAAGCGATAGTAAAGTGATACTGGATTATGTAGTTGATGTGGGTATACTATGAATTCAATGCGTAGGCCAAGATGAGAAGTGGAGGTACATCAACTATTAGTATTACAAAACTTTTTGTAGATACAAATCCTCCCCAAGACGTGAAGACGCGACCAACGAAAACGAAGACGATGACGTTCACAGTCGATGAAGATATAGAAATATCGACACAATGTGGAGAAAGTCAATCCATTGCATTGGTTTCATTCATCTTTGGTGAATGAACATAATGATGATACTGGAGGATGGATGGATGGATGGATGGATGATACATTAGATAGTAAAAATATTTCTATTTCAATTGAAATTTTATTTTTCATTTTATATGTATTTGTATCTTTCAGTTCAATTGGTGCAAAAAGTTTTTATATTTATACTTTACGATATGTATACAGCTACAATTTTTTTAATTGAATTCTTCCATCCAAGCGATAATTATTACATTCAAAATGTCAAAGAGCAATGCACTTTGTGATGATGATGGTGTGGAATTGGAATTTACGATTCTCATCATGGGATCGAATGTTTTAAATTGTTGATTTTTTCAATATATATATAAACTTATTTATCTTTTATTTAATTAAAAATCGAGAACTATTGGATGTGATTCATGGTTTGCAGGGTGGGGTTGAATGAGCAAAAAAATTTAATTAAATCAAACATAGGGCAATATGGGGGAATACTTTATATTAGGGAAGAACACAGAATTTATTAATGAAATATCAAATGAAATATCATGAAAATCACAAAATTTGTAAATGTTAGCAGGAATTCTTTGTAAATTCAAGGAACTCTTTAAGCAAATGCAAATAGTTACTCGATTTTTAAATTTAACACTTTTTGACCACTATCACTTAAAAACGCTTATCTCTATGTCAAACGTTGACAATCATGATATTCATTTTCATGACCTTTGTATCCCAAAATTTCTTAAAAATATAGATCTAATACCACAAAATAATCTCCCACCTAAGAAAACGGGAATGAAGTTGATATGGTCTCCTCTGACTTCGGTAAAGTGTTTGACAAAATTTTTCATAATCTTTTAGTCTTCAAAATCTCCTCTTTAGGTTTTCAACCTCTTTTCCTAAAATGCATTTCTTCTTACCTAAAAAATCGTTAATATTATCTTCGATTTAGATACGCTCGTTCTAATCCTATTCTAGCCACTTTTGATGTTCCACAAGGTAATCATTTAGGCCCTCTCCTCTTTATCCTCACAACATTGTCAAATATCCCTTTACGCTGATGATACAAAGTTTTTCAAAATCATTGCAATTCTCCTCCAAAAAGATCTCGACAATATCTCTATCACTTGTACCAAAAATTGCTTAGTTCTCAACATTTGCAAATTCCAGAAAATGACCTTTTTTGCGTAAACGCAAACAGCTCCCCTTCATTATTGTCTTTATAATCATCTCATTCATATAAAGGGTGATTTTTTAGCTATTATCTTTTTGGCAACACTGGTTTATACAGCTGACGCACGTTTCGTGTTTTGATTCACTGTCAAACATCTTCAGTTTGGTCTATAATTTAACCATGAATCGTCTTACAAATGAACAACGCTTGCAATTTATTGCAAATTTCGGACCAAATTTACATTGTTGGACATTAAACCACCAACACGCTTACGTAGAGTGCGAACTGAAGAAAATATCGCAGCTGTATCGGCTAGTGTTAATGATGACGATCAATTATCGATTCGTCGCCGTAGCAATTGGGCCTCTGTTACTCAACAACGTGAAAATTTTGCGGAAGGATTTAGCTGTGATGCCTTCCAAAATACAGCTGGTGCAAGAATTGAAGCCGAACGACATACTGCAACGTAAAATTTTTGGTTAATGGGCTCTTGCAAAGTTGGCCGAAGATTCACTTTTTTACCGAAAAATTGTGTTCAGCGACGAAGCTCATTTTTGGCTCAATGGGTACGTAAATAAGCAGAATTGTCGATTTTGGAGTAAATATCAGCCAGAAGCATTGCAAGAGCTACCAATGCATCCAGAAAAAGTCACAGTTTGGTGCGGTTTATGGGCTGGTGGCATCATTGGACCGTATTTCTTCAAAGATGATGCGAATCGTAACATAACTGTGAATGGTGAGTGCGCTACCATGAGATGATATCCAACTTTTTTTTTGCCCAAAATACAAGAGCTTGATTTGCATATGACATGTGGTTTCAACAAGACAGTGCCACATGCTACTCACCACGCCCAACAATGGACTTATTGAGAGCCGAGTTCGGTGAACATTTTATTTCACGTTCGGGACCGGTCAATTGACCGCCTAGATGGTGCGATTTAACGCCTTTAGAATATTTTTGTGGGGCTATATTAAAGCTCATGTCTATAGACAAGCCCGCTTCAATTGACGCATTGGAACATTTATTCGTGAGATACCGGCCGAAATGTTGGAAAGAGTATTCCAAAATTGTACTAAGCGGATGGACCATTTGAGGCGCAGTCAAGGTCAACATTTGCATGAAATAATCTTCAAATATTGAATTATATGGACTGTACTATCGATTCAAATATTAATTTCATGCGTTTTTATGAATTTTATGTGTTTTTTTTTTGAAAAACTTTCCTATAGCTTTTAAAAAATCACCCTTTAGAAACATTAAATAGTCTGGCTTTTATGTATACATAAGTGGATCTTTTCAAATCCATTATACGTAATTCTCTATACTACATAGATATTCTGCAGAATATCATTCTGTATTTCCTTATTGATGAATTATGTCCTATCCCATTTCAAGCCTTTGCATCAACAACTCCAACACACAAGAAAAAAAAAAATTAAAAAGAACATTAATTTCCAAAAATAAAGACAGATCCTTTTTCAATAGGATTCCAGTATAATCAGCAGCGCATTGCTTCATTCATCCATCAATAATGCTTAGTCGTGCCAAAACAAGTTAAGGTTCACAAAAATTAGGGACATTCTATACTTTCACAAAATAAATTCATCTTCATTTCTATCTCCCTGCTGCCTTTTGTGGCCTCATTCATTTGTATTTATGCCAACAATCAAAGTTTGGTATATCTGTTTTTAAAGGTGGACCAATTTGATACCTTTTGGCAGAATAAAAATAAAGAGGATGCTGTTCATTTCAAAAAAATCCAATAGCCAAAAAATATAGATGTTGGCATATGCTATGCATACCTATAATGATAATTAGATAGGTACATCATCTGTTTACCTTATAACGAGGATTAGGACGATTACTACCAACATCGGTGCAGCCAATAAATGGATCGTAAATTTTCAAATAGCCTTCTCCTTTCGTCTCTCTGACATTATGGCATTTGTTCCTGTATACGTCCAACATTCTCTTACAACTGTGAATTTTTGGCATTGACATCATCATAAAAAAGGACAAATTTCCACGTTATCCTGGCGAGAGAAAGTCGAATGCAGTCTATACTAACAAACACCCACTCGATGTATTGTACCTACGAAAGGGAAATAAAGTAGGATGGTCCTGATGCCGATATGGTGAGATGGCCTTGTGGTGTGCGAGCCAATTTCCAGCGGAAGTTATATCAATACAAATTCATTTGCTGTTTGTGTAGGGCAATTATAAAATAAATTTATAATCTACAACTAGACTTGTACATACATAGCTATGCATGTATATGTGCAGTATAAATGGATAGATGGAATTGGGGTGTCGTCTAGTGTCCTTAGGGATGCAATACATGTGTTATTTCTGTGTATTTATGTACCTATACACTTGCCCAGTTTCAGCTCGATTATTTTTGGTTTGTTTTGTTGTTGCTAAAATCCAGAATAACTCTATTGCTTTAGTTGGTGGTTAAAATAAACACATTCAATTTATATAAAAATTGTAATAACTTGAGGGAGAAATATAACTGGGAGGTATTAAATTCAATTAATTCCACCCCACCAACGCATCTACTGTTTTATTAATTGATTCGAAAAATGTCTTCCAATAGTATAAATGTAGGTGGTAAAATATAGGATATCAATGCGTATAATGAACAGCGATAAACCTATATACACCCAATTAATAATAATCCTATTTTTTTCCTGTTGGCGATAAACCCTCATCAAAAATTTTATGAAATCAGAAAATTTATTGAAACAGCTTTATTTAGTATTTTTTGTTTGTTTTTGTTTTTGTACCTTCTCTGAATTCTAATTAATTTAGTTGATTAAAACGGCACAATGATGTGCGCGATGGCAAAAGCTAATAAATTTTATATATCAATGTGAATACATAATTTATAAACTTCGCACAAAGTTTAACTTTATATAACATCTATTAACAGGGATTAAAATTTTAAAGTTTAATTTATAAAATGTAAAATCCATAAATTTGGAATATTTTATATCGACTCAACGAAATAACGAGTAGAAATTTAAGTTTTTACTCTTACCATAAAATAAGAGATGATACAAATCTAAGTTATAGCAAAGTGGAGTTACATGTTTTGTAAATATTAAAATTTATAAAATGACATGTTCGTTATAAAAGAAGTTAAGATTTCAAGTGAAGGGTTTGATTTACAGCGAATTACTAGGAACTGAGAAGATGTGATTATTTCCTTGGAAACTTGACAGATGGCGTTTCATTTTAATTGATGTACATATTTTTCCTGGCTGACACTTAAAAATTCAACTATTTCCAGTGTCAATAAAAGTCCAATATTTTCATTTAAAGAGCGAAACAAGAGAAAGAGATAAGAAATTTTAACATGGTTTTTGAAAAATGTGCAGGTTTAGGGTCATTCATTTAGTTGATTCAATTCGACTCTTACGTCACCACTTTTAGCCAGTGGGAATTTATAAGATTGCAACTAGTCAACTCAAACACTACAAAGTAGATTTTTGCAAGAGGAATTTCGATTCTTAGTCACATTTTTGTTTTGACTAGCATTGCTCGAAAATACAATAAACTTGATGTGAGTTTTGTTGATGTCTTGAATAAGCAGGCTATGATCTATAAACTGACCTCGCTTGAAATTGCCCAAAAGCTCCTAATAATGAATTTTAAATTTCTGTCATGTACAGCGGTGTTTTATGGTTCAATAATGTCAGATTGGATTAATAATTCTGCAATAGTTCCACAAGGATGCATCCTAAGTCCTATTTTATTCACCTTGTTGGGCGTTGCTTTAACTGGAAATCTAATAAAAGTCCTGCTCTATTCTGATGACTTGGTTAAAATGTGTTTGTCCTCCAATTACAAATAATAGGCTACAAACAAATTTTAGTTTGGGCTTAGTGTTAAAAGAAATCGAATTATAGGGTTAGTGAACTGACCTACGTTCCTGTAATGAGTTGAGGTTTGAAGGCGATCAAGATAAAGATGTAAGATTAAAGGATTTCGCCAAGGAAGGTATTGAAGTGTAAAACGAAGAAATCTTAGTTGGATGCTTTCTATTCTTGATATGTGTATATCTTCACGGAAAGAAATGTATGGCATTTATGTGCAATGCTAGTATGGCCTGGAGTCCCATACTAAAAAAGTATGGGTGATATTCCTACATTGTATTGCTACAACTCCTATAAGTATGGGATTATGTACTATATACTGTATGGTACCACAATCATTGCTTGTAACACATGGGCGCATAGTACGTTTGACGAGACAGCATTGCCTTCAGCCCCATACTGTATCGGAGATGTCGCAATGCTACTAGTTTTTTCCCGCGATAATTTATGGCATGATAATTGATACCCTTATTGGATTGCTGTCAATAGTGTAAGTATAAGGGACATAACAATAATGTATAGACTTTTCTGCTAGGAGCATTGTACATGCCGCCAGTCGGTATGGGCCTGACTCCCATACTGGCATTGGCTTGGCGTATCGGCTATAACTATTGTCGACGTTACTATTCTCAGTATGGCCAGATTACCTATGCTTACAACTTTTTATCCAATGGAAATCTTCTACGCCATACTATAGTATTGCGTTCACGCCCATACTGACATTGCAATATTCGCAATGTATTTCTTTCCGTGTTGACCCAAAGAAAACTCATGGTTTGATTCGAGCTGTAGAGGTTATTAAGATCAAAGATGTTAGTTTCCGGATTTATAATGCCAACCCCACTGAGGAAAACCGGAATAAGTTCAAACAATCTAGAAACCCCTGCAACAATCATACTCGACGAACCAAATTTTTGTATGAACAGAAATTAAGGCAAAAAATACTACAATGTCCCAAAGGTAGTAAAAATTTCTGGTCATTTGTAAAAAACGTACGAAACACCACGTCACCCTCGGTTCCAACGCTCGTCCACAATGACACTCCCTATGTGAGCTCGATTGATAAAGCCAATTTGCTTACAGCACAGTTTGCTGTTAATTCGATGCTGCCAATGAGTGACATGACTCTTACTGTACCTACTTGAAAGCGTAAACGATTTTATGGGACAAATCTTCTTTCGCACTCGTACAGTAGCTAGAGTACTCAAAGATCTTGACATTCACAAATCCGCTGGCCCGGATACTATTCCCGCTATTGTTCTGAAGAGGTGTTCTTCAACGCTGGCAAAACCACTGCGTAAGCTTTTCCATCTGTCCTAAATTCTACTGATCTCTTTCCGAGTGGAAGGAAAACTGAATTTGTCCAGCCTGTCCCTAAAAAAGGCGAATCTTCCTCACCATCTAACTATCGTCCAATTGCACTTACATTCCTTCTGTCCAAGGTCATGAAAACGCTGATCAATTTTTAACTTAAGAAATATCTTAAAGAACGGAAGCTTCTTAATGACCAGGAGTATGGCTTTCGTTACAGTAAGTCCACTGGTGATCTCATGGTTTATCTCACCGAACAGTGGAACAAATCTTTACATCATTTTAAAGAAAGTAAAAATAATGCACTTGATATTTCAAAGGCTTTTGATAGAGTTTGGCATCAAGCTCTCTTATCGAAAATGCGTGCACTTGATATTTCAAAGGCATTTGATAGAGTTTGGCATCAAGTTCTCTTATCGAAAATGCGTGCATTTGGTATTGATGAATCCCTTCTTCGTTGGGTTAGAAATTACCTTTCGGACCATTCAATTCAAGGAGTATTGGACGGGTTCAAATCTGATCTCCACAAAATAAACGCTGGTATGCCCCAGGGCTCCGTTTTGTCTTCGACGCTCTTCCTTATTTTTATAAATGATCTTTTGTCTAAACCTTATAACCCACTTAATTGTTTCGCTGATGACAGTACCCTCAGCTTTTTATATTCGTTTTTAAATTCTCATCCTTGTTCTTCGGATGTGGACAACCAACGGCAGCGTATGATAAGCTCATTAAATTCTGATCTTGACAGCATTGTCCAATGGGGAATAAAAAACCGTGTATAATTTAATGCTTCGAAAACTCAATGCTGTCTACTGTCGTAAAAGCGTAACCCTCCCCCAATGCCACTATCCATTGTTGTGGAAAGATCACATATTTGACATCGCAAAAATGCTGCTAAGTGTTTAGGTTTTCTCCGACGATGCAAGAAGTTTTTTACCCCTTCTGATCTGGCTATAATTTACAAAGCTTTTATTCGTCCAAAACTCGAGTATAGTTCTCACATTTGGGCTGGTGCCCCAATAACGTACTTGAGTCTTCTGGATAGAATTGACAAAAGAGCTCTAAAAATGATAGAAGACCGTTATCTTACCGAGACATTTGCTTCTCTTGAACACTGCCGCAAGGTATCATGCCTGTCATTGTTTTATCGTTATTTGTATAAATAATGCTCTCGTGAAATAGCCAGTTGCATTCCTCCGGTTAAACAATTCAACCGTAATACCCGTACTGCTAGGAATGCCCATCAGTTTACCCTTGAGCGCCCAATTTCGGACGTACTGTTAAGTACAGAGATTCCTTCTTTAGCCGCACTACACGAATGTGGAATGCTTTACGAGGCTCAATATTTCCCACTCATTACAATGTGCAGACATTCGCGAATTAAAATCTTTTAACTTCCAAAAATAAATAAACAACCTTTTATACTTTATGACTTTTATTTTCCACAAATGTGATTTTACGATCCAACAAAATAAGAATAAGCTTATTTAATATTATACTTTATTTATATCGTCGCCAATCTCAATAATGCCTCGCTCAACTCGTATCGCCTCCTTCCAGTCACATCGTTTATGTACACTCTCTGTAGTTAACAGTGCAGCTCGATTTTAATGGTAAGCATGTTTACGTTTTAGGGGATTAGCGGTTGAACACCTGCACCAAATGTTATGTGGTAAACATGTTTACAATTTTAGGGATTTCCGGTTCGTCATTTGCTCTTCGATGCTTTTTATGGTAAACATGTTTACAGTCTTTAATGTTAACAGTTGGATACCTGCACTTCGGTGTTTGCTATAAATATGAAGATTAGCAGTTGGGTATCTGATGTTGTATGTTTTTGCTTGATGGTTTCGAGTGGGGTATGATAACTCACGCACAATATAAACAAAAAATTTAGTGATTTAAAAGAAACTGGAACGTGGGTTATAAACTAGCCTGAGTTAAAAATTACCATGGTTACACATTAATCTGCTTTGTTGAATAACCTGCGTTCAAGTTCAAGTTCAAGTTTTATTGAGACAATTAAAAACAGTACAATTTGATAAAAACAAAATTTCAAAAACTATAGTTGGTCGACTTAGAGATATGTCTGACTGAATCAAAATTATAAATGTTCAAAAACATAATCTATTAAATTATAAATTTTAAAATATACAAGTTTTAACTTGTTCGCTTGCTCCCGGCGAACATTATCATTATTGCTCTATTTTGGCAAATATAACTTAAACACTAAAAACTATAACTAAAACTAAAACTATTAAATAATAACCAAAGGATTTTTATCGTTTACTGCCTATTGGGAGAAACTGACAAAACTAATTGTTGCCATGAAAAATGCTTACTCTAATAAACTGTTCGGATTCGGCATAAAAACTGTAGGTCCCACCATTTTTGACATGACTCGCAAGGTTTCAAGTCACTCGGCCATGTTCCTCTACGAGCTGTTGGGCCACCAAATTTTGGTATTATGATGAGCCTTATAATACGAGTATCTTGGAGGTATCGTTAAAGCTCCTAACGGTAACAAAAAATAGTAAATCCATAAATGAAATCATGAATCTCTAATCTCAACCATTTAAACCCCCCCTTTATTTCCTATGAATTGTGTCTGCTGACATTCAACAATAATAGAAATTATTCATTGTCAAGGTAAGGAATCTTATCTTATATTTTGCCATTAAGAAATTCTGTTAAAAATTGATAACAATGCAACTTTAACACCAAATTACTTTATCGATCGTGTGTATCTTTATAGCAACCAAACCAATAATAAAATGAATCCATATAATCAAACTTCAATAGATGATGATGATAATCAAACCTTACAGTCACGGCTCACATGTCATTCTATTATTATTTTTTTCTTCTTCTTCTTCATTTTTGTTTAAGAATGAAAATCCAAGATTATGTTGAAATGATATTACAAAGCAGAAGAAAAAGTAAAGTGAAACAGAAACAGAATAAAAAAGAAACTGTCCACTTATGTGTCATTGCTGTCAAGAGATTTTTCGCAACTAAAACGTCAAGTGGTCATCTTCAAATGTTGCTGTGGCATTTGTGATATGATGATGATGATGATGACGATGATGATGATGATTATGAGTTTCGTTCCCACTCGCAGCAGAGGCTCTCAAACCTTCTCAAGCTCTCGATTCTATCCTTGATGTGTAGTGTAATAAGTACTAGTATGTTGGGTTGGTTATGACTTTGATATGAACATGAAATGATGTGAATGCCTGCCTGCACTTCCTCTCAAGGTTCAGATTCAGACACAATGCGAAGGACTATTGTGATATATATTTTTGTGAGTCTGTAAAATGATGTGATAGCAAGTGAGCAGCTGTCTAGATTTAATATCAATATATAGGAAAAAATGTACTGAGCTTTGCGGCATGTGATATGTACTTTCGTAGATAGTTTTTTCTTCTCCTCAACCATCATCATCCAAGAGATATTCAAGGTTAGGTGGAATGAAGCGATGCGATGCGATGCGCAATTGGCTGCCTCTCTCATTTGATATTCTAGAGATATTTTGTTTGTGTGTTTTTATTGACGGCTTTTGTTCTTTGGTAAAAGATACAATTTTTTCCTCATTTTCCTCAATGATGATGTTGATGATGATGATGATACTGCTGAGGCTGTTGTTTTATGCATCATTCTTGGTAATGACTATGAGCTTGACCTTGATCATGGACTTTGTATACAATAAAATATATGTGATGTCAGGGTCTTTATATAAGTTGAGGTATAGGTACATTTATGAGAATATCTTAAGAAGTATGATGAAAAGGGGGTATAAGTATCTACTATCTTTGTGTTATTTGAAGGTCAATTAAATTTTAATGAAAAAAAGTGAAGATGCACAGACGACGACGACAATGAGGACCATGATGACAACGAACATGAAACTTTTATATATTTTGATTATGATGGAAGAAATATTGTAGTTTTTAGTGGTGATGGTGATGGTGATGACTTTGTGGTTTACTTTAATAATTTTTGTATTGGAAATTTTTGAAGCTCACAAAAAATACATACATACAATGTTTTTTATTCAGTAATTTTTAATAAATTTATTCAGGGTTAACTGGAATAGATGTGTATATATGAAATTATGTTTCAGAACTAGAGTGTCCTTGCGGCAAGTACAGCCACCGAATTTTGTTTCAAAGTTCCAACTTTAACGAAACATTTAAAAATAATGTGAGTACACCTCAAACTTAAACGGGAAGAGGAAAGACACAAATCATTAATCTTCGATTACCAGTGTTACATTTTTCTTGGGATGAGTTTTCGTTTGCACCATAAGGTCTCTCAGAGGTATAGGCTGAGATGGACTGCGCCTACAAAAACATTCCACACGGTTTGTGTGTCATAACGTAAGAAAGAACTCATCCCAAAAAATACCAAGAAATCCAAAGAAAGTAACTTAACGAAAGAACTGGTTTGTGCATTGGATTCATTTGTTCAAATACAAAAACCATTTTTTCTGAAATAATGTTTTCCTTGTATTTCATATTTGTATTTTATAATAAAAACAAAAGGATGAGGTTTTAAACAAAATGTATATAAATTTTTTCAATAAAAACACAATTTGTATAGTCGACAAAAAATTATCTTATTTTTGACACTTGATTTGTTAACATTGATGAAGGTTAAGAGCTGGAAAGGGTAGACATTCTAACGATATAATGTATATGATTAAGGTATACTCACACTGTACCCGTGGCATGATGGTTAGTGCGTTGGACTGTCATGCCAGAGGTCATGGGTTCGATCCCTGCCTATGCCATGGAAAGTTTTTTTCACGGGCACTGCCTCTTGCGAGGAATTGACAAATTCTCCAAGAGTAATTCTTGTCATGAAAAGTGCTTTCTCAAATTAGGCGTTCGGATACGGCTTAAAAACTGTAGGTCCCCTCCATCCCTGACAACAGTACTCGCACACAGAATTGGTTGAGAGTTGTAAGTCACTAGGCCTTGGTTCTTTACGGACTGTTGCGCCACCTAATTTATTTATTTATACGCACAATGGAAAGGATGACTTTTCAAAAGCAAGACAGATTTCTATATAACTCCTCATTGGTTTTCAATTACTTCATTTTGTATATCAAATAAATTTTTTGATTTTATTTGATTGTAGAATTAACTATAAACTATTTAAGCTCCACAAATTTAATCTGAAAATGTTTTTGAAACTAATTATTTTTTGTTTTTATTTCATTTCAGTTGACACAATAATAATAACTTAAAAGCCTACCAACGCAGGAAACCGGATTTTTTTTAAATTTTATTCAATTGTGACATATTTTTACTTATAAAAAGGTAAGTGTTATTAATAATTACAATTGCATATTTAGTAAAAATTGTATGTGAATTTCTTTTCAATTGGCTATCGAAATATTGTGATATATCACTTTTAGGCATTTTGCTTTGGAGCCACGTGAAAGATAATGTCTATTTTAACTCTATAATCAATTCGAGAATAAAGACATACAGCCTCAAATTTGGGAATTGGTTGTGCAAAATTTTATGAAAATTTTTGTGTGTAGTGTACGTACATTCAGGTTACATTTTTTCCTTGACCATATCTCAAGAACCAGTTCAGATATCGACTTCACATATATTCTGTTCTACAGATAATAACATCAAAATATGAGGGTAGGACTTTTTCAAACATTCAGTAGGTTGTGTTTTTTAGTACAGTAATTTAAGAAGAACTGAAAGACTTGGTTGGCCCCAGAACCAATAGCGCTATCTACTTTAATTTAAATTAACATAAATTCGAAAAAAATGAATCTAACTGTGTTTTAAAAAATCAGATAAACTGAAAAAAAAAATATTTGTCACCTCGAATATTTTGCCTCAAGATTAATTTTATGTATCGTAGAATAATATTTTTGAAATCTGGTAATTTTTTTTAGAAAAATCGAAGCTTTCGACTTCATTCTATACAAAATATTGTTGTTAACAAGAGGTATCTTCTTTAAAGAAAAAAAAAATTGACATTTTTCTTATATAAAATTTAATTCTACAATAAATACTACAGAATTTAGTAAAAGTTGCTTTTCGACTAAAATATCTAGGGAGCCAAAGCAGTTGTTGCAATCAAAACTACTTGTATTTTATGCAAAATGTTGTTGTTATCATTAAATTAATTTTTTAAAAATCCAATGAACAGTTTTTCTTACGAAAAAATCATTATGGGTTGCATCCCACCTTTTTTATTTTAATATCGAAATAAAACTTCTACATGGAAAAAACATATACTGTAATATTCTGGGATTGATGATTAAAACAAAAAACAATAGTCTTATTCTAACAAGGGCGAGTGTTTGAAAGGATGTGTTTTCAACTCTTTGTAAAAAAGTTTTAAGGTGATGATATTTTGGTATCAATAAGGGCTCGTAGTACCCGTGGCATGATGGTTAGTGCGTTGGACTGTCATGCGAGAGGTCTTGGGTTCGATCCCTGCCTATGCCACTTAAAGTTTTTTTCACGGGTACTGCCTCTTGCGAGAAATTGTCAAATTCGCCAAGAGTAATTCTTGTCATGAAAAGTGCTTTCTCAAATTTGCCGTTCGGATTCGGCTTTAAACCGTAGGTCCCTTCCATCCCTGACAACAGTACTCGCACACAGGAATGATTGAGAGTTGTCAGTCACTAGGCCCTAGTTCTCAAACGGACTGTTGCGCCACCTAATTTATTTATTTTTTATAAGGGCTCCTTCTCGTTTCCAGAGAATAGATTTTTGGACATGAAAATTATGAAACTTTTTTAAAGGTAAAGAGTTAGTATGTATGGTTTCCACTGCAAGATAAGATTTGAACTTGTTTCGTAGGTAAATGCCTCTCCGTTTATATGTTTACAATTTCTGTATTAAGGGTTTTCCAACAAGGACAACTTGCCCAATCGAGAACTTACGTCGCTTAAAATGGTACATCGGCTACAATTCTTGAGTCACCTTCATCGTGTATGGATGTAATTAAAGATCCTTTCGAAAAATACTCCAAAATGTGGTGTGAGTGAAACTCAAATCTTGAGAACGTCGTAGACTTCAATAATTTAGATTGTTTGCAACCGACACCTGAACAGGAGCAATACTCGTATGTTATTGTCTGTCTACTAGAGCGAGTATTACTTCCGAAAATTGAAGTTAATGGGCAAGTTAAAGTTACTGGTTTTCATCATTGAAACCAATCATTGGATTTTTTTGACAGGCTGTTTATAGCTTTCATTGAAAATGTCTGTTATTGAAAAAAATTTACTTAATAAAATCAATCATTTGAGGTGATTTGATCAGTGAAAGTAAAACTGATAGATAAGAAATCAAAGAAAATGAAACGCTTTCAGTGAAACGATTTAGTTTTGAAACAACTTTTTTGCTTTAATACCAAATATAATATAACTAAATACTTTTAAATCTCGGAACAACATTTTCAACTATGAAAACTAATGATAGCTATAACTGGCACCTAACACTCTCAAATTTTCGGTCATCGTTGCTCGTTGAAAGGGTGCGTTCACAAATTAAATTCAAAGATGTCAAGTCCCGATAAGAAAATCCCACAGATCCAATTTATATTTTTTCAGAATAACCATATCTATTAAAAAATACTCTTAAAGAAAAAAATTACTTTTGTAACTTTTTGTTTGCCTCTAACATTTGAATTTTTAACTTTAAAAACAAGCTCCCGGAATTCAGACGGGGACTTTATATACAATTATTATATATAGGTTCTTAAAAATGTTTGATTTTGTCAGAAAAATATGCAAAAATAAACGTTACCCGTGTTTTTTTGGCATTCTATAAATAGTATAGTAGAAAACTCCCAAAAAAAAACCCATCGGCAGTTAGCCAGATTTTTGTATTTAAAAATTGGTACAATTGAAAGAAGACCTGTCAGAACAATAAATTCTTTCTAAAGAATATTTAATTGTTTAATCATGTGGTTTATAAGCTAAAATTAGTTTTTGTTTACCTTTTTCCTGTTTTCTTTTTGTTTTCCATTTTTAACTTTCACACTTGCCGGTCGATTTCAAAGTTTTAACCAAACAATTTGACATAAAATAAAAACTTCAAGAAGGGGGTTTGTTCGTAGACTACTACATTAACATGTGGTGTTGAAGTGAGCTTGAAGTTTGCCTAAATTCTTTATATACCTGAATCGAGTTGAAATGAGTTTGATTCAAATCGATTCCGGTCGGGGATCGACTCCGAGTCAAAATTTGTGAAGATAAACCTGTGTGGAGGAGTTGTTTTTACAGATAATGCATTATGGTCTGTTTATTTGCATGTTTGTGTACAAAAACTATAGTTTTGTTTTAATCAAATTAAAAAAAAATTGCACATGGAGTAGGTAGCATATTCTTATATAGTGCTGAACTATTCAGTTCTTCATTGTTTAACACGAATCATACTATCTCACTTGCACTTCATAAGAAACATCGAAACACCATTTGCATTTTAAAAAGTGCTGTCAAACTTAATCAATTTTAAATCTTCTTGTGCGGTGGAAACACCAAAAAGATTTATTTAATCTAAACATAAATAAAAACTTAATTATCTTTTCTATTGTTTTCTCTTGCAAAAAAAGCTCAGTTAGACCATTTTCATTAACAAAACTAAATAATATCAACAGAAACAGATTGATTTTTTCCCAATCGTACCAACATTTGAAAACGAAATCACATAAGATCCATTCGAGACTCGTATAAATGTCAAAAACGCATCCGTAGTAAGATTCTACTTGAACTTTTATCGGTAGTATTTATACTGCGGATATTGTTTTTGTTATTCGTGTAAAATCCTACTATACCATTGATAGATTTTCCAACAAAACACGGGTATTAAGTGTTTTGGGGTAGGTTTCAACAATAGTGCAAAGATATGAGATTCTAGGTTAATCTCGCCATAAGTATGTAAAAACCTACAGATGTATAGTTAAATGGAAGGATTTTGTTTAAATAAAATCATAATCGAATTTTATCACTGTAATTGGTATATCAGAAAAGTCCCTCGTTTTGGTTTCAAAGCCAAGCTCATCGTTTACTCTTATGATTTATGAACAAAACCTATTTAACGTTGTGCCATTAATCAATATTTCTTACATTTTTTTTATAAATCATACAAATATCAAATAAAACGCCTAAGGGTTACAATTCGGTGACGTTATAATCAAAGAAGAAATCAATTATCTTCTAGGAGTATGTTTTTGAAAACGACAAGGTAATATTTGATCATCAGTTAACTAAATTTGATTTATCATTGACATCAAGTTCAAAATTTGATTAATTTTAAATATGCATACATATTTGTGTAACCTTGAAATTTTTAATTGGTAAGCAATTTGAATATACATACGTTTTAAAACCCCATGTATCCGAATGTGAATGATTAAAAATATTTACAAAAAAAAATATACCTTGAAAATCTTTTAGACACCTGTGCTGCAATATTGGGAATTATGATTAAAAATTACATCATAAAGAAAAATATGATGGGCATGAGAATTGAGAAGACTAACTCGCCATTAGCCTAGAATCTTTTATAAATAACAAATTATTATTTTATTACCTATTCTCCATGAAAGCAAATTTAATTCTATTCATCCCCCTGCCTTTACCCTTCATGTCGCGTCATCTTAAATAACTCTCTCAAAGAGTCAATTGATGAAAAAATGATAATTGCTTATGGCACTTTAAGTCTTCAAACTTTATTGTATATAAATACATATGTTTGATATTTATAGACATAAACCCTTGTTCGATGCTTTGAATACAACAAATTCTAAATGTATGTAAATAGAAATACCTTCAATAACTTCAAATTGTTTGTAGAATTTTATGAGATATCTGGTTTCTACTTGTGAAATATGTCAAATGAAGATGTCAAATAAATCAAATTTAATTGATAGCAACACTATGGAAATTATATTTGTACCTTTGAATGTAAATAAACCGGGCGGGCGGCGGTGGTATTTTATATTTTTTTTCAAAATGCGGAAAAGTAATAATTTAGCTATTGCTGTAAAAGTTATTGTGTTGTTAAACATAAAATTATTCTAAAGGAGTGATTTGATTTATAAAAGCTATGTAAAGGCTTGCATACAAAATTAGTGTTTCATCAAGAACTAAGACGTATTTCTGTTTAAAAATTAAATTTTAAATGAAAGTTTAAAGGAACAAAATAATAATAGTCGTGTTTATTTGTAATAGTACAGTGAGTGCCAAAAAAAAATTAGTAGTAGTCTTGAAAGTTGATACAATTGAACACTTGTCAGAATAATTTTAAACAAAATTGTGAAAAATTCAGTGAAATTCAGATCAGCATTAATTTTAACATAATAAAGTTATCAGGAATAATTTAAACTTGATTTGTTTTCATGTTTTCCGTTTTGTTAATTGAAGCTGAATGAAATAAGAACTGAAGAAAAGGGGTTTGTTCGTAGATTATGGTCTAACTGAGTTTAATTCTTCGCGTCCAACAGATGGCGCTTTATGTGTTGACACTAACTTTTTACAAAATAACAAACAAATATTACAGCTTGTGTCTATTTTCGCATAATTTTACAACTTAGTCAAGTCAGCTTCCAAAAACAAAACTATGTTCTTATTTAGTGTCGAAAATCGATGTTATGCTAAGTAACACGTTGAACACCAGAATGAAGAGTAAGATTTGAATTTCCTTATCTTCATCTTTTTTTGAATGCTTGCAAAGGTACTTTTAGCTTTTATTCTGAAAGGTAGTCGTACTTCAGTTGATACTGAGTCGCCACGATATTTTGTCTGTCGAAATGTCTTAGTTCATGACGTTATTGTGTTTTGTATGTTGGACACTACTCTACCAAGGCATCCATCAAACCTCAAGCAGGTATCAAAGGAACCAAATTGATTTCTATACTCAAATAAAAGTCGAATCTCTATCCACAGCAGGATTTCAGTTAACCTTTTATCTGCAGTGATTCTACTGCGGATGTTGTATTTGTTATTCTAATCACATACGTTTCTACTTTACTACGGATAACTTCTTCCAAAAAAACACTCCTAATGTTTCTGAAGGTGTATTGTAAGGTGTTCTCTTAGAAGAAAACAAAACATGACTAAGAAAAACACAAAGTGATTTGAACTTGCTTCTTAGAACAACCCTATAATCTTTGGATAGCCCTATGAAGCAAGTTGAAGTCATCTTGTCATTTTTCTTAGTCATATTTTGTTATAAGTAGTTATAAGTTATAATTTGGTTAATCGTTTGTAGTTGTAATAAAAATAGTTAACGATTTCGGTAACTGCTTCGTAATTTTGAACATTGGTCAATCAGTCAATTACGGTTTTGTGCTGTATCTGAGAACTACCTATGCTATAAAGTTAAAATTTAGCGAAATGGATGTCTTCCTTAGCAAACATTGCAAATTAAAGGTTTTTAAACTTTTTAATTCAGAAGCTAGACGGAAAAAGGTCTGAAATTATCTATGTTATCCTCTCTTAAGCCTTCTTTTGCAAAGTTGGAATCAAATGGGTGTATTCATTATAAGTAAATATATATGACAATTACACTGACAATTTTCTTAAAATGTGAACAACCTTAAACATATTTTTCTTCAAATTGATTATTATTAAAACTTTAAGTTAGTTTTGGGAAGTTTGTTGTTAAGGTTAATTTTCTAAATTACTCCACTGATATCCAATAGTTTTACTTATTTCTATTCAAGAATGTAAAAAGTGCGCAAATCCAATTCCGCTCTTTAAGGTCAATATTACTTGGCAAAGAAAGAAAAACGTAGGGTTGTCACCATTGCTTGGCAACTCCAATAGAATAAATCAAGTGGGGATGACAAAGTTATCACATGGACAATTTACATTGTCTAAGTTAAAGAAACTTATATACCTCAAGAATACGAGTATTGTTTGATTGCTCTCCAAAAAGTGTGCTTTTTGACACATATTGGGAGATATCTCAGCCATAACTTGACGAATGTTGGTTTTTAAATGCTCAAGAGTTAAAGGTTTATCTGTATTATAACGGTCTTCCACCTAGCCCCACAAAAAAAAAGTCTAGTGGTGTCAAATCGCATGACCTTGGTTGCCAGTTGATATTGCCACGACGAGAAAATACGCTACCAGGAAATGTCTCTTGCAATGAAGCCATATTCGCTCTAGATGTGTGGCATGTTGTTGAAACCACATATTTTCCAAGTTGTCTTCTTCAATAGTAGGCAAAAAAAGTCGGTTATCATATAACCATAATGTTCCGAATGGGCGGTGACATTGGTTACATCGTCGTTTTCGAAGAAGTAAGGTCCAATCACATTTCCAAACCAAACAGTGACATTTTGTGGATGTAACGGCCTCTCTTCAGTTACTTGAGGATTCTCAAAACCCCAAATAAGACAATTTTGTTTATTAACATACCTGAAGAAAATTTTGTTCGAAAAATCGACGTCCATTCGACGTTGGACTGTCATACTTGAGGTCTTGGGTTCGATCCCTGCCTGTGCCATCTAAAGTTTTTTTCACGGGTACTGCCTCTTGACAAATTCTCCAAGAGTAATTGTTGTCATGAAAAAGTGCTTTCTCAAATTAGCCTTTGGGATTTGGCTTAAAAATGTAGGTCCCCTCCATTCCTGACAACATTACTCGCACACAGGAATGGTTGAGAGTTGTAAGTCACTAGGTCCTAGTTCTCAACGGACTTTTGCGCCACCTAATTTATATTCGACGTATCTACGACGCGTTGTGAATGGTCAGCTGGCTTCAGTTGTAGTGTGAGCTGGACTTTATATGGATGTAGGTGTAGATCCAAATGAAAAATACGCCAAATGTGCCATGAAACAGTCCTAATTCCTGAGAACGACGAGGAATCGACACATTCAGGTCTTCGGCAACTATTTCACTTACAGCAGCGATATTTCCAGCGAAACGATGATAATTGAAGGAAGCGTTTTCTTGTTCCGCAATTTTTTGAGAACATTTAAGTTTAACCAATAAAGCTATATTATATTGCAAGCTTATAAACTTGATAGAAAATATCAT
Source organism: Eupeodes luniger (assembly GCA_951509635.1). Taxonomy (NCBI): domain Eukaryota; kingdom Metazoa; phylum Arthropoda; class Insecta; order Diptera; family Syrphidae; genus Eupeodes; species Eupeodes luniger. The sequence goes on from OX608073.1 coordinate 80,426,039, forward strand.
TTCCTTCAAAAAGTATTACATAAAATTCAAATTATAAAATATTAAATATTTAAAAATAACACCATAAATAAATTATTTTAAGTTTTTAAAGCACATGATTCTACATATTAATTGCATATACATATATTACCTTTGAATATGAAAACCATATACAAAGATGCATATTCATAAACAAAGATATTACCTAGCTTCCTCCTTGTATCAAACATGCATGTTCAAATATGTGCTAAAAAGAAAAGAAATCCTTACAGTATCTACACGTTTTTATGTTTTTATTCAATATTACAACTTTTCGTTCATGAGAGCTTCATTGTTGAGATTCTGGGTATTACCATATTTGTTTTCCTAGGTATAGCTTTTTAGTTCATGGAAAATTACAGCTCACAACTTAAAATCCTTCAAGCGTAGTAGAGCTTCCCTACCCAACCAAAAACTCCTGTCTTTTCTCAGAATTCTTTGATTCTAGTAAAGTTTGGCTGCATGAACCTATTACTATACATATTTTAGTTACACTTGAAGTCAAAATGCGAAAAGCAACAAGAAAGTGAACTTGTTGAAAATGAATTATTTAATCGTTTACTTGGAATAAAACATAATTAAATATGTGTGACGCAATTCTTGATTTTTTAAGAAGACCAAATTTGAATAATATTTATCATTTCATAATTAATACGACCATAAGAAATGTCACATAATACAACCGATTGTGACGCGACATTCAACATTGGCGCCCGTCATACCAAGCCCCCAAGTGTTTCAAAGACAAGAAGACTAGACTCAACAAATTTCTATCGAAGTATAAATGCTAGGTTAACACGATGGCATTTGTCCAATTGGCATCATCGACGACGACGTTATAAAAGACCTAGACTTCAATTGAATCAAACGATTTACCTGGTACAAATAAAATTTCTTGTTATGTTACGACTTATACAATTCAATGATAGGTAATCTGAAACGCTTTTTTCTGGTTCTGCCCATAAAGGAACAAACAAAATAAACAACAAGTAAAGAATAAGATCCAACGCTGGAAAAGGTGTTCCGGTGTCAATGTCACCTGTAAACTTTATTTTTTACTTCTATAAATGAATACCCCAAGGATTTGTCAAAACCACAACCAACCTCGCCAAATACTTTAAACCAGTTGTATCTCCGCAAATATTTTCTATTTTAGTACATAGATTTTTCTCTCTCATTTCCCGCAAGAGGCTTAACCACACATCACCGCCGCCGCACCGCGCCCGCCCGCTATCATCATCGCCATCAGCAGCGTAAGTAATAAAACGAAATTTCACAAGCAATGTAATCAGTTTAATGAAAGGGAAATTTTATTTCAGTTTTCAGTATTTTAAATTAACGCGTTTTGCAAGAGTCATGACACAAAGTGGGCGTGGCAAAAGGCGAGTCTTCAAAAACAAACCTTAGATTGAAGGTCTATGTTGTTCTTTAAACGCATTGCACAAGTTGTTAGCTAATGAAGGCTCCTAAGTTATTAAAATAAATAAATAAATTGGGTGGCGCAACAGTCCGTTGAGAACGACGCAGAGATATAGGGCCCAGGGACATAACGCCCAACTTTTTTTTGGGGCTTATGTCTCAATTCGGTGAATTTGGGCCTTAAGTCCTGCTCAAATATGACCTAAGTCCCAAATTTGTTTGTTAAAAATGGGACATTGTCCCCAAATTTTTGTAGAGCCAAAAAAGAATAAAAAGGTTTTGTATTTCAATACAATGAACAATAATTTTTTGATACGGTGATAATAGAAAAATATCAACAACTTCTTTCAATAAAAGCACCTGTGGGTGGACCGCTTCGCGGGTACTCAGGATTTTAACTCCCTTTTTCGGGGTAACACCCGCTCACGCAACTCTGTTGCTCCGCTTAGGGTATGTAAAGTCGCCAGGCAGGCGCCAATATCAACAGCTTTTTTGAATAAAAGCACCTGTGGGTGGCGCGCTTCGCGGGATCTCAGGTTTTAAACTCCACAAAACAAAGTCTTGTGGTATTGAAGCGCTCCAAGTTTTGTCATTTGGTGATTCTTATTAAGTGGGACATTAGCCCCAAAATTTTTATTTGGGGTTTCGGTCTTACTTGGGTGGGATTTAGGGCCCAAATTAGATTTCGGTTTTATGTCCCACCAAAGTGAGACATAAGCCCCAAAAAAAAAAGTTGGGCGTTATGTCCCTGGGCCCTATGCCTCTACGTCGCCTTTGAGAACTAGGGCCTAGTGACTTACCATTCCTGTGTTACAGTACTGTTGTCAGGGATGGAGGGGACCTACAGTTTTTAAGCCGAATTCAAATGGCTGATTTGAGAAAGCACTTTTCATGTCAAGAATTACTCTTGGAGAATTTGTCAATTTCTCGCAAGAGGCAGTACCCGTGAAAAAAAAACTTTAGATGGCACAGGCAGGGATTGAACCCAAGACCTCTGGCATGACAGTCCAACGCACTAACCATCATGCCACGGGTACCTAAGTTATTACTGGTTAGATATTTCTTAAGTGATAGTTTCTTAGCAAGGGAAGAGTTTATCTTAATGTAATAGTGAGAATTGTCGGGCCCTTTTTAAACATTGGTAGCTTTAGTTTGCCTTAGATTTCAAGTATGTAATTTGTTTCAATGTGTTTACTTTTTGTCCAGGTTGCTATTATTTAAAATTTGCGAATTTAACCTATTTTTAATTTTGATAAAGAGGTATTGAACTATGAAATCGAATGAAACAAAAATTACTTTTTTAAGTTGACATGAATTTTTAAATTACTATTCGAAAGGTAATTTTCTGGCATTAAAGTTTTAATTTAATTTTTGTCATATGACCGCCATGGCCGGCTTGGATGTAATTTAGTCTGGAGGTCCTATTTCGCTGACTTTTTTAACATTCCACAGAAATTAGTTGAAAATTAAAAAAAAAAATAGGTGTCGCAACAGCTCCAGTGCATGCAAGTAATTTCAGGGATTAGGGGAACCTAAAATTTTGATGACGAATCCGAACGGCTAATTCGAGAAACCACTTATCATGGCAAGAATTAATCTTCGGGGATTCCTTTTAAGAGGGTATACTCGTACCTGTCAAAAAACTTCTTATGGCACGAGCAGGGATTGAACCCTGCACGCCACGGGTACTTCTACAGAAAAAAGAAAAGTAGGTTCGTAACGTGGAACTATGTATTTATAAAACGTTTCCTTCAATATCAATTGTGGCACGAGTTGTGTGACATTTTGGGCCCGTCTTGTTGAAACCACAGTTCCTGAACATCATGGTTGTTGGTTCAATTGATAAACGAAAAAGTCAGTAATCAGCACCTTTTCAAAAAAGTACGGAACAATTATTCCACCAACCCGTAAAGTACACAAAACAGTCAAGTTTTATATGGATGTAACAGTGCCTTAACATACATTTGAGAATTATTATCACTCCAAATACGGAACTTTTTTTTACTACTCTTGGAAAACTTAACTCCTTTTATGGAAAAGTATCTGTGAACAAATTTTAATGATATTTCTTCAGTGTTTGCTGAAATGCCTCTTGAAATAATTTTTGTCCAAGAAAAAAGTATTAAAAAAACGCATTTTTTAAAAATCGATCTGTTTAAGAAGTTGTTTTCCACGCCCACTTTAACGTAGAAAAAGTGATTTTAAATCTCCCCCCTATTAACGTTACAAGATTTATTTTATAATGTGAGACTCTAATTACTTCTGGGAGTTCATATACATTATACAATGCTTAAACTTTGCTTGATTCAAACTACGTGAAATTTTCCTAACTGCAACTCTAAACTAATCGCCTATCGCCTTCGTCGTCGTCGTCGAGCCAGTCGTGTGGATTACATCAAAATCTCATCGGTGCAAGTGGATGAGCGAGAGACAGATACGCCGCCGCCGACACCACTGCCGCCGCCGACCGATCCGCTACAATGATGCAGTTGAAGTTGGGAGTCCGGCTCGTCAGTCATCCTCATCGTTGCATCATCGAGTCATGTTGCATACAGTACTCATATAGGCTGTAGGCAAGACTCAACCAAGAATCGACTGCCTGTGACGAACGGCGGCGATGAAGATGGCGGTACCAGTGCCAGTGATGGTGATGGTGGCGGAAAGAGAATTTAATTTATTCGTTTCGTTCTCCCTGCGGTGTGGTTGGCTTGCTGGCAAACCACCATCACGAGACGAGCGATGGCTATAAATAGTTGCAAGGAAAAATTATCCACATTCTAAACTTACTTACTTGCCAACCTTCCTACTTGTATTCCTGCTCCATCAGCCTTTTCTTTTTATTTTCTTCCCTAGGTAGGTCTAGGTATAGAAAATTCTTGAATGCTCTTCGTCTTTCATCCATTGGGCATGGGCATTTCGCATTTCCTATGTTGTAATAGGTTTTTTATTTGTGCATAAGCCTTAGGTGGATGTGGAACTTCTAGCTTCTTTACGAAGTGTATAGATATGTACTCGTATCTTTTTGGCTTAGATAGAGGACAGAGGCAGAGATTGTGCGGTAAGCCTTAAGTGGATGCACGTAAGGCCTTTTCTTCCTCTTTGGAAGCTCCAAATCCAATTGAGTTTGTGTGCATTTTAATTTACTGGACGGGACAAGAAACCGTTCAAACAGAGCATCAACTTGCAATTCTGTATTAAATGAGACGAAGAGACGACCGACACTGACTCCGACACCATATTGGGTCGCGGTTCGTTGGGAAGGAAAGGAAGAAGCAAAGTGAGTTAACATGCGTTTCATTGGCCTTTAGTGGTATTTCATCATTGGAAAATGAGGAATGTTTCTGGAGGAAGGTTCGAAGCAGGAAATTTCTATAGAAAACATACTTCTTTCCCATCAATGGTCTGTTGCACCTGAAAGTTGTATAAGAGGAAAAATGGAAACATATTGATTAAGAGAGTTTAGGTATATACTCATATAAGTTATTGATTAAGAGTGACGTTTTGCTCTTCCAAGAATGTCAATTGCAGAGATGGATGTTCACTGGAGTTCAGTGCAGGTGAGATTTACACGAGCCATGCATCATGATCATAGGATCGGAATTTGGATGCCACAGAGCTACGGGCTAGAGGTTGATGCTGCGGATATAGTGATTTTTGCTAAGAAATAGGGATTAAGAGAGGCTCATGCCGTAAGAATGCCTAATTATAGGAAAAATCTTTTTGAAGCCTTTAACTTCAAGTTGGAAAAGAATTATCACTACTGCTGAATGCTTTCTAATATGCCGCTAAGACAAGCTGTGGCTTTTTGCGGTATGCTACCAAATTTTAATTCCTTCCTTTCACCATCAGTAGAGGTATGGCTCGATCAGTTAAAATGCATTTTTCCCCTTTCATCAAAGATAGACAGAAAAATAACTCGGGACGAGATCCAAAGCGACTTCCTTCTGCAATTATAATTTTAAAAAGTGTGTCGACTCTGCGGTTTCCTATATAGCTCTACTCTAGCCTTGCTGTCTGCTGGGTCTCTTTTTTTTTGCAAAACAAAACCTCACATTACTAACTTAACTGCACCTATCCATCCGATAAATTCCAAAAGAAATGCCGTAAACAGGTTTTTGGTCTTTTTCTCGTTCGTTCGTTCACTCGTTACAAAATCAAAACAGTAGCAAACCGCCAACGTGCTACCGCGACGCGACGCCACGTTACTGCTGCGCACAACAACAAAACTCAACTCCACACACACATCACGTCTCGTTTAATTCATATGTGATGGGCTAAACAGTAGGCAAGCAAAATCTTCACGCTAGCTATAATTCCCCCCGTGCGTCCCCTTTTTGTGGAGAAGAAGATTGTAATCTTTAATGTCATGTTGCATGACCTTTAACTACATCGAGTTACTTCTGGATGTTGCATTCCACGCGTGCGTTGCATGCAGTTTCATAATCTATAATGCAGTATAACTTGATCGTCATCATTGTTGTCGTTGTCGTATTGGCAATGTGACAAGGTTCCCACTCTCTGTATGTTAGAATTTGTTTTTGTTTGTTTAAAAGGTTAAAGTTTTTAACACAAAATTATTGCGTTGATAGTTGATGATTCTTAACTGGATTAACAACTCGAACTCGTGCGCACTTAAGGGGATATGCATACCCTTATAATGATTAAGAGAACAGTGCGAGCAATTAGGAAGGGAGGATAGGAGGAGATACCGATGCACATTGGTTTTAAATGTCTGCACATTGAGTGGGAAATATTGAGTCTGGTAAAGCATTCCACATTCGTGTAGTGCCACTAAAGAAAGAATCTCTGTACTTTACAGTACGTCCGAAATTGGGCTCAAGGGCAAACTGATGAGCATTCCTTGAAGAACGGGTATTACGGTTAAATTCTTTGAGGGGAAGAATGCAACTAGCTATTTCATTAGATCATTTTTTATGAAAGTAGCGATAAAAAAGTGACAGGCATGAAACCTTACGACGCTGCTCGTAAGGTTAGGCAACGGTCACCTATCAGTTTTAGGGCTCACTTTTAAATTCTGTCCAAGAGACTCAGCATTGAGTTTTCGAAGCATTAAATTTTACACGATTTTTGATTCCCCATGCTGTCAAGATCAGAATTCAATGAGCTTATCATACGCTGCCGTTGGTAGTCCACATCCGAAGAACAAGGATGAGAATCTAAAAACGAATATAAAAAGCTGAGGGTACTGTCATCAGCGAAATAATTTAGTGTGTTAGAAGTTACAGACAAAAGATCATTTATAAAAATAAGGAAGAGCTTCGGAGACAAAACGGAGCCCTGGGGCACACCAGTGTTTATTTTGTGGAGATCAGATTTGAACCCGTCCAATACTACTTGAATTGAACGGTCCGAAAGGTAATTTCTAACCCAACAAAGAAAAGATTCATCAATACCAAATGCACGCATTTTCGATAAGAGAGCTTGATATCAAACTCTATCAAATGCCTTAGAAATATCCGGTGCAATAATCTTACTTTCCCCAAAACGATGTAAATTTTTGTTCCACTGTTCGGTGAGATAAAACATGATATCACCAATGGATCTATTGCAATGAAAGCCATTAAGAAGCTTCCGTTTTTAAAGATATTTCTTAAGCTGAAAATTGATCAGCGTTTCCATGACCTTAGAAAGAAGGGACGTAAGTGCAATTGGACAATAGTTGGAGGGGGGGGGGGGTGGATTCGCCTTTTTAGGGACAGGCTGGACAAATGCAGTTTTCCATCCACTCGGAAAGAGACCAGTAGAATAGGACAGATGGAAAAGCTTACGCAGTGGTTTTGCCAGCGGATTTGTGTATGTCAAGGTCTTTTAGTACTCTTGCAACAGCGTGAGTGCGAACGTCACTTCAAATGATCCATCGACATCAGTTTATGAGTGAGCTTGATCTTGTGTGGGTGTAAACCAAAATCCTTACGCAAATTGCGCTTTGACGTGGTATGAGCGATGTCCTGAGTGGCAGCGATATTTTTGAAACTTTGACTAACCCGTTGTGTCAATGACGCGGCATTATCAGACAGCGAATATGTTTTGCACTTAACTTTGTATTGCCTGTCTAGTAAAATAAATACATTTTTTAGGTGACGCAACAGTTCATTGAGAGGGGCCTAGTGACTTACAGCTCTCAACCAATCCTGTGTGCGAGTAATGTTGTCAGGGATGGAGGAGACCTGCAGTTTCAACCCGAATCTGAATGGATAATTTTGAAAAAAAATACTTTTCATGACAAGAATCACTCTTCGAGGATTTGGATTTGTCAATTCCTCGCAAGAGATAGTTCACGTGAATAGGATGATAGGAGATGCTACAGGCAGGGATTGAACCCAAGACCTCTGGCATAACGCACTTATCATCACACCATGGGAACCATGATGAAAATGTTGAACTTATTGAATAAATTGACAATGACAGTTCGATGATAAGTAAAACAGTGTGTTGAGAAATCAAATTCAAAGGTGACAAGTCCATATTACAAATGGCGCCTGTTCAATTCGTTTTTAAGTTCAAAGCGATCCAAAGATAATTTTTAAAATAAGCCATATATTTTATGCCCAAAATAAATTTTTTATTACTTCAAAACTCAAGTTATTCTGATATAGAACTTAGAAGACATCATTAGAGATGAAAAGAAACGTAACATTTAAAACTTAAAATCCCAAGTCTCTTACATAATTCGTTATTAGTGATTAATGCTTTCGACCGAGAATCTCGATGACAATGATGAGTACAAAACGTTTAGATAAACAATGAAGCTGTAAGCTCCTAACTCCTTCTTTCGATATCAGTTATCAAATTATTCTTCGTGTTTTTTTTTTTCAAATTAATGACTTTTTGACCATTTTAATTTTACTTTATCACTTTTTCGCTGCCACCACCCACTACTAAGAACGAACGAGTCAAACAATTAAATCATAACACTGCAAATAATTCTCGGGGATTTATCCATTAAGACACCTGCTTTCATTCAAAATTTGTAAACTACAAAATTTCTACTACAAAATATTAAAACAAAAATAAAATTCACAAACTTAAAAATAAAGGTATAAAATGAAAGTGGGAACCTTGAAAAACTACCTCCATATCGTATAAATCAAGTTTTTCCTCGTTTTGTTTTCTTTTTTCCTCGGTTAGCTGCAGCCTCTTCGACTTTACATTGTTGATATTGATTATGTAAAACAGTTTCATTTCGAACTCACTACCTACTCTCGACTTAGGTAAAACCTGGTTTGAACTGTGTCTTCCATCATTCCTTTGGATCCACGAAACCAGAAGATCAATTTTTGTTTTAAAGCATTTTCACTGACTTATGCCATAAGACAGACGACACACAGAGATGTAACAGGTCACGATTTTTTGACTATAAATTTCTTTTAAGCTTTCAATTTCGCCGCTAGCTACCAATTAAATTCAAGAAAGGAAGAATATCCTGGAAGACGGCCGCGGCCCATTCCCATTCGCCAACCCTAAATGTTTCAAATTTTATCATCTACTCGAGTTGCCCCAAATTAATGTTGAATTCGGTCTTTTATGTCGTCATAGTCGTAGTCGTTGTTGTCCGTTGTCTTCGTCGTCGTTGGTCGTCCAAAAGTGTCCAATTATATATCCTATTACTACAATAAAATAATGCTTCACCTCCATCTTTGGTTAACTGCGTCGCTTGTTCGTCGTCGTTGTCAAGATAGTCCTCGTCGTTGTCGTCGTCCTTTAGCTTCTTAACCTTTCCTTATAGAATATATGAATAACGACGAAGTTTTTGGACCTTTTCATCGTATTACGTGACCCTTGTGCCTTGACGTTTTCTGTTATGTTCTTATGCGAGGGTGTGTGCAACTGTGTATAGGAAGGGGAGGGGGAGGAGGAAGTGAACATGAAAATGTTATATATATTTTTTATACAGTTTCAATGATCCTCTCAACAACAAGGAACCCAACGGACAGAAACAGGATAACAATCTGTTTCCTTCGTGTGAGGTGAGGTGATGGCTTAGTGTGTTCCTTTAGAATAGAATTTTTTTTTTTTTTTTTTCAATTTGAAGAAACGAATATAGCCCATCCGAAATGTAAGGTTATGATGATATGATGATGTTGGCTTATCTTGAGAACTTCCAGAGATATACAATTTCAAATCGTATTCATACTTCTATAGCTATCCATATAAATATAACCCAAAGGATGGGAAGTAGTTTATATATAATTCCTTTTCATCTGTAAGAGAGAAAAATAAAATAAAAAAAAAAAGAAATGAACTCAAGGAAATGCCAGTAACAATTGAATGTAAGGGAAATTACAACGAACACGGAAAGGAAATTGTCAATTTGATTTGTTGTTAGAAGAATTTTTCAAGACAACAAATATATCCTTAAAAAAAACTGACACAGAGTGTTTTAGTTGGGAACTTATTTCAGATATGGTTCTTGGGCGTGATCTTGGGGAAATATTGATTCCAAGTTAAAATATTACTTCAGTATTGTAAGTTTTTAATGTTATCTGAGATTTCGATAAAAATATTTGTGATGATAATTAAGTGCCAATAAATCGTAGAACGTAAAGAGACTTTTTTGTATACATTTTTGCGTGGTCTAAAAAAAGAGATTTAATTTGTTAAACTTTCGCATACCCAAATATTCATTCCCAATTATTTCAACAGGCTCAGCAATTCTTACCAACTTCACTTTTGGGTTATCCAAAAGTATTTTAAGGACTTTTTTGTATTTTCTTAGCATGGTCGTTAATGTCATTTCACCTTATTTAAATTTAGCAAACCGCTTTTCAACGATTGATTCCGAATAATGTTTGTCAAGCCAAGCCTATGGTTCAACAGTTTTTGATCCCCAAAAAGCCAAGCACAATTTAACTCACGAAATTCTTTGTTAATCATCTTTGTTTCAAACTTTATAGTACATGTATACACGCATCTTTTGAAGGTTTGGGCGAACCAAGTCATATGGACCTGGAATGTTTCTGCCTACACAAATTTACATTGTTCGGCGAATTAAAAAAAAGTGACGTTTTGACGAAAATATCGTTTTTAACTTCTAATAGAAAATTTGTAATAGTTCCGATTTGTCGAAATGAAAATATTTACATTTCTCGACGCTACGTTTCAAGGTCAGTTGAATCGAAGTCATAGGTTTTTAGAGAGATGTATGTGCGTGTGTACGTTCGTTCGGGATACTTTTTTAATTCTCAAGAATCTGCATTTTAACGACTGCAACAAAATTTTGTTTTCCGAACAATAGAATAAAAAAAAGCAGAAAGCACTTTTAAATTGTTACGTATCTCAAGAATCTGCATTTTAACGACTGCAAAAAAATTTTGTTTTCCGAACAATAGAATAAAAAAAAGCAGAAAGCACTTTTAAATTGTTACGTAAGAGTTTTTTTACCACAGCAATTTATATAAAATACGTGATGGTTAGTTCTTGTTTTTTTGTGTTGTTCTTGTTTTTTATTTTTTTTTTAATAAATTTTGTATATATAAAATTTTTCAATTTTAGTTTAAGAATATTTTTAGTACACAGTTATTAAGAGCTTTTATTACGTTTTACTCTAGATTTTTGTAATGATGATGACCCATTTTTCTCAACATTTTTCAGAATGTTGCTAACAATATTTCTCATAAGACAAAATTAGTTTAAAGCCAATATCTCAAAGTTTTGAAAAGATATTTAAGTCGAAAATCAATTTTAACCAACTTTCGTTAATTGTTTTTAAGTTTAAAAAAAAAAATTGTCAATTCGATTTTTCTCAACATTTTACCAGATATCAAAAATGTTATTCTTCGTTGCAAAAAATTGTTTTGGAGATAAAACCATTTTTTATTCGTAAAATTTTCGAGGCGACACATTTTTTTCAGTTTTTTTTTGATTTATAAAAAAAACCGTTTATTGGATTTTTTCCAAAAATATATTTGTTTGGTATCACGTTACAATACATATCTAATATAAAATTTAATTCAAGTCTCTAGCGTTATTGGTTCGTGAGATATTTAGGGTTAACCAAAATGTTCACCTTTTTTTAAACTGCTATGGAAAAAAAAAATCACCCACGCAATTTTCTTGAGAGCCCTTTCTGTATTATCTACATAACAAAATTTATTTAAAGTCGATATCTCTACTAGTTCTTGAGCTATGGACGGTGAAAAAAACGTCGCGAACGTACGGACGTACGAACGTAGGTACGAGTACACACGCACGCACAGACATCTTTCCATAAATCTTTTATTTCGACTCTAGGGACCTTGAAACGTCGAGAAATGTCAAAATTTTCAATTCGAAAAATCGGACCCAATGCAATAACTTCCTATGGGAAGTTAAATATATTTTGTTTTTAATTAAAAGAAGCCAAGTTCAGAAAAAAAAATGTTAGAGAAAATTTAATAAAAATCCATTGGTTTGTTTTTTTAAAAAAAATCGATTTTTTATTTTTGGCCAACAAATTTTTATGGAGACTACTGTTATTTTTAGTCAAAAGAAAATGAAAAAACGCCTAACGTGATACTGCTTAAAACCTTAACTTTCAAGCTTGAGCTCTATCGATTCAATGCTATAGGCTTTAATTTCGAAGACCTATCGTAATGTCATGTTTGATGACAATCTTGAGTTTGAAATTTTTTACAAGTGCAATACTTGCGATATACATAGTTCGTATACGTCTCAAGTAAAACAAATGAATAATTTGGTTAACCCCAAATATCTCACGAACCAATAACTCAAGCGACTTCCGTTCAATCTTATATTACACATTAATTGGGAATAACATATCCCCAATTAATATAAATTCTAAAAAAAAAAATCAACAAACGGTATTTTTTAAAAAAATTATAAACTAAAAAAAAATATTTGTCACCTAAAATATTATGTGAACAAAAAATAATTGTACCTCCAAATAATTGTATACATTAGAGATCAACGTTTTTGACATCTGGCAAAATTATTAGACAAATCGAAGTGACAATTTTTTCCAAAACTCCCGCAAAATTTACACGGAAAACAGAAATAAGTGATTACCAACTTTTAAATATATAAATTCTATCTAAAAATCTACAATTTCGACAGGTGTATTACTTCACCGAACTCTAACCAAATTTCTAGTTGCATTGAAAGTCGAAGGCTCTTTTAGGTGTTTTTTTTTGTATCGATTTAATAAACACCCTGTTTGTTGCGTCAATAGAATTCCTGCGACAATTTGACAATCTTTTTTTACTTATTTATTAAATATATTTATCTTTGAACAAATTGAGGTGAATGTATGTATATTTGTATTTTATGAATACCTTTATGTGAATTTGTATATAAAGAGCCTTTCAAAAAAAATCTTTGAATTACCCAAATAAGAAAAAAGTAGGTGGGTACTATTGTGCGGTTTCACCAAAAAAAAAAGAATCGAACAGACCGGAAGACGTATGAATATCTTATTTTACTTTTGTTGAAAGAAATTGTATTTATTTTTTTCATTCTTAGTAAAAGAAAAAGAATAATACATAAGTGACCTTCGAATTATGAAAGCGTCCAAGTTTTGAAAAAATAAAAATAGTTATCTGATATACCCTTAGCCTTCTTAAATTCTTATGGGACAGAGTAGATATCTTTCTGCAAAGAATATGTAGGGTTTTTCCCCAGGGGACTTAAGTAATACCTAGTCCTTCTTATGTATTCGCAAATATCTTAGACCATGATATTTTTCTGGTTAAAAAAAACCAATACATATATTTAGATGTTTCATTTTATCCTAAACAAATTTAAAAAAGTTACCAGAATTGGAAACTTAAATTTACATAGAAACAGAATTCCTCAAAAGAAGAGCTCTAGGCTATTATAGTCTATAAGGAGAATATTATAATGAATGCAACGTCAGACATTATAAAACAAAATGGGCTTGTTGTTCAAACGGGATGTCGTTCTTGGTCTATGTATTTATAATGAATTCTAATTTATCGATTTTGTTGGATTAACTGAGGTTAAACTGCATTTTCCCGAGCATTTACATATACATTTTTAAATTCTGAAATAACGACTTCCAAAGTTCTCATCACTAATAAACAATGACGCAAAACTTTAAATAACCTATATTTAAGGACTTGAAATTTTACTAAGTAGCAATTTTCGAAATACTTAGAAATTTCATAGCGACTCCATAATTTTAAATCTCTCTTTTCGTTTTGCTAACTAGTTAACTGCTAATTAACTTTTATTAAAAAAACTGGCACCCGAACAATGAACATGTCGAAACATTGACAGTTCTGGAAAATAAAAACCTTAAGCCTACAATTTGTAATTCGGTCTTAGGTGTTTAGATTTTCAACCAAAACCGAACTGTTACCTAATAAAACCTATACCTAGAGTAACATTCATCATTATCCAGCTCTTCGAAGGAACTAATTCAGGACTTAAACATCGCACTTTTCTGTAGAAAACCAAGTACTCGAATATTTCGATATTTCAGAATCTTCGTCTTCCAAAAAAATTTTCTTAAATTCACGAATTATAAAAAATTTAATTCTTTCAAATAATATTGCCAAGAACTCTTGTCTAGGATAAATTCTATATGGTGTTAACAAACTGCTAAAAGTTAAAGTCATTCCATGATTTCAACTTTAGCAAAAATTAAAAGAGAACAAGATGTTAAAACCGTTTAAAATTAGCTTAAGTACTTTTTGAGCTATAAGTAAATTTATAAAAATTGCTTTAACAGTTTACTAAATCTTTTACAATTTTACGCCAATGATAGTTAACATATTTCTGTCGACTTCTAGAGCAACTATTTATCAAACAATTAGAGTAATGAAGTATGAACTTGAAGTAGGTCAACCCTTACCCGTTTAATATTCGAAGACAAAAGGAGTAGCCAAAAGAGCAATTTGTTGCAGCTTTTCAAGATTTTTGAAAAATTGGTAAGCCTCCAACGACAAAGCAATATGACTAACTTTATTTCAAGTATACATCATCAAACTAAAAATTGTATAAACTATTAACTATTTATTGATATATTGAGCTATTAAATATAAAGCTCTGATATTTATTAATTATTTATAACACTTTAAAAATCAATAAATCTCCATCAAAAACGATTTCGTCTCAATTAGTTCCAAATATTTAAAACCTCTCTGAAGTAACTAGAGAATTGAGAGAGTGTTGCAAAATCATTACAGAAAATAACAATTAAAAAGGATCGAACTCTTTTATGTCGAAGCCCCTATATATTTATACCAGTACAAGTATTTTGAATTGAACAAAATTTCCAATCAATTTAAAATTAAATTTTCCTTTGATGAATAAAACAATAACACATTGCCTGATGGTTTAATTTTCCCCAAAATTCTACCTCTCTATATACGATACGAGGATGTACTTTATGTACTTTATACATTGTACTGCATCATGATCCATATGGAGCATCCATTCCGTATATAAATAGTCCATCAGGTGCAGTCCATTAAAATTTAATACTGGTACCATCAGTACCATTTTTGATTGCTTGTGCAAAACACTTGAAACAAATGTTCATTTTCTTTTATTATATGCCTATACTCCTCTACTCCTCTACCCCTAAAGCCCGAAGCCCAAAACCAACCCCAAACTCTTTGAAAGAACATCAGACTTCATCAGACATGTCCTTTGTTATGTGTTCCTATATATCCTTAAAAATAAAAACTATTCCAATGAGACTCATAAAATAAAAAAAAACAGGCAGTAAAAGAAACCGTCTTCTTTTTCTTACTGACGTTGAGCTTGGACGACACAGGCATTTTCATTTAATTGCTGACAATATTATGTAGGTACATATTCATGGATCTCTTTTATAGCCAGCTTAAATTATCCCTGATGGTCTTCCTGTAAGAAGTTTATGTACCAATGCCTAAGTGTCTTTTATTTCTGAAGTCAAACAAATTATCTTTGTGTGTCTATAGAAAAGGACGGATTTTCAATTGAATAGAGATTACCAGAACTTTGGAAAAGATTATTTAGCAGGAAATTTGGAAAGCTCAGATATAAGACCATAGAGAAATAATTTGTTGTTCCAATGTTCTCATTCTATCAGACTTCTTAATTCGTCAAATACTTGTTTAACATCTCCAGGACTCCTCAGTTTAGTAACGGAATAAAATCTTAAAGAAATTTCTATTTTTGGAATATGGCCCTAATAGGCTATACCCACAGTAGTATATTCGGCAGAGTCCAGCCAAATATGGAGAAACTTTAAGATTTAACAACCAAAGACGTGCTCCTTTGCGGGTTTCTTCAACTCTTAAATCATTTTTGAATCTAAGAATCGAATTATTTTAAGGTCAAGGGTCTATCAAAGTTCAGGTAGGTGGATATGAGCAAATAACGTAGAACATTTTTTAACTTCACGTAATCCGCGTTAGCTGGGGATTGAAGTTAAAGGCCATAGCGGATTTTAAATATCAACACTTTAAAACTTTTAATTTTAAATGCACCAACCATCATCTTATGATGAAGTGCGGCGGAAAAAAGTGTAGCTTTTAAAAATAATCCGGGTTAATGAAAGACATGAAACATTAAATATTCGGTTATATTTCTATCGTCTATCATTTTCAAAGTTCTTTTATGGATTATGTCAGAAAGCTTCAAGCTTTTTATTGAGGCATCCGCCCAAAGATATAAATTTGAAATCAAAGTGAGAAGGTAAAACCTTTTGGTAAATTGGTCAGAAAGATACACGCTTTCTGATGCTTTTGAAGCTATCGATTGTATCCATATTTCTATCTCCAAACTTTTAAGTTTTTCTAAAAAAAAAATACAAAAAAGAAAAGGGTTTCTTCAGCCTTAATGTGCAAGCAACATGCAATGCAGCTGGAAGATTCACAAATGTAAACACCCAGTGGCCTGACTCAGTTCATAACTGGCAAATCGTGAAAAGATCGACAATATATTCATTAATGAACGACAATATGCAGAAAATTGATACGATTCTTACAGGTTGTGTTTACGGTATACGTTTGAAACCAAGGATCAAACACCTTACAGAAAAGAGCAACAAACCCTCAGAAGTAGTCTTTTTAGAATTGCTTTTTTAGAAACGAAGTTTAATAAAAATAGTACTGTAAAAATTTTAAATTATTACAACCCAATCGCAAGACAGTCACAGTGCATTGCCTGTCTAAAACCTTTTTTGACACCATGTTCTTTGTATAGAAAGGAATGTTTTACCATAAATAGTAAACAGATTTGATAAACCAATATCCAAAATTCGTTTGCTTTTCGGTAACGAAACTGACAGTTTTAGTTTAAATTTCTAGGCCAAAACATGTGATTAAAAAACGAAATATTAAAAGCTTAAGCTAGAATTGTCTAGTTAAAGAAATTTAGCTAAATCTTTCTTTTTATTCACACGAAACAAAGCATAAGCTGATAGATCTACATATCTATTAATTTGCTATGAATAGCTGATTTTGTATTGGTCAAAAAATAGCTCTAGCTTCTTTTCTATTCGCAGGTACCAAACATGTTAGCTTTCATTTTAAAATTAAAGTTTTTTTCCTTTTATAGATTATCAGTTTTAACTTAAATATAAATTGCTTGTTCTATTACAATTTCCAAATACTTCAAGGCGAGATCCTTAAAAAAAGTCTAACTATAACTTTAAAAATATTGAGCAGAATTCAAATCCGACTTTGACCATGTTGCTTTTGCTGATTTGATACGCCCCTGTATATTAACTCATTCTACTCCGGAGTAGATAATCCCAAGACATTGGTGTCATTTTTTTATTTAAAAAACCAGCAGCGTCTTCTTTTGACACTATCAGCACATTTGATCCATCATCATCCTAGGTATAGGTATACTCGTATACTCCAAGGTATTATTTCTGGACACAGATTGTCTTACACTCCATCATATTATAGCATACTTACCTACCTCACTCACTGCGTTGCACATGAGACCCTTTCTGTTTCTGCATCTCTAGATTCTAGAAGATGAATTACATCTCTGTTCTCACATCCAGACATAATGAAATGTTAAAAATGATGAAAATGAAAATCCCGTCACCGACCGTCATAATGCGTGTTAATTACTAATTAAAGTCTCGGAAATGATTGTCGACCATTGTGTCGCGTCACATAGCGCTCGCAGCAGCGTGGCGCGGTGCGGTGCGGTGCGTCCGTGTCGTTGCCTTGTTGTCGTCATCCGCACGTCGTAGTCGTGCGTTGTCGTCAGGTGACATGATAAATGTACAATCCAAGTTAAAGGTACACACACTCAATCGTGCATAACTCGACGCGACACGTGTGAATTTATACCTACAACAAAACACCATAAGAAACAACAACAAAAAAAAAGAAGTTAACATATTGTGATGTGTGAGCATTTCTGCGAACTCCAGGGGGGGTTGGAACGGGAGATGCATGACCACGAATGAGCAGCACGGGTTAAATAGTTCGTTTTGAGTTGCGACTTGGAGTTGGAGTTTGGACAAATTACATTGACGGGTGTTGATATTTTTCCATTAACTTTAAAGCCATAAACATACACACACTTTGGCAGTGCCAGCCGGTGAGTAGAGTTGCTGAAGGGGAAACGAGGGGGGGAGGAGGGTTTGTATGGAGAGACCAACAACGAACGTGCCTGAATATAAAATATTTTCCTTCATTGCATAGTTGAAGAGCAATTGCGTTGAGGGGGAAAAATATGCAGAAGGGTGCGCAATTCAACCAAACGTCAAATATCAAAGAACCATGCACGTCAGTATTCCTACAGGGTTGTTATATGATTTTTGCAGAATCTTGTAAAGGTCAATGTTGAAAGTTTTAAATAGAAAAAAAATGGGTTATTGCAGAAACTCTTATGCCACATATGTGTCAACATCAAAGGTGACAGAAAGAAAATATTCACGTTTGACAAGTGAAATGGCACTACATCTGTCAAACATAATTTTTGTAGGAAAAGAAGTTTTAAGTCTGTAAGCTCTCTAAATCGATCTTTTTTAAGTTTTGAAATTGAATTTTACTCATTACCAACCCTGTGCAAAAGAAAAGACCATACTACACTACACACATATCATGGTTGGCAGAAAAATGGACATCGTTTCGTAAACCTTCTTTATTTGAAAAATGACCTTTTTGTTTCAGGTTCATATACCTTTTGTGTCTTTGTTGTTGCTGAACTCCCCCCATTTCCTTATATTTGTATGTTCTCATATTACCTTACCGGCACTCAACCCCCCCTCCCCCTCTGTCTATTAAAACACGTCTATCAACTGTCATTTTTATAAATGTTGGCAAAAGATTACTGCTCTAGAGGTCAACAATGTTTGTTGAGGGAGAGCGAGTATATAGGAGTAAGAGAAGTGGAGGGAAGGTAAGCATTTGAAGCTGTCAAAGGGGTTAGTTTATTTTATACTTTACAACCTTTTTATGAACTCACTCAAGAGATACCTAGTATCCTATGTAGGCAAAGAAATATTATAGAAGTGGGGAAAACTCAAACCAAACTCGGGTGCTGTTTGGGGGATCGTCGTCGGTCGTCGGACTAGATGGTCTAAGGAAGTGTAAAGGTATATGTGCCCGAAAGCGGAGGGCGCAAAACGGTGATGCACACAATTTAAAAGGATGTTACATTTTATGTCAATGTTTTTTGTTCAATGTTTCAGCTAATTCATTTAGTAACTTTTGTATTCCTACGTGACTTGTATGTTATGTTTCTATAGGGAACTGTACAAGCTAGATGGTGACCTAAATGTGATTATACGTATCTATATGTAGAAAAATTAAAACAGAAGAAAAGAGGGACAAAGGCGAGGCAAACATGGAATGGACACAAAAGACAGGATACACACAGGGACATAGGTCAAAGTTAATTAATCAGATTCATTTCGAATCATGTCATCTAATGAGGAGAAAAATAGAATTTTAATCCAATGAAGTTACTCAGATAGAAGAAGATGGAAAGAAAACAGAAAACCTAGAATAGAATTGTGACATGTGTGACAATAATTAACCCTAACATCCGAGTTCTGGAAAAAGAATATAAGCATCTCATCTCAGCTATGTATCATGACCTTTTGCTTTAAATTAATTTATGTGTTTGAGTTGAAAAATATATTATACTGGTTTTCTGATAATCATGATAACGAAAGGGACTGATTAAATAGTTACAGAGGTATTAGGATCTTAAGAAAAATTATGGTGGTGGTCTGTATCTGATCCAACTGACCCGTAATATTTTACTGAAAATGGTGACTTTATCAATGATTTTACGATGACTTTTAGACTTATTTTTCAAGGTGACAAAAAACTTGGTGTTCTTAGGTCTAACTTAATTTCAATAGTGTATTTACTTTAAGTCCAGTGAAAATAGCCATACAATTCATCAAACCTAGGAATAGTTCGCATATCGATAAAAATTAGTACATACACTGAGGACATCGTTATTATCAAGTGACAAAAAGTCCCCCAAAAGCCCTTATAAGCACAAAACGTTATTAAGCGTTTTTGTATGTCATAGAATGATAGCAAATAGCTTGATTAACATTTGTTCTACAAGCAAGCGTTTGGAAGTAACAATGGTTAAAGATCTGCTTAGAATTCTAATGGTGATCATGTTCACTTAATATATAAAGAAAATAGTTAGTATGGTATACTCAGGCGTATACGCACTTTTTTTATATTTTTTTATTTAGCTCATTGAGCATTAAAATGTAAGACCTAGAATTAATTTGAGTATAAATTCGTTAATTTTAAAAATATAACCATAGTTTCGCATCCTTTTTCATCAAATAACACAAAATAGGGCTCATGTTTCGATAAGTATTAAGATAACGAAACAATACAATCTTGCTAGCCCATTTAAAATATAAATTTTGCTCAGGAAAAAACTCCAATATTGATGAAAACAGGCACAGATGTTTGGAAAATCTACAAACTATAAAAAGGTTATAAAAATCTCAAGTAAGCACATAAGGTTATTCAAGTTTTTTGAGTTTATTTTATTATTTTAGACTTCATGGCTCAGTACTTCATGGCTCAATACCCTGAGGAAATCTATTTTTTTATTTGGATGAATTTATATTGATATTTTTATTCACTTCCTTTATGTCAAAGATCGTATATAATTTCTGTGTATGTTGCCTTCTGTAGAATCATTCTGAATCCTAGGCTTTTTAAGTTAAAGCCACTTAAAACCTTTTAAATATCAATAACTACCAAAATTAAACCTTTAACCACCGAAACTTGTTGCTCGAACTAAAGGTCAAATAGTAAAAATATGGAAATTTGGAAAAAAAAATGTTTTGAAATGGTCATATTTTTTAATACGTTGATTGTACAAAATAGAAATTATTTGTTTCCAATACAAAATTGTTTAAACTAAAAACACATATTAATTTTATGTCAAAAATTTCGTCATTTAAAAACGAACAAAATTTGGCGACTAAATGGCCAAATTTGTATATGAAATTTCGAGAATTTCTGTATTGCAAAACAGCCCTTGCTGTAAAATATTTTTCAACAACATTGACATTTGAGAGTTAAGATGAAAAAAATTTGGGATTTTTGGGGAATTTTTGTCACTTGTTAATAACGATGTCCTCAATGTCCAATGTACCAATTTTTATCAATATGCGAATTATTCCGAGGTGAAATGTCTAATTTTGACTAAACTATTTCAAGAAGAATTCTTTATGTTACTTAACAGACCTTTCCCTAGGTTTGATGAAAATACGAGAAAAAGGTGACATGGTTTGAAGTAATTTGTGTACAAAGAGAAATAATTTAATCAATGTATGAAAGAAATAACCATTCATAATTTTCAAACTATGTTTTCACTTTTCTTAATCGACCTTTTTTTTAATCTGCTTATCTATTCGAAGGTTTTTAGAAAAAGTACTTAATTGATTCAAGTGAAGATTATAATTTTTTTTAAAGTAGGAAACATATCTTAAAAGTATGTATTGATATTTTTAAAAAGATTGAAAAGTTTTGGAAATATATTTGCTTAAAACCTTTGAAAATACTGTTTTTCAACTCTTTTTTCAATGTGTTTAATGAACTTCACTTATAAAGGGTGTTTTTCTTTTTAAATGTAGAAAAGAATTCTGAACAGAGTCCGAGCATATCGAGGTTGCTCTGAACATCATCTGAATAAGCCGTGTTCTTAGCGATCTGAATTACTTTTTGAAACACACCTAAACTGTCAGTATTTCACACTTGTCAATTTCTTGTCACTTTCACTTGTCATTTTCTTCTACAGAAACTGAAAAAAATATTCAAAACTAAAATTAAAATAAAAAAAGAGGCTGGGATGCGACCCACACTGATAACTTCCCATCCCGTCTCTTGATTTGTCCTGCTTAAAAGGTTCGTTGGTTTTCTGACTTTGTTAAAAAAGTTGTCAGTGTAATTATTCTAAAAAAAATTAAAAATTACCAAAAATATTCTGCATATACTGAAATATTTTAATTTTAAAATCTATTTTTGTTGTGAAAATTAACAAACCGAATTTATGATTAACTTTAATTTAGGACGATTATTATGATGGCGGAGTGATTGTCCGCAAACTCAATAAGATAACAAGATTATCAAAATCGCAATCGAGTTAAATTTTGTATCAAATAGGTAGCCGGCGCGCGCGAGTAGTACCTATTTGAGATTAATTAAAATAATAAACAACTGTCAGAGCCGAATAAGGTTTGTTTGTTAATTTTCGCACAGACAGCAAAAGCAGTGCTGTCGCCCGATAGCTCAGTTTTGGGGTGGGTTCGATTAATTGGGAACAAAGGTAAGTTTTATTAATTGGAATGATTTACCTTATCAAAGTAATTAGATTAAGCCTGTAAATAGGGTGTTCTCGAAATATATAAAAAATTAAAAGAAGCAAAATGGGCGCCAGTGATTTTTTTGTAAAAGGAAATCACAAACCTTTTGGAGCAGAACCGAACAAAACAATTTATAAACAAAATAAAAAAAGATGTTTTAAACAGGTAGAAGTATTTTTAATTATTTTAAATTTTGCTTGGGAAACCTTACAAGTAGGATTAAAACCCAAGATCTTTTCTGAATTTTTAAAGACAAGGAATTGGTGTATAACACCGAAGATGGACCGTTAACCTTTTGTCCCGACTGGACAAAGACAATTTTTAAACACGGGTCGCGAGTTCCGCTTTTTCGGAATTACTTTTTTTTCTTTTTCGAAACGAAAGCCCAACGATTATTACACAATTCTCAATATTAAGTATCACGCACAAATAAAAAAAATCTACTCTTCAAATGCCAAATAAAATACTTAGCTTTTCTTTCTGGATGTCCTGCCAACTTCCCTCTCCTAGTTGTTTTCCAATTCTTCTTTTTTTCTTGCTAACTTCCTCCAATTTTCACTATCTTTCTTCTCAAAAATTTTCACCTTCTCTATTACTTTCACCAAACACTTGAATTTCTTTTCACTTTTCAAAATTTCTTCTATCTTTTTTTTTCAATTCTCTTGAACCTCCGGCTCAGAATCAATATCGCAAAAAAGTGATCTTCCAGGCTTTCACCTTGCCTTGATGACCTCTTCTTTCTTTTCCATTCCCACATGCTTTCGGCCAATCAGAAAGTATGGGTCTCGTTCGCGTTTTAATTCAGCTACACCTAGCATATTTGCAAGAGTGAGCGAACGCAGTTGAGACACCACTACCTTTCCTACTCGCACGTTTCACCCCAGCTTTATGCACTACCACCGTCATTGGATTCGCCGACCTCTGGTACTTCTTCCAGTGAGCGGGAATTCAATGGGTGCATTCAGCCACCCTATTCACACCCCCATAATTTTGGAGAAACTTTGATAAGTTGCATGAAACTCAAGTGTTTAACGCGTTCATTTTTCCCCTCGTAAGAAATTACAATTATGTGAAAATTGGTGAAAGCTTATCAATTTCTTTTTTTTTGTTTTAACTGTCGGAGGGTGGAAGTGGGCAGTGGTTTTTAATCTCGCGATTCTACTCTATTCGTCGTTGGACTTTCGCGCAGACTAGGGGATTAGGGACTCTCGTTAACGTCCCATCTTTTACAATAAGAGATTGGTTTATGTTGGGCATGCAGCCATTCTCCTCTGAGTGACATCAGCAATCGAGGACCAAGTGTCACTCGTGCCTTTTTTTGTTTGCTTTGGTGACCAGACCACCTGTCTATCACCATAATTGGTAAGCATGCCGACCATCTGTCGTACCAACAGTCACTTTGTGGACCGCCCGTCACACAAATGCACCATTTTGTCCGCACCTGTTTTTGGTTGCTTTTCCAGTATATAATAAGAGCAGGCCACTGACTGATGGAAGACAGGATTCAACTGAACTCTTAGAATATCTTGGAGCCACAACGAAGAACGGAAGGTTAAAAAGGGAAAAGGATATAGAATAGGCGAGTGAAACTTGTTGTGGTAAATTTTACCGCAACAAATCCCACCCTTACCTCCTAGGAAATGTGCTTACAATTCTGTAACACATTTTCTAAAGGATGCCAAGGTAATGGAAAACAAGATTAAGGATTTTCCATCAAAAAAAATCAAAAGGCAAAAACGTTATTTTAGAGATAATTCAAAAATGAAAAAAAAATGAAAACAAAAAAAGAAACTACTTTAAACTATTTTCTTCGGATGCATCGGTATACGGTTTAAGATCTTTAACGTGCCATGTTCCGCGTTCTTTACCATTAATATCTTTTAACACGTACGTCCAAGGTGACACACGTTTCTTAATTTCAAACGGACCGACAAACTTCGGTGCTAATTTGGCAGCATAGTAATTCGCGGCATCCGACAACGTAAAGTTTCTACGCCATACCAGGTCGCCGGGGTGATATTTAACATCACGCCGTCGAAGATTGTAGGCTTGAGCAGCTCTTTTAGATGCTACTTCGAGTTTTTTCCCAATATCTAACCTAAGTTCTTTGAAACGCTCAGCGATCTCCCCCAGATCCTGGACATTCCCCGAACCATCTCCGACTAATGGTACTTCTCGACCCGAAGTCACCATATCCCTCCCAAAATTCGCGTAATAAGGTGAAACACCTAAAACCTCATGTTGTGACGTGCGAATAGCACACGCCACCTTGCTGAGCTGTAAATCCCACACTCTGTGGTTTTCTGCGACGTATGCCCTTAACGTCGTCTTTAGGATCTGATTGATCCTCTCCGCAGGATTCGCCTGCGGGTGGTAATGGGCTGTAAATTTCAATTGTGACGCGTACGCCTGGCAAAGCGTTTTCAGTTCCTTTGATCGGAACTGAGGACCGTTGTCACTCACGATCACCTTAGGGATGCCAAATAAAAGAAATACATTGTCTTCCAATTCCCTAACTATGGCCTTAGCAGTGGCCGACCTCAAAGCGAACAGAAGCGGAAACTTAGTAAAGTAATCTACCACCGTCAGAATATAGATAAAACCCCTACTCGATTTAGGAAGCGGACCTACCAAATCAATGCAAATCATTTCCCACGGTGCCTTGATACCTATCCTCTCCGTCATTAATCCAGCTGGTTTCTCATTCACCGGCTTTACTTGTTGGCAAACTTTACAACTCCTAACATATTTAGTTATATCGGCCCTCATTTTTGGCCAATAAAACTTCGCCCCAATTCTGGCAAAAGTTTTCCTAACGCCCATGTGTCCTGCTAATGGACTATCATGGTTTTCCTGTAAAATAGCTAACCTATCATTTTTCCCTATCACTCTCTTCCATTCCTGATTGTTTTCGTGCACTACTACATGATTTGCCTTCACGAGTTTGAACAACTGACCTTGTTCAACTCGCCAGGCTGGGTATCTAAGGGGATTTGTATTTACTGATGAAATCATTTTCTTCACCCAAGGGTCTGAATCCTCATCTGAGATACCACCCAACTGTGGCACTCCTCGAGAGAGCATATCCGGAACTACATGCTCCTTGCCCTTACGGTGAATGATTTCAAAGTCGAATTGTTGAAGCCTAATGGCCCATCGGGCCAACCTACCCTGCGGATCTTTAAGATTGCTTAACCATACCAAGGAGTAATGATCTGTCACAACCGTAAATCGAACTCCTTCAATGTACGGTCGCAACTTCTCAACAGCCCAAAGTACAGCCAAGCATTCTTTCTCCGTTGTGCTATAGTTTTTCTCGTTCCTATTTAAAGACCTACTCAGGTAACAGACAACCTTTTCTCCCTCATCGAAGTTCTGTGAAAGAACTGCACCGATACCAAAATCTGACGCGTCTGTTTGAACGACAAAAGGTCGTTTAAAGTCTGGGCAAGTGAGTATAGGTGCTGTCACCAGACACTCTTTTGCCTTCCTGAAACTATCCTCACATTCCTGACTCCAAATAAACTTTTTATTTTTCTTTAATAAATCTGATAAAGGCCGGAGTAATTCGGCAAAATTTGGCACAAAACGACGGTACCAAGAAACTGTCCCTATAAAACTCCTAACCTCTTTAACATTCCTCGGTGCTGGAATCCTAACCATGCTTTCCACTTTCTCTGGATCTACGTGTAAACCATTTCGATCCACTATATACCCTAAAAATTTTAAAGATGGCATGCAAAAATTGCATTTTTCCCTACTGACCTTTAGTCCGGCTTCACTTAACCTTTTCATCACCTCATTCAGAATTTCAAGATGTTTTTCGAAATTATCTGCAATGATGATGATGTCGTCTAAATAGACGAAAACGTATGGTTCGAGGTCGGCACCCAAAACTGTGTCGATAAACCTCTGCCAAGTCGCAGGCGAATTGTGAAGACCGAAAGGCATTCTCCTAAATTGAAAAAGGCCCCTACCAGGTACCGTGAAGGCAGTATATGGCTTTGATACCTCTTCCATCGGAATCTGCCAATACGCGGACTTAATATCAAGCGAGGACAAGAACCTCGCACCTCTTAGTCTATCTAAAATTGCGTTAATATATGGTAGTGGATAAGCATCCCTATCTGTATTCTTATTTAGTTTCCTATAGTCCACACAGAACCTATAGGAACCATCCTTCTTTTTAACTAATAGTATTGGAGATGACCACGCACTTGTCGATCTCTCAATAACTCCTGCCTCTAACATCTCGTTTAATTCCCTATCTATGTGTCCCTGCATTGCCGGAGAAACCGGATAATACCGTTGTTTAATCGGTTCCGCCGACGTCCTAATTTTGTGTTCAACCATTGTTGTACACCCTAAACCTTCTGGCATTTTCCTAAATGATTCTTCAATAAGATCGTCTAACAATTTAATCTCCCTATCACTCAATTCAGAACGTTCTGTAATAGAACAGATCGAAACCGGCTGTTCCGAAAAATTCCACTCACGTGATCTTAAATCCGGGACAATTCCCGACAAGGCCCAAAAATCGGCACCCAAAATCAACGTGAGTGGTAGAGTTGGTATTACAAGACAGTCCATAACTACTGTCTTGTCTTCTACTACAATTGGAAGAGAAATTGTCCCTAAAACCTCAACACCTTTTCCGTCAGCTAAACGTACGCTGCGGACCCTATCTGTCTTTACTGAAAGACCTAAATTCTGTAATATTTTCCAAGAGTCCCTACCTATTATGGTTCTAGAAGCTCCTGAATCTAATAACCCTAAAAATCTAGTACCATAAATTCTAACACTCAAAAATGGTCTCCTATCACTACCGTTTGCCTCCAAAGTAAAGCCTAAATGAATTTGGTCTGCCGGCTGGTTCCCAGCAGGCAACCTATTCACTTCCTGCGGACTTCCCGCCCTGCTGGCGCAAGAGCCCGTTGCCCGTTTCCCGAGCAGCGACGACAATTCTGTTTCTTGACCCCTAACTGCCCACAACCAAAGCAACGCCTAGGAGCGGAACACCTATTTGCAAAATGGCCTGATCCATTGCAATTGTAACATCTCATCAACGAGTTTTGACTTGAAGAACTGGCCTGATTTTTGGTTTGGTCATTCCCCACAACAACCGAAACCATTGGAGTTTCTGTACCTACATACGCTAGATCCGGTTCTAGCAGATTCTTATTATCCCTAACACTAGGTGGTGGAAGATACGATTCCACGTTTGCCCTAACCGCTTCTAGGTTTCTACCTAATGCAACCAAGTCGGACACACTACTTGGTTTAGCCAAACCAAGCTGAGTTTGGTAGAAAGGTGTCAAGTTCCTTTGGATCATTGACAACTTCCTACTTTCCGATATTGGTTCCGTTAACCTACCAAACAGATTTTGCATTGTCGCCACATAGACTCCGATGGATTCATCTTTGCCTTGTGTGCGACGCCTAATCTCATCTAAGAGTGAATCATCGTAATTCGGTGGCAAGAATTCCAGCTTCAACTCCCTGACTAATTCTGGCCACGAATTAACTGACAACCTAATAGCCCTATACCAAATAAGAGCTTTACCCACAAAAAGCTCAACTGCTGCCTTAAAAAGTTGGGTTTCTGAAACCCCTCTAGCTGAACGTATTTCCTGAACTCTTTCTAAAAACGAGTTCACTGAGGCACCACAGCGCTCTCCCGTGAACTTCACATCCCACTTCGAAATATTTTGAAACTTATCCCTACTCTCTATGACCTGTTCTAAAATCGGATTATCCTGATTAATACTATTACTATTATTCCCTTCGCTACTAATGACATTTCCTAATCCCATCGTTTTATTGGTCTTCATTGCATCCTTTACACATTTTCCTTCATTGATTTTCTCCTCATCTTTATCGGTCTCTTCATCCCCTTCCAATTCTGCCATAGCCATTATCAAACTATTTTTCAATGTTGCCCTACTCTTCTCCTGTGTTTCGTTTTCTGGTAAGGCCCTATCAATCCTGCGTAAACCCCATTCTATCTTTGTTAGAATCTTTAAATATTCTTTAGAAGGATTTTCCAAAAGTTTCCCTATTTCTCCTAGTTTCTTTTCCACAGCCTGGGAATCCTCTTCGAATTTGAAAGGATAACCGGGAAGTGTAAAAGAATTCCTACGTTCTAATTTCAATGCTGCTCTAAGCGTCTTGCGCATCCCTTCTACCGTCCCTACTGTCAATCCACGACATTGTATTTCGTAGATTATCTCGTCTTGCGATAATCTATTTACCTGACTACTCTCCATATTACCAACAAAAACTATTTTTCAAAATGATCCCCGAAAACGAATCTCTAAAGTTTGTAAACTAACCTTAAGCCAAAACAAAAATCAAAGGCTCAAAACTCTGTTGATTGATACGACAAAAACAACGTATTAAAAGCAGACGCGAAAGAACTAAAAAGAAAATTAAAAATCTCAAAACTCCTAAGAATTCCTTTTTTTTTTTCAAAAGCAATTGATTAAACTGTAAAATCACTAACTATATCAAAAAAACATTCACGTAAACACGTCCTTGCACCAGATTTTATTTTTAAATTTAATAAACAATTATCTTAAGGAAAAAAAAAAATTCAAAAGAAAAAAATATTTTCCCAAGAAGAATTCCAATACCTAAAGTGGCAACACTTGTTCAATTAATCAATTAATAAATTATTAATTCAAATCAATAAAAAGAATGTCGAAAGAAAATCAAAAACAAAATAAACAATGAACAAAAGCACCAAAATATTACATTGGCAACACTTGACTATTGAATAAAACTTCGCTAAAATACACAATATATCACCAAACACGGGTGTGAGTGAGAACGCTATATACTCCCTATCACAAAATGGATTCCAAAAAAACTTCCAAAAATCACTTTATATAAAAGAAAATTTAATAATAAATTCACTAAAAACCGATTATATATGTATATAATATGGAACAATATAATTTATGTAAAAAAAGAAATACTAAAGGGAATATTAAAACGACTCACTTATTTTTCCCGGCACAATAAACCCACTACCGAACTCCCTTCTTCCTTTTGAAGGTTATTTCCTTAGGCCTCCTGTGGCCGTAAATTCCCACGACAGCTCACCTAAATAAAAAGAACACCACCAAGTAATTAAATCTTTTAAAAGAATTAAAATCAAAACAATTCACTTCCCTAAGCACAGGACAAAACTAGACAATAACAAATATTCCAGAAAAAGAAAGCCCCACGTTGGGCGCCAATTGTTGTGAAAATTAACAAACCGAATTTATGATTAACTTTAATTTAGGACGATTATTATGATGGCGGAGTGATTGTCCGCAAACTCAATAAGATAACAAGATTATCAAAATCGCAATCGAGTTAAATTTTGTATCAAATAGGTAGCCGGCGCGCGCGAGTAGTACCTATTTGAGATTAATTAAAATAATAAACAACTGTCAGAGCCGAATAAGGTTTGTTTGTTAATTTTCGCACAGACAGCAAAAGCAGTGCTGTCGCCCGATAGCTCAGTTTTGGGGTGGGTTCGATTAATTGGGAACAAAGGTAAGTTTTATTAATTGGAATGATTTACCTTATCAAAGTAATTAGATTAAGCCTGTAAATAGGGTGTTCTCGAAATATATAAAAAATTAAAAGAAGCAAAATGGGCGCCAGTGATTTTTTTGTAAAAGGAAATCACAAACCTTTTGGAGCAGAACCGAACAAAACAATTTATAAACAAAATAAAAAAAGATGTTTTAAACAGGTAGAAGTATTTTTAATTATTTTAAATTTTGCTTGGGAAACCTTACAAGTAGGATTAAAACCCAAGATCTTTTCTGAATTTTTAAAGACAAGGAATTGGTGTATAACACCGAAGATGGACCGTTAACCTTTTGTCCCGACTGGACAAAGACAATTTTTAAACACGGGTCGCGAGTTCCGCTTTTTCGGAATTACTTTTTACTTGCGACATATAGGAACTATATGGCAAGTTTTGCATTCGTGCAAAATTTCGAACTCGAGATTTTAATCAAACATGATATTACGATGGTAGAGAAGTCGAAAAAAGTGGGTCCCGCGATTCCGTCCGGTCAATTTTGTCTGTCTGTCCACGCTCCTACAGCCTAAACCATTGGGTCGATTGAGTTCAAACTTGGAAGTTAAGGTTTTGAGCAGATTTGCGTTAGGCGTTTTTTTCATTTTTTTTTTAAGATCAAAACTAACAGTGGCCCCCATACAATTTTTTTGGTCAAAAAACGAAAATTTGAATTTTCTCAAAAACAAACCGATAGATTTTTTTTTAATTTTCTCTAAAATTTTATTTTTTAACTTGGCTTCTTCTAATAAGAAAAACATATTTTTGTATTGCTCAGGAAAGGTACCGCTCATAGAAC
The DNA here is from genome assembly GCA_951509635.1 of Eupeodes luniger. Taxonomy (NCBI): domain Eukaryota; kingdom Metazoa; phylum Arthropoda; class Insecta; order Diptera; family Syrphidae; genus Eupeodes; species Eupeodes luniger. The sequence goes on from OX608073.1 coordinate 80,456,645, forward strand.
CGTTTTTTTGTTTTTTAATTTTCTCAGCAATTTTTGAACCGATTTCAATAATTTTTTTTCTGAACGAGCTCTTATATTGCCTTAACAATATTTGATTATCAAAAAAGCAATTTTTTATTGTTTGGATTTTTAAAAAAATATTGAAATTTTTTTTTTTTAAATTCTATATCTCAAAAACGGGTGAACATTTTTTTACGAAATTGAAACATAGAGCGTATATTTACAATCACTAAACAATTGCATACCAAAAAAATTTTTAGAACAAAATTGAAAAATTTTATATATAAAAAATTAATTTAAAAAAAAACCGCTCTAACGATTTTCAAAAAAAAAATTTGAAAAATCAAGGGTTTTTTGATTTATAAAATGGCATTTAAATTTTTGAAGACAAACTTATTTTTCAGGTAAAATTTTGAATCTTAAATTAGTTTTTTTTAAATTATTTTAACTGTATTAAATGTAACCCCCTCCCAAAAAATTGAAAAATGGAGGTTTTTTCGACAAATCAAATGGCATATATATATATTTGAAGACAAACTTATTTTACAGGTATATTTTTAAATATTATATAGATACTTTTTTAAACAGACTCTTTGCATACAGGAGCAAGTTCGTGCGACCCAGTCGTGCACTTTATTTTTCTTTTTCGAAACGAAAGCCCAACGATTATTACACAATTCTCAATATTAAGTATCACGCACAAATAAAAAAAATCTACTCTTCAAATGCCAAATAAAATACTTAGCTTTTCTTTCTGGATGTCCTGCCAACTTCCCTCTCCTAGTTGTTTTCCAATTCTTCTTTTTTTCTTGCTAACTTCCTCCAATTTTCACTATCTTTCTTCTCAAAAATTTTCACCTTCTCTATTACTTTCACCAAACACTTGAATTTCTTTTCACTTTTCAAAATTTCTTCTATCTTTTTTTTTCAATTCTCTTGAACCTCCGGCTCAGAATCAATATCGCAAAAAAGTGATCTTCCAGGCTTTCACCTTGCCTTGATGACCTCTTCTTTCTTTTCCATTCCCACATGCTTTCGGCCAATCAGAAAGTATGGGTCTCGTTCGCGTTTTAATTCAGCTACACCTAGCATATTTGCAAGAGTGAGCGAACGCAGTTGAGACACCACTACCTTTCCTACTCGCACGTTTCACCCCAGCTTTATGCACTACCACCGTCATTGGATTCGCCGACCTCTGGTACTTCTTCCAGTGAGCGGGAATTCAATGGGTGCATTCAGCCACCCTATTCACACCCCCATAATTTTGGAGAAACTTTGATAAGTTGCATGAAACTCAAGTGTTTAACGCGTTCATTTTTCCCCTCGTAAGAAATTACAATTATGTGAAAATTGGTGAAAGCTTATCAATTTCTTTTTTTTTGTTTTAACTGTCGGAGGGTGGAAGTGGGCAGTGGTTTTTAATCTCGCGATTCTACTCTATTCGTCGTTGGACTTTCGCGCAGACTAGGGGATTAGGGACTCTCGTTAACGTCCCATCTTTTACAATAAGAGATTGGTTTATGTTGGGCATGCAGCCATTCTCCTCTGAGTGACATCAGCAATCGAGGACCAAGTGTCACTCGTGCCTTTTTTTGTTTGCTTTGGTGACCAGACCACCTGTCTATCACCATAATTGGTAAGCATGCCGACCATCTGTCGTACCAACAGTCACTTTGTGGACCGCCCGTCACACAAATGCACCATTTTGTCCGCACCTGTTTTTGGTTGCTTTTCCAGTATATAATAAGAGCAGGCCACTGACTGATGGAAGACAGGATTCAACTGAACTCTTAGAATATCTTGGAGCCACAACGAAGAACGGAAGGTTAAAAAGGGAAAAGGATATAGAATAGGCGAGTGAAACTTGTTGTGGTAAATTTTACCGCAACAAACGAGATTTTAAGTCCAAACCCAATTTTTAAAAAATTTGGTAGCATTTCTTGAAAGTTTTTATTTCTTATTTAAATATATAAAATTGGATGAATGAAATGAATTTGAGGTCAATAATTTCTTCTATTGCTCACGAGATATCGATAACCGAACATCAATTTTTACCAAATTTTCGTACGTTTTGTAGATTTTATTTTTTTATGAAAAAACGGACTGTTGGATTTTTATAAAAAAAATTACTGAATGTCAAGAACAATATTTCCTGGGAAATAAAATCAGTTTGAAGCCATTATTTTTAATTTTTGAAAACATATTTGAGTCGAAAATCAATTTTTACCAACTTTTAATCATTTTTTTAGCTTTATTATTTTTTGTAAAAAAACTGTTAATTTGATTTTTCTCACAATTTTACAGAATGTCGAAAACAATAGTTTTTATAAGATGAAATTAGTTTAAAGCCAATATCTCAAATTTTTGAACAGATATTTGAGTCGAAAGTCAATTTTTACCAAATTTTAGTAATGGTTTTTTTAGGTTTTTATTTTTTATAAAAAAAAACTGTCAATTCGATTTTTCTTAAAATGTTACCAGATATCAAAAACGTTATTTCTCGTTGCATACAATTATTTTTGAGATAAAATCTTTTTTTCTTCGTAAAATATTCGAGGTGACAAATATTTGTTTTTAGTTTTTTTGATTTATAAAAAAACCGTTAGTTGGAATTTTTTCTAAAACTATACTTGTTTGGTATCACGTAACAGTATGTAATTTAAAATGTAATTCAAGTCTTTAGCGTTATTGGCGTTATAGGGTTAATATTTATAGTAAAAAAACCACCCACGCAATTTTTTTGAGAGTCGTTTCTGCATCTTTCTTCCTATACATCATAGAGTGCGCTTAACAAGTTCAGAACCCTTTTAAAACAAGGTAAAAAAGAGACACAATTTTTGGTTTTTCATTTCAGGCTCTGCTCTCAACTTTAAATGAAAAACGCACCTATAATGATCCAAACTATAAGTAAAATATTGGTTTTTAAAAAAGCCAATTTTACCAATTTTTGATGGACCGAAAGCCGTTAAGCTATTATTCGAATTTAAGTAAAATAGGTTAACGATGCAACTGCAATCTTGTGCTAGGTGACTATTACGCTATGCTGGCTGGTGTGTAAGTAGTAGTTTTCTGTTAACTTATTTTATTAAAAATTTACAAGAAAATTTAGAGATAGTCCTTTGAGCAGAATTTTGTCGGAAAATAAAAACAGTAAGGGGAAATCTTATCTTTTTCTTGGAACTTCTTTTTTGAAGTAGATTCAAAGATTGTTCAAAATGATGCAGCTTCCCTAACTTGGGGTCCCTTATTGCTAGCTTTTAACTTTTTGCAGCATTTAATCAGAAAAACGTTGGCCGAATTTCGGATTGGTTTCATATCTAAGCGCAATAACGAATGGCAACAATCACCTGCCACAATACTAACGTTATGTCAACACATTACCGTCGAGTTGTTAAACTTCAATATCGTCGATGTTCCTTCCAATATTTATATTTTGACCATCTATAATAAGTTTAAAAATTTCATTTCATTTCTTTAAACATTTTAAAATTCCTCAATGAATTCTCTCACTGTGATTTTGACATAAACAGACACTTTTCTAGCGAAAGGAAACCAATAAAATTCTACCTAAAATTTATATTCCAACTTGTTGCTAATACCACCAGTCGAAAAATTAAAAAACAAAAAAACTCAATTACCCTAATTACATTACTTTATTGAAAGTATCCGTATACGCCACTCAACCTTGTTATACACTTCACCAAGATGTCTCTTTTTCAATACTGAATTGACATTCTTGTATGAACCAAAAAATAAAAAATAAAATAAAAAGAAATTTTTAAGAGGGTTATTTTTGTGCCCTCGGCACAAAATCCATTTATGTTTGAAAATATTTAAATTCAAAAAATATTAGCTCGAAGGCTCACAAATCAATTTAAATGATTGAAGACCGAGGACTGACACGACACCCTCAACGTCGTCGTCGTGCCACCTCCCCATCCCGAATACATATGGCAAATAAAAAAAAAACGCACACCACACAAATCTTTGGAGAAATCCAATAAAGTCGTTTATTTTTCTTTTATTTTGTTTTGTTTTGTTTTTCTCCTTCACGAAACTGAATTTAGGCAATATTTGCTTCAACTAACATTCCCGGGCGACATTTTTCATGGTTTTATTTCTCTTTTCCTTTGCATTTCCACAACAAATACTTATACAATTTGCCTAAGGATATAAATTGAACTTGTTAATGTTGTGGGGTCACTTACATATACAATATACAAAGTAGCTGTACTTATACCTACCCCCTATTAATTTAGAGGAAGTTTGGAGGGGGCGGTGGGGGGTTGTATTTCGCTTACACCTGCGGGAATGTTATTTTTGTCCTGTCAGGGGGTAATTCATTATCAAAAGTGTTCTACATGTGGTGAAAATAGCTTGCCAAGAGGTTTGTATTTTTGTATATAAGAGACTTGAGGTGTTCTTTTGGTTCTTATTTTCTTTTTGAAAACTGTGCCACTTTTTGAAGTGATTAAGGGTGGTTTTAATGCGTGTTTTTCTTCTTTTTTTTTTTTTGGTTACAATAACAGAAGATTAATGAAGGTAAGATATATTGTTTTTGTGTTTCATTTGATAATTTGTGTAGACTCAGGTACTTGAAAAGGAACTCTCTGAGAAGGCGAAGGCTTTTGTATGGATTGTATAAGTTATTCTTATTATCCATGAAAATATGTTTTGTATTGCACCTTTGTTTGTTTTCTGGGAGGGTATGAGAGCTTTGACAATGAAATCAATTAGGCATAATTATATTTGACCTTTTGCGCACATATTGATTGTTTTGTTTCGGGAGCTCGAAGTGCTTCGTTTCCACTTTCCATACAAATAAAATATGTCATTTGCAAGTTAAATGAAGTGTTTAAGTGCTTTTTTCATACACAAAGGCGTTGTTTTGATAAACCTATGTTTAGATAGAAATAGAAATATTTGTGTCCTTAAACAGTTGAAACATAACTGTGGCACTGCGATGATATAACAGTTAGTAGGTCATTGCTCCATTAAAGATTAGATAATGACGAATTACTAAAGGGTGATTTTTTAAAAGCTATTGGAAAGTTTTTCAAAAAAAAACACATACAATTTAGGAAAATGCATTAAATCTTTATTTGAATCGATAGCACGGTCCATATAATTTAATGTTTGAAGATTATTTCATGCAAATGTTGACCTGACCTTGACTGCGCCTCATAGTCCATCCGCTTAGTCCAATTTTGGCATATACTCTTTCCAACATTTCGCCCGGTATCTCACGAATAAATGCTTCAATGTTGTCTTCCAATGTATAGACATGAACTTAAACATAGCCTCACAAAGCATAGTCTAAAGGCGTTAAATCGCACGATATAGGTCCCGAACGTGAAATTAAATGTTTACCGAACTCGCCTCTCAATAAGTCCATTGTTGCGCGTGCTGTGTGGCATGTAGTATGTGGCACCGTCTTGTTGAAACCACACGTCATGCAAGTCAAGCTCTTACATTTTGGTCAAAAAAAAGTTGGATATCATCTCACGGTATCGCTCACAATTCACAGTTACATTACGATTCGCATCATCTTCGAAGAAGTACGGTCCAATAATGCCACCAGTCAATAAACCGCACCAAACTGTGACTTTTTCTGGATGCATTGGTAGCTCTTGCAATGCTTCTGGCTGATATTCACTCCAAAATCGACAATTATGCTTATTTACGTACCCATTGAGACAAAAATGAGCTTCATCGCTGAACACATTTTTTCGGTAAAAAAGTGGATCTTCGGCCAACTTTCCAAGAGCCCATTCACCAAAAATTTTACGTTGCAGTAGGTCATTCGGCTTTAATTCTTGCATCAGCTGTATTTTGAAAGGCATCACACCTAAATCCTTCCGCAAAATTTTCCACGTTGTTTAGTTACAGAGGCCCAATTGCTGCGAACGGCGGCGAATCGATAATTGACGGTCATCATTAACACTGGCCGATACAGCTGCGATATTTTCTTCAGTTCGCACGATGAAACTTCTTAACAGAGCACACATTTTAATAATGAAATTCAATAATTTGCAAGCGTTGTTCGTTTGTAAGACGATTCAGTTTAAACCAGTGTTGCCAAAAATATAATACACTGCCGGTCATAAGGTTAGAAGCAGGCATTTTCGAGAAGTAAAATTGATATTTCTTCCGTTACATGATGGATTAGAAAAAAACAACTATGGTAAATGAGGCACTATTTTGTTAACAACAAAATATAAAATTTGGGTAAAGGAGAGATTTAGCTTACGGAACTTTCATAGCAAATTGTTAATTGAGTCAAGAATATGCGAAAATAAATCGGGTCATTAGATTAGAAGCAGTGAATAAATCAACATTTTTTTGTGAAGTGCATACATTTTTCTTTCGGAAAAATGGCACAATTTATAAATTAATTGTTCTTCATTGAGTGTTAACAGAAATGGGCAACAAAAAATGTTTGACAGTGGAGGAAAAGACAAGAAAAGATGTTTATTGCTCTAAAAGTCTTTAATGCTTTGCTATAGCCTGAAAAAAAAATCGAAGTGATCATTGTGTCAGCAATTATTTAAAAAACCATTGTCTTACTCGAAAAATTATAAAAAAAACACTTCCTCTGCCTTAAGACTTCGTGAAACGCGAAATGTCCTTAGAATAGCGTCAAATTCAGCTTTATCGACAGTTAAAACTAGGGAGAAAGCTAATGTTAAGGCCAGCTTATCCACTGTTAAATGCACAATACGCCATGCTAAACACTTAAAGCGCCTAAAGCTTAGAAAAAAACCACCACTTTATGACGCAAGGAAGAAGGAACGCTTGTGTTTCGAGAAAGATCACATGAGCTGAGATGTGCGAAATGAAATGACCGCAAATGATTGGCGGAGGGTTGTTTTTTCTCCAACGAAAAATTTAACCTAGATGAGCCAGATGGTTATGATTGTTATTTCCATCACCTGAGGAGAGAGTAGTGATTTTTAAACCGTCACCATAGCAAAGAAGGAGGCGTTATCGTCTGAAGCTCAATTTTATTGTATGGCACTGTAGACTTGGTAGCCCAAAATACCAAATGACTAGGAAAACATACAAGACCTTGCTAGAATCAGTGTTCCCCAATATTAGCGAGCTCTTTGAACCAATTTCATGGCTTTTTCAGCGGGAAAACGCTCCCATACACAAAGCCCGAGAAGTAAGAAGTTTGCGAACCAAAACTTCCACTTGCTGCCTTGGTCACCATATTCCTCGGACCTTAACATAATTGAAAATGTGTGGGGCTAGCTTACAAGTAAGGTACATGAAGGAGGAAAGCAATACGATGACAAGGAAGCGCTAATTCATGGTATCAAATTGGCCTGGAGTGAGATTTCTTTGGTGTAATCTCTTTATAAATCCTTAAAAGATATAATTTTTGAAGTTATTTTGAAGGCTGATGGTAGCACAGATTATCAAAAACCTAATGAAAACTAAAAAACATAACAAAATACAAACACTTGCATTTTATTTCCATTTATTTGATGTGATTCTAATCTAATGACCCGATTTATTTTCGCATATTCTTGACTCAATAAACAATTTGCCATGAAAGTTCCGTAAGGTACATCTCTCCTATACCCAAATTTTTTTATTTTGTTGATAACAAAATAGTGCCTCATTTACCATAGTTATTTTTTTCTAATCCATCATATAACGGGAGAAATATCGATTTTACTTCTCGAAAATGCCTGCTTCTAACCTTATGACCGGCAGTGTAGCTAAAAAATCACCCTTTAGTTAAAAAACGCAGAGGACCGAACTATAATATTTTCTTTAAAATCTTTAAGATGTCAGGAAAACTAAAATATCCTTACAACAATAAAAACCTTCTTTTTTCTTGTAAAAAATGTTAATAGATGATTATAAAATCAAAATCAGGCATATTATGATTAAGGTATTTGACATAATGTTATAAGTTCAATGAGGCACAAGAGCCGCTTTAAAATTGAATCTTACATAAAAGGAAATTTTATTCGCTCTCTCATTTCAAATGAACCTTCTTTTCAATTCATTTAAAAGTAATTGGATGAGAGATTATCAATTTTGCCGTTTTAGAAAATCAAATATACATGCGATGTCCACTGAAAGGTTTTTACCTCTAATTTGGGTTAATTTTTCAGTAGGTTCTTTTTTTGTGTAGATGCAAATTGAAAGGAATGAAATTTATTTTTGTTTAATTTCAATGCATTGCACTTTTTAAGCAGTTTGTGGATAATACTTCTTTTTTTTTCTTTTGGGAATGTCCACATCCCAAATAGGGTTAAAAACACCAATTCCAAAGAAAACACATGGTTTGATTCGAGCTGCAAAAAGGTTATTAGGGTTGAGGAAGTATTTTTCGATTGTTATAAAGCCAACCCAATTAAGAAAATCCGGTAAAAGTTCAAGAAAGACCAAATTTTGTATAACCAAAAATTAAGGCAAAAAATACGGAATTGTCCGAAAGGCAATACAATTTATTTTTGTAATTCGTAAAAAACATGCGTGCTTTCAGTTTTCATGAATCCCTTCGTCATTGAATTAGTAAGTACCTTTCAAATCGTTCAATACAAGTTGTATTGGATGGATTCAAGTGTGAAAACCACAAAATAAATGCTGGTGTGCCCCAGGGCTCTGTTTTATCTCCAACACTCTTTCTCATTTTTATTAATGATCTCCTGTCTGCAACTTCTAATCCAATACATTGTTTCGCTGACGATAGTACTCTTAGCTTTTCATATTCATTTTCTAACTCATATCCTTCTTCTTTAGATGTGGAACTGCAACGACAAAATATGCTAAGCTCATTAAATTTCGACCAACTCAGAGTTGTTCATTATGTCCAATGGGAACAAACAAACCGAGTGGAATTTAATGCTTCGAAAATCCCAATGCTTTCTAGGGAGACATACTCTACTTGCCATTATTCAAAGGTGACACTTGAATCAATGAAACTGAACATCTCGATATTCTCGGTAGGTGCACCACGAACCACCTTTTTTGGAAGGATCGCATAAGTTTTTTATTGTTTTATAATTAACGGGCAGTCAAGAGGTTATAAATACCCTTAACATGTTTAAAGTTTAAACACAGTGTGAGCTTTAGGAAAACAGGGAAGGATTAAAGAGGAGATACGGATGCGCATTGGTCTTAAAGTTTTGAATATTACTCATTTGAATATGAGTAAAGAGAGAGTGAGAGAAGTAAAAGTCGTATTCTTGCAGTGCTCAAGTTATTTATTCATATTTTTGTAATTTTAAAGTTAAATATAAAAAAAAAACTGCTTTATAAACTTTGGTTAAGCAGGACACCATAACATCAAAGAGGAATATCTTGAAATTGCCCACAAGGTATGATAATTAAGGACCTTTTAAATATATCGCATAGGGTAGCCATTTCTTCTTTGTTCTGCGAATAACCGATATATGAAGTCAAAGAGAAAATTGGGGGAAACTTCTCCAAACAACAATTCGCCAAATAGTAAAAAATCCACACTTCAACTTCATAAAGTATCTTTGTTGACCGAAAACAACATCGCAATGGCATCTCAAGCAAACGAATTGAAGTCCATTATCGACGGCTGTTTTGTCGAGCACTTAAAAAATATCGCGACAAAAGACGACGTCCTAGCTGTCACCGCTGAAATTCAGCTCTTACGGGCTCAAAACGAGCGCCTTACGGAGCGGTTAGCTGTCGTTGAGAACTACTGCGAAACACTTGAGAAGCAAATCGAACTTTTACACCAAAAATCACATGAAAACACGGTTGTAATGCATTTACCGTCAGACGAGAAGACAGACATGAATAGTCTAGCGAAACAAACCTGTCTTGGCCTTCTCAACCTAAATGAAAATGCAGAGCTACCTTTTGATAAATCGCAACAATTTGTTAATCGTTACAACAACAAAACGATAATGGTGTTAAACTTCAACAACAGAGAAACAGCACAAAAAATTATAGAAGCAGCCCCGAGATTAAAAAACTCCGGAATTGTGGTGCACCGAGAAAAATCTTTACTTTTCCGAAAGAAGAGGAGAACACTTTATCAAATCAAAAGCAAGCTAATGGAGATGAAGAAGAATCCGAATGTAAATATTCAAATCAAAGGCGCAAAACTTAAAATCAACGATTTTTCATTTTCACACGACTCGCTGCGAGGATTGAAAATATCAACAAATGACGAGCTGTCATTTGTCAAGAGGAATTTTGGTGAAGATGCAATGTGCCTTTTTGACAACGTCATCGTAAACCAGAAAAACCCTCATGTCACTGAAGCGCCATCTGTGAGTGCGTTCGCAAACAATCGTCATGGTTTGGGTACGAACTTTAAGCAACATCATTCAACATAGGATAGAGATGCCGTCTGCCATTTAACTAATTATAATTTAAAAATCTTCTGCTATAATATTACAGGACTTAAAAATAAATTATTAATGCCAGATTTTTTTAAATTAATATCAAACTATGATATATTTATATTATTAGAAACTTTTGTAGAAGATGGTAAAGAGTTGCAATATTCTAAGTATTTTGAAAATTTTAATTTAAGATGGATATCGGCTGTTAGAAATAATAGGCTTGGTCGAGCTAGCGGTGGCATGTTGTGTGGAATCAAAAACAACATTTTTATAAAACATATTACATTTAAAGTTATCGATAGCAAGGTTGTAATAGATTTTATTATTAATTCAAAACACTTTTTAATAGTTCCTATTTACCTTAATTATAGTAATTGGAATTCTGACTTTGAAGATCTCCATAATTTCCTTTTAAGCCAAAATAATGAAAATATTCTATTAATTGGGGACTTAAACGGCAGGATATCGAATTATCAGAACTCTCCCTTTATGAACAATGGATATTTTTCTTTTGAAAGAAACTCTTTAGACGAAACCATAAATACAAACGGAAACCGTTTGATGGATTTGATTGAGGATTTTGGGTTTTTTATCTTAAATGGTATTTCTAGAGGGGATATTAATGGGAATTTCACGTTTATATCGTCACAGGGTTGCTCTGTCATTGACTACTGCCTTGTAAAAGGTGAATGGCTGAATATCGTTAAAGATTTTTTAGTATTACCTGCCAACTACTCAATGCACCTGCCTATCTATGTCTCCTGTGAGTTTAAACCCCAAGAAAGTTTTATTAGAACTCGCGAAGAAAATTTTAATACAAGGCTTCGTTGGAACGAAAAAAAATGTGAACTTTACAAAAGTAACTTAAATCAGTATTCAGCTAATTTACTAAATGAAATAACGTCCACAATAGATGTAGCTACAAATTTTGTTTTTCAAACTATAAGACTGTCTTCGGTCAGCTATTCAAATAATAGTAGAACAATTTTTAAATCTAGCTGGTATGACAACGAATGCAGAAAAAGTAGAGAGAGATCGTTTAAGTTCTTAAAACTCTTTAGAGACTCAAATGATGTTTTTTATAAGACTTTATATCTACATTATAACAACGCTTATAAAGATTTATGTAAGCAAAAAAAAGAACTTTTTTTAAAAAAAACTGCATCAAATTTGGTTGGTAGTCATGACTCTAAAGCTTTCTGGGCCAATGTGCGCATTTTGAGTGACCGTAATAGGTCAGTTATAAATCCCATTGGAGTGGATATACTGGCATTGCACTTTGAACAACTTTTCATAGCTGATCCATGCCAGCAGTATATAAGCTTTGCACTGCCTTTTATATATATTGAAGAATTAGACGCTCCATTCTCAATGTTAGAACTGGTTGTTGCGCTAAAAAAAATGAAGAACAACAAGGCTGCAGGGCTGGACGGCATACCAGCTGAGTTCTACAAAAACGCCACCTTGCAGTTTTTAGAATTTATTTTAGTGCTCTTCAACAAAATGTTTGAGGAGGAGCAGTTTCCAGGAATTTTCCAATCCTCATCTATCTCTGCAATTTTTAAAAAAGGTGACCCTATTTTACCTGAAAATTATAGAGGCATCTCTGTGCTTAGTTCTCTAAGGAAATTATTCACCCAGATCCTCTATTCCAGGCTTGTAAGATGGGTCGATCAAAACAACAAAATAAGTTGCTTTCAGGCGGGCTTTCGAGCTAATCTTTCGACAATCGACCAAATTTTCACTCTCACGAGTGTTGCTAGGCGTTACTTAGAGAAAAAAATAAATCTTTACTCTTTTTTCGTTGACTTTAAATCAGCATTTGACACCATTAACAGAAGATCTCTACTATTTAAACTTGCAGCTATCGGGCTATCGACAAAATTTATCAGAATCTATGAGCAGCTGCTCTCAAATATGACAGCTGTAGTTTCAAATGGTAGTAGCAAATCGAAACCGTTTAGTTGTAATACAGGTGTGCCTCAAGGTTGCATTTTAAGCCCGCTTATCTTTTCACTATTTATAAATGATATTGAAGACTATATCCCTGGTGGTGTTACTTTTGGTGATTTATCTATTAAAGTTTTGCTCTACGCCGATGACTTGGTGATCTTAACTGATAATGCAGTCACACTTCAGCTTCAAATAAACAAATTAAAACAATTTTGTGATCTATGGGATCTCCAAATAAACACCTCAAAGTCGAAGATTATGGTCTTTAGGTCCCAACATCGTAGCATTAGAACCGACCGCAACTGGACCCTCAATGGTTCCAACTTAGAAGTGGTGAAAGAATTTAAATATTTAGGCTACACATTAACTCATAACCTGAATTTTGGTGTTCAGATAAAAGATAAGGTGAGAGTTGCAAAAACTGCAATAAATTGTATGTGGTCAAACTTTTTTAATAACAAACTTGTTGATCCTACGTCTAAGTTCAAAGTGTTTGAAGCAACTATCAAAAGCTGCTTGTGTTATGGCAACCAAGTCTATGGGTACAAGCAAATAGAAGATATCGAAGCTGTCCAAAGATATTTTTTCAAGCGTATCTTTAGACTCCCAACTAACACGCCCAATTATGCTATACATATTGAATCGGGACTTGCTCCAATATTTATTATGAATTTAAAAGCAAACGCTGATTATATATTAAGGGTAATGCAAAGGTCGGCCAACAATTTGCAAAAGAGGGTCCTATCAGTGTGTTTTAGATGCCGGTATACACCATTTAAAGACTGGTATGATTTGGCCTCGGCACACAACTTTCCTCTGTCTCTATCTGTTGATAGTTTAGATACGTGGAGAAGCGATCTCTACGACTGTATATCTACTATTGATGATCACTTATTCCAAAGTTATCTAGATAGGGCGAGGGAGTCTGTGTCGAGATCAATTTACAGTAAACTTAACCTCAGACTCGGGTCTTCTAATTACTTTAGAGATAAATTTACTGTAATGGAAATGAGCATCATATTTAAAGCACGCACGGAGATGTTAGAGCTTAATCACAGACCGCACAGAACTGGTAACAACCCAAACTGCACTTTGTGCAACCTTAGTCAAGTTGAAAACATTTTCCACTTTGTTGCATTGTGCCCAATCTTGCAGGAAACTCGTCGGCTTTATTTTAACAAGAGTTTTCTTTCACTTGAAGAATGTCTAGGTGTTCTGAATGGAGATAACGGTTGGCGTCTACTCATTCAGTTTTTATTAGATGCAGTCTCATATAGAAACATGTACATTAATATATACTAGAGTAATAATTCTATTACAATTTTGTTTTAGCTAAACTAAAAGCCTAATTCGCATTTGAAAAATTGCTAATCATTTTCGTTTTTTTTTCGTTTTCGCCAAACTAAAAGCCCAAGCCGCATTTGAAATTGCAAATTCTTTAAGATCTATGTATTTTTTTTTTGTTTTAGTCAAACTAAAAGCCCTTAGAACATTTGAATCAATTGTTTAACACATATTGCCATAATTAAATTATTGCTGTTTTTATAAACTTAGTTATTTTGTTTTAGCTAAACTAAAAGCCCGATTCAGATTTTGTTTATATTTTTGTTTTTTTTTTTTTTATAAATTTATTTATCTATTGAATTACCTACACCATTAAAACGAATATTTTCTTTTCCCCTCTGGCATTATTCCTTTTCTTTGTTCAATTGCTATTTTCTTTATATAACCAAATTTTTGTACTTTCTCTCACTAAATGTTTAGTTCATAAAAATATACCGGCAGACGGCCCATGAGCCATGCTTGTATAATCTTTAGTTTTAAGTTTGTAAACTTTTGAAATGAAAAAATAAAGATAATAATAAATAATAATAAATAATAATATCAAAATGATAGGAAAAAACCGAGTTGGGTAAAGCATTCCACATTCTCGATGTGCGGTTAAAAAAAGAATCTCCATACTTGACAGTACGTCCGAAAATGAGCTCAAGGTTAAACTGATGTGCATTTCTAGAAGTACGAGTATTACGGCTGAATTGTTTGAGGGGGGAATGCAACTGGCTAATTCGACAGAACACTGTTTATAAAAATATCTATAGAACAACGAAATACATGAAACATTGCGGCGGTGTTCGAGTGACATAATTGTTTAGGTTATAGTTCTACCACCTAACATTTTCAAAGCTCTTTTTTGGATCTTGCACCGTCGGAGAAATCCTAAGCACCTAGCAGCATTTTTGGCAAATATCGAATATGTGATTATTCCATAAGAGGTGATTTGTGATACACATACCGAGTACTGAAAGTTGATTAGTTTCCTGGATGCAAGTGCCACTCATGGATAGCGGCATCGGGGGTGGGTTACGCTTTAACGACAGGAGACAGCATTGAGTTTTGAAGCATTAAATTCTACACGGTTCTTAATTCCCCATTGTACGTACAATGCTGTCGAGATCAGAATTTAATGAGCTTTGTTGAAGTTAAAGCTGGCGTTGAAGTTCCACATCCGAAGAGCAAGGATGTGAATCTAGAAACGAATATGAAAAACTGAGGGTACTGTCGTCAGCGAAACAGGTTAATGGATTAGAAGTGGTAGACAAGACTGTCGTGAGCGAAACAGTTTAATGGATTAGAATGGCAGACAAGAGATCGTTTATGAATATGAGGAAGAGGGTCGGAGACAAAACGGGAACACCAGCATTTATTTTATGCATTTCAGACTTGAAACCATCCAATACAACTTATTTTGAACGGTTAGAAAGGTAATTTCTAATCCAACGAAGAAGGGATTCATCAATACTGAAAGCACGCATTTTCGATAAGAAAGCTTGGTGCCAAACTTTTATCAAATGCATTTGAAAGTGATGTGATGTGGTAAAAAATGTTTGGGTTTCCTTGAACGATGGAAGAAATTTTGTTCTCCTTCTGATCTGATAAAATCCACAAGACATATATATTTGTCTAAAACTTGAGTGTAACTCCATCTTTGGTTTCTAAAATATAGATGGTGGCATGGCGCATGAACTAGAGGTTGTATAGATCCAAATTGTTTATTTAAAACAAATATAGTTTGTTTACGTGCCTCTGTAACGCCTGCCGTTGACAGAAACGTTGATGCCAATCCTCATCAGACTGTTACTCTCTAAGGAGTCTAAATAGATTGGCTGCTTCACAATAACATGTTGTCCGAGCCTAGGATGAGGCAATTTCGTCAGTTAAAGTAGACGCTCAAACTGTTAAGCGATGGCGAGTTGACGTTTGGGAATCGAGCCTCACATTCTCAGCTTCAGCACATTCCCATCTGTATGTACGTCAAGATGGCGAGGACCATTAACGATTTTCACTAATATCATTCTCCCGAATTTTTTGCACTCCTCAGGCACTAACAGTCCATCAGGCTATACTATAGTAAGTGTCTCATTGAAGTCAACATTACTTACGTACCCACTTTGAAAATAACTTTAAATATTTCGCCAACGCAAAGCTACTAATTCCCTTCCGTGAACTTTCTGTGAAGATTTCTACAAAGAAACAGCTATCAGTGTCAAAATAAGGTATGATTTTAAAAGAAACCACTAGATGACAAACCCTATACTAAACAGAATATAACTATATGTTAAGAGTTCTATAGTATCACAGATGTTAAGACATCACTTCTATGTCCCTCTATACTGTGAAGGCACACATTTAAGGCTAGAGAAAAGAAAAAAGAAAAGATATACAAATTTTAAGACGAAAGACGTAATAGGAAATCGAGGTCAAAAGCTATTGATTTTCATCGAGAAGTGTACTTCATTGTTGTTGTGTATGGCATAAGGATACGGAAATAGTAAAAACTATTATTGTTCGCTCAACAAAAAACAACAAAACCAAAAATAAAAGAATTGTTTGTATTGTTCTCACGTGTGACAATGCTATACAATTGACTTCATATACATGTTCTGTTCTTTTTATTTGTGTTCATTTTTATAAATTGGCTCCTGCACTTTTATTTTTGTCCTCTATGTTAAAAGAGGGAGGATTTAGTTTAAGTAGAGGTTGTTTTTGAAATACAAAATTGGAGTATTCTAACTTATTATTTGACGTTCCACTAGAATTACTATCCCCTTTGTTGCTTTCTAATGCAACATGTTGCTAAGTGGATAGTCCTGCTATAGTCTTTTGTTGATAGAAAAATTTTTGTTACACAATTTGTTGCTTCGTGCTGTAAACATGCCACATTCGATGCGCTTTAATAACAATAGTTTATTTAATTATATTGATTTGGTAGACTATAGATTACGCCCTTTACGTTTACTTTCCTGAGATAATCTTCTTCCATGTTTATAAACAATGATGCAAACTTCCCAATGCAACTAAAAACTTTCAGATGAACATTAAACAAGTTGCCTTTCAAAAACTTTCTTCAATCCAAATCCAGCACTGGAATCTGGAACTAACTATAACTGCCATTGTCATCTTTAGAAAAGCTTTTCCCGCGTCATCGACATTATTGTTTTCTGTCAACTGGAATCGCGTTCTTATGGGATGTTGATGTGATGGCAAATAGCATGAAATAACTGAAATAACTGAAATAACTTCAAGACACGCACTTCTTCGAGTTATCCTGTTTTGTTTTCGTTTTTGTTCTTTGTTTATTTTCATTTTTTCTGTGTCCCTTCAGGATTTGACCTACACACACCAAAATTACCGTAGAGTATAGTAGTGCGGTACTTACTACAACCACTAAACTGCACAAAAAAAGAAAAGAAAGTGAATTTGATTTGATATTTTCGTGACTTAAATAATAACAGTTAATGACTCGGCGGGAAAGCTTAATTATTTTTGTTATACGAACATGAAAATAAGCAAGAGCAATTTTGACAATATGCCGTTTGACAAAGTTTGGAAGGAAAAGCACTGTGAGGGGAGGAATACTCCTTTTTGTGTAAAATAATGTAAGTGCAGTAACACGCTTTGGATAGGTTTGCCTTTTGTTATTTACATGTATGAGTACATTTATTTATAGTTGTAAGAGAATAATGATAATGAGAATGACTTATAGTAGATTAAATATTGACGTTCATGTCACCGTTACCGTGTATCCTTGAACCTGATGATAGTATGGTGTGGTTTGTTTTCTAAACAGTAATTTAGTCAGTAGTTGAGAAGGTTGAGTTTATTTAATGGAATTGTTGAATTAGGTTATGTCAGTGGTTCAAAAAAAAAAACAGTGTAGAGGTATTAACGTTAGGCAATATTGTAGGAAGGCGATCTTATTGAATGTCAAATATGTTCCAGAGAGTTGGTTTTACAGCAGGGTGAAAGTATTGGTGCACTTGGGCCTTAAAGTTTTGGATTACAATAACCGAAGAAAAAAAATAAAGTTGGATAGAGCATTCCACATTCTTGATGTGCGGCTGAAATAAGTATCTCTATACACAAGAGTACAATTAATTAAGCTCTTGGGTGAACTGAAAAAACTGGACATTGCTTGAAGTTTCAATATTAAGGCAAAAATGTTGTAAATATTATTAAGTCGAAAGCTGTTAGAGAAAAGTGTGTCAGTTATTTTTAAGAAGCAAGCCTTCATTTTTTTTTAAACTCGAATATATATTGGATATTTGATTTTGGGTATTTGGCCCTAACACAAAAAAGAACTTTAGTCGGTAGAACTGTGACAGAAACTTTTTCATTGCTCGAAAATGGTTGTCTCCCTTAGTTTTACCTAAATTTCTAAAAACGATGATCTGTCGAATTTGTCAGTTGCATTAATCTCTCAAACAATTCAGCAGAAATACTCGCATTTCCAAGAATGCATATCAGTTTACCCAAGTATAGAGTTACTTTTTTTTAACTACACTTCAAGAATGTGTAATGTTTTCTCCAACTCTGTTGTTCTCTCCCATTTTGAGAGCCTGCACTCAAGAGGAAGAAAATCAAAACTTGGGTTTATTTTATTACACTCTTTACACTTTCATCCTATTCTCTGACCTTCAATCGAAGCTTTAATCTTTCTCACCTTTCAATTAGTGTATCTAATTTGTTGACATTCAATCTTAGACACGTTTAACTTTTTAGTCGGTGCGGTACACATTTGCTTTTTATGTCCCAACCATCAGCGCGTACATGAGCCAAATTTCATTCAATAAATCACTTTATATATCGATTTGCGATTCACAAACATTACCTTAACATAATTTTGGGTTTTTTTTGGGTTCATCATCATCATCATACTCGTATCCTGTGGGACAACAGACAGCACATCTGGGTCTCATTTATCATCATATAATTTTCTTGCTATTGTCATCTTTTCAGTTTTTTAGCTCAGAAGTATAATGTATGTTCTACACCATGGAATTAGGGAAACAAAAATAAAGTAGTAACAAAAACAAACACACCGCACTTACACCCTAAATTAATGAAATACAAAGAAGTAAAAGAAGATGAAGAAAACAAAACACCCTTATTTTATTTTTGGTGGTATATTTTCGGACCCAAAATAGTATCATCATCACCACCACACTTCGGATATAACGCTGCAATTTTATGAGCTTAATATTTGACACACACAAAACGTTTTATCAGAGTAATCAGACATAAAATATTATTTTCCGGAACTTGAATACGTAAACGTGCTTCCGTTATTCAAGAGAAATGAGGCAGATGTTTAGCTTATCATATACATACAAAAACTATAATGCGCTTTAAGGAGGAGTTACTATAGGTACTGTATGTATAATATAAACTGCTCTGGTCGTCGTATAAGAAGAATGAGACTGGATTATTTTATGTGAATCACTTGGGCTGTGCTGGGGCATTGAAAGAGACATCACACATGTTGGAAATGGGAATAACTTATAGCTTTTGTAATTCAATGTTAGTATCATTTATGAAGTACGAGTTTGAAGGATAAAATTAGATAAAGAAACGAAGAAGTTTGCCAAGATTCAGCTAAAATGTAAATCTAAATGTACCTATTTGTATGTAGATACTCGTACCTATGTATATCTTTGAAAATTTTTATATTCCTCATGCAGGGAAAAAATTGACAGTTAAGGAAAATCTGGGATTTTGTAAAATGCTATTGCTTTAAACCACCAACCTATTAACATTTCAATACAGCCAAGTTTGGTCATATATTTATTTAATTATAAATAGCGTCAAATAAGTCTATCATCATTCCTTCTAAAGACCTTGAGAAGATTGATTGATATCCATTTAAGGGCAAGTATTGATACAAGACTTCTGTCTTCGTATCAACATGCCTACTGTAAAGGTAAATCGGTGGAAACAGCATTACACACCCTAATACGCACCGTCGAATATTCCCTCCATAATAAAGAGTTCACTATGGTTGCTTTCCTTGACATCGGAGGTGCCTTTAACAACGTGTACACATCTGCAATCAAATCTGCACTAATATCTCTAAACTAGGGAGTTCGATTGGGGAGTTAATTAATTTAATGCTGACTATAGCAGAATAATAACGATTCATTAGTAGAGGGACACCGCAAGGTGGTGTTCTATCCCCTCTCTTCTGGAACCTAATGGTAATTGAAATCGTAACTAGTCTGGATGCGGAGGGTGATCGCCTATGCAGACGACGTTGCTATAGCAGTTTCAGGAAAGCATCTTAACACCTTAAAAGAACTCTTACAAAATGCTTTAGACAGGCTAAAGCTACTTTAGCTCTCTTTTCTTGCACAAAAGCTATTGATAATAAATGGGCCTTACAACCTAGAATCACGCATTGGCTAAACACATCCGTAATCAGACTGATTTTAATGTACGGTGTGGCAGTATGGTGGACTGCTTTAGAGAAAGCTATAAACCGCGAAAAATTAAATAAAGTCCAACGTTCAGCTTGCCTATGTATAAGCGGATCGCTTCGCACGACCCCATCTGCGGCACTGGACACCTTACTCTACCTAACACCTCTTGACATTTTTAGCAAACAAATAGCTGCAAGCTCTGCTATTCCCCTCAAAGCTTTTCTCCGTAATTCTTAGGTATTTATAATCAATTCCAAAGCACACAGACTACACCATCCTCTAACTGCAATTCGACAAAAACTTCCAGATTTCTATACCTCCCAGATCTTTCTGGGAGGGTAGGGCATTCCTGGAAGACGAGTCAGTCCACTTTTATACAGATGGATCAAAACCAAAAAAAGGGGTTGATGGAGGTGTGTACTCTGAACGACTGAAATTAAGTCTCTCATTCCGCTCTTTCCAATCATTGTAGCGTGTTCCAAAAGCTGAAATAAAAACAATAAATTATACCTTTAGGGGCGTGGAATGCACCCACTTTTCATGTATCATGTGTTATCATTTAAAAGGAACACTTCTGATGCTTGTATAATTATGAAATTTAACAGAGATTGAGAGGTGAATGTACAGGGTTATCCATTTTGCGGTTTCAAAATATATTTTTTTGAATTTCTTTTTTATTATGTATAAAGTTTGAACGTTGACATTATGTGTGAAAGACTACATCATTTAAATGGCCACTACGCGAATTGTTGCAAGCATCGATTCTTTTGAGGTAATTTTCGAGTACTTTTAGACACATATTGGGCGGTATCTCAGCCATAACTTGACAACTGTTGGTTTTCAAGTGCGCAAGAGTTAAAGGTTTATCTGCATAAACACGGTCTTTCGCGTAGCCCCACAAAAAAAAGTCCAGCGCCACGTCGAGAAATTACGCGGCCAGGAAATGTCTCTTGCAATAAAGCCATATGTGCTCGAGTCGTGTGGCAAGTCTTATTCTTCAGTAGCAGGTAAAAAAGTCAATTATAATATGAACATAACGCTCCGAATTGACGGTGACAGTCGTTCCATCGTTGCCGTTTTCGAAGAAGTAAGGTCCATCATACTTCCGGACCAAAGAGCGCACCAAACAGTGACATTTTGTGGATGTTATGGCCTCTCTTGAACTACTTGAGGATTCTCAGAACCCCAAATACTTTAATTTTGTTTATTAACATACCCACCGAGTGAGAAAAGTCCTTCGTCGCTGAAGAACATTTTGTTCGAAAAATCGCCGTCCACCACCTATTGTTCAAGCACCGAATCGACGCGACACGTTTCTACGTTCTACGACGTTATGATTGGTTAGCTGACTTCAGTTATTGTGTGAGCTAGACTTTATATGGATTTAGGTACAGATCCGAACTCAAAATATGCCATAATGTGCCGTAAGACAATCCTAATTCCTGAGAATTAGTGTCTCTGCAACGCTTTCACTTACAGCTGCGATATTCTCAGTGGTACGAGCGAAACGATGATGCACAGTCCATACAATATCTGTAAGCAATCCAGTCACTCGAAATTTCTTCACAACTTTTCTAATTGCTTGCGTAGTTGGACGTTTATGTTAACCATAATCTCCTCTTAAAGCACGATATGTGGCTGTGGCAGGATCACCATTTTGTAGAAGGTTTTAACAATTTGTATGCGTTGGGCGATAGTTAAGCGATCCATTTTCGGAAATGTCAGACTTTGAACTGAACGAAAAAAATTGGTTTAACAACTTAGTTTGACAGATGTCGAATTCCTATACTTTTGAAACCGCAAAATGGATAACCCATTTTATTCAAATAAATGACTATATAATTTTATGAACTGTGGCGTATACGTAACTTTTTTTAAATTATGTTGCATTTTTCCCTCTTTTGCTGAAACGTTACGAATATTTTTGAATGAATATGAATGCGGGTTTATTTTGATCTATAGGATCTTCAATTGGCAGTCTTATATTTGACTATTAAATTGAATACAGTTTTTGGTGAACTATCAATGGGACAAGTCATACGATTTATTCAAAAAGCTTATGTATGAAATAAGAAAAAATTATAGTAAGAGTGAACAAAAAATTCCTTTTAATGTATTCTTAAGTCTATTTATGTTTTATGAAACCATAGCCACCATTTAACATTTGTTTAATTTCTCGTTTTCTAGTTAAATGCACCATTCAACTTTTTTTGCTGTTGCGTATTGAGCGGATCGGGTTTGTTTTAACAGTTTTAACAGGCCAACAATAACTACAAGGTCAGTAATATCAAAATATGTACTCTCTCTCTTAAATTCTTTCTTCTAAAAAGCTAGAAGAATTCAACATTTACGAAATAAACTTAATTCAACGCCTATTTATATTTTATAAACCAATAGATCTTATAAATCAAGAATTATACATTTAAAGGAAATCTTTGAGCTTGAAATATTTTTACAACTACATAACTTAGTCATTTGTTTTGATCTTGAACCTAATTCTTTAACGACTACATTTCATTGACGCATACAAATATTAATTTTTCGATTATGATCTTTATTTTTTTTAATTATTTTTTAAAAGCCTTCATGAACCGATAAAAAAAAATAATATTTAAAGAAGGTTAACCAAAAAACTAATTTCATTCAAACATTATTAACAATTGAAATTGTTTACATCTTCTTCCGGAACTATAAACTTCGTGATGTTGATAAATGTTTTGACAATTTTTCTTGACAATAACCATTATACTATCTAATAACAATATCTTAACTATACGTATATACGTCAATCAATCCTCGTCAGCCAAATGACAAAGACGGACTTGAGTTATTACCTCTACTTCTAAATTTCAATAAACAAACAATAATTTAAAAAAAGAACCGAAGGTACAAAAGAGTGCGATATTATATGTGATGAGTAAAATTAACACAAATCTTCTCTAAGTCTATACTGTGTACCTTATAATGACGAAAGACATTGAAAACCTTTCCGTTCGCACGATGCGAATACAATATAAACTTGACGATGACCAATTTGCACCTGCGAGTTTGTTTTTGGTGTTAAAAATAGCTACAGCAAGACTTTATTGAAAGATTTAATGTCATAATAAAAATGTATGAATATAATTATAAACGCAGACGTTGATATCTTACAATACGAACCTAAATATAAGTTTTATATTTACTATTTTTGCTATTCAGATTCGATGCCCTTCTCGCGCCATTTGTAATTGCAATAGCAAGCGTCGTGTCGCCGCCATCGTCGCGTCATGTGTTTCGTACTCTGATCAAGGCGGTTTGTAATAAACAAAAAAAGATTACCCGGCCTGGGAGATGATTCAGATGCATCTGATATATTAAGAGGACTGTCGAATGGTGTCAATTAATGCTTGAGTGCTTTATGAGAACATGGCCGGATTTATATATTAGCAAACTAGGCCCAAGAATGTGTTTCTAATTTTCAAAAACTAAAATTGATATAGAAAATAAAAACACCGATCGACGTGATATTTCTAAATATATCAAATCATATACTGTCGTTTTAAAATTATTTAAAAACAAATAACTTGAATATTTCGTTCAGATTAGAATTTAATCTTTACAGAGCAAAACACGTTGGAATTATAAAAGGTTTAGCCAACTATTTTAAGTAATGATGATACTTTCGTTATAGGGAAAAGAGAGGAAGCGTCAATCTCACACTCCAGTGTAGTCACGTAATTTTATGACATGTATTTGATATATAGTGAATACGATTTCATTTAACTTCATTTCATTTAAAATGGTTTTCCAAAACGACGTTTAAAAAAAAAGCTAGTTGTTTGGACACCTTTCGCGTCAAAAACTGACCTTTTTGATATTTGACAATTAAGAATTATGCCATTACCAAAAATAGATTCACATACGCTTCAACAACACATAAAATTTATAAATTCACTACAGAAATGGGGAACATTTTACAGTCAAAGTTCGCAAAAGTAAAACACTTTTTGGGCTTTATAATATTCTCAAGCGGCGTTATTGTTAGGACAAATAAGTGTTTAGGACAAATAAGTAATTATATAATAATTGTAAGAGGTGATCACAATTTTCTTCTGAAATCTTGTGATTTAACACCTTTACATTTATTTATTTTGGGCCACGTCAGAGATTTGTACCTACCCGTGGCATGGTGGTTAGTGCGTTGGACTAGGCAATTGACATTTACACCACACTCTTCAATAATGCACTGAATAATGCATATTATCCAGTGCATTGGAAGACCGCTGTGGTTCATCCTCTTCCGAAAAAGGGAAAGGACAACTCCAACCCGATCTTCGGTCGATAAGTCTTCTTCCACGCATCAGCAAAGTTTTCGAAAAGATCATCAACAGGGCTCTGACTAAGTGGGCTGCGGACAACTAAATAATTCCGGATAAACAGTTCGGGTTCAAGGCGGGTCATGACACAATTCATGCTGCGTCTAAACTCGTTTCTGATATCCAATGCAATAAATCAAAACAACAATGCACAGGTGCTGTTCTGGTTGATTTGGAAAAAGTCTTTGACACTGTATGGTTAGAGGGTCTTTGCCTAAAACTGAGCAGCCTTGGCATAAGCAAACCATTGTTGTATATACTTTATGATATGCTTAACGGTAGAGAGTTTGTTGTCAAAAGTGGCAATGTAACTTCTACCACAACATTCTTAATTAAAAATGGTTTTCAACAGGGAGCGGTGAATTCGCCGATTCTCTTCAGCAATTACACCAGCGATCTGATAGGTAGACTAACAAAGGCAATTGCGTACGCCGACGACGATCTAATTGCGTACAGAACGGCCCGAAAGGTTGAGGTTATTAGAATTCTCTTGCAGCGTGATTTCAACAAGATTCAGCGATATTGCGACGACTGGAAACTGAAAATAAATGTCAAGAAGTCGGAGACAATTCTGTTACGGACTCCTTTGGCTGGGGTGACGAGGGATACGTACAAGAATTGGCGCAAGATGGTCATCGTTGATCGTTGAAGTACCTCGGTATCTGGTTAGATCAGTATTTATATTTCGACATACATATAAATGCTGCTCTGACCAGGGCCAGAGGAGCCATCACTCTGTTTACGACGCCGCTGTACCGGCTTTTATCGAACAGCCGAATCTTCTTTCGTGCATTACTATTCCAACGAGGTCCTATACAACGGGGCTCGAATCAACACTATTGACAATTTCGTGATAAAACTCGTTCGAGGTCACATTGCAAGAGCTATGTCTTCGACTAACAATTTAATTTTCGGGGCGTTCTATCCGAACGACTAGTATTTTGAGAGTGCACGCTTAAGCGGCTTCATTATACCAGAGGCATTCCTCTTTTTAGACAGATGAGGTCTGATAGAGGATAGATTGGCAGTTCCGCTAATCTACCACGTCAGACGAGGAATCGTGAATAGGCGACTCCTGCACAATCGGGACGTCATGGCAAAGAGGTCCTTCGGTTCAGTAGGGCTGTGTCCGAACGGGACCGAACTGATAGGGTGAAGCAGGAGAACCAGTTTTGGTGGCTTCAATCGGCACTTGATAGTGGGTAGTCGGGATGGTGTTTTAAGCCTTAGCCGGCTTACATACTTGTTTTATAGTTTTAGGGTTTAGTTTTAAGTAGAATAGGCATGGCACAAAAAAAAATAATTACAAAAAAAAAATTATTAAGAAATAAAAAAAAAATTATTAAAAAAAAAACATGAAATAAAAGAGAAAACAAAAAGAAAACAAAAAACGAAAAACGAAAAACAAAAAATGTTAGATAGTTAGATAGCTGCTGTGGTTCTTCTAGTTTTAAGTAGTTTATAGGTAGAATAGGTAGTTTTAGTTAGCTTTAAGTTTTATATTAAGGACCTTATTTTAAGTAGTTTTAAGTAAAAATAAAAAAGGATATTGGAATTAGTTTTTTTCAAATTTTCTAATAAATTCAAAAATAAATAAAATTGAATTGAAGTAAAATAGATCTAAGGGCCGAAAGGCATTAGTATTAAGATTTATATTTTAACTTAGAGTGTCCGTATAGGACCAGTAAGTTAGTTGTAAGTTATGGTTAATTAGGCTAGTTTTATGAATTTTTGTCTTGCTTTAAAATAGTTTTAAGAATGAATTAATAAAAATGAATTTAAAAAAAAAATTAAAATAAAAAAGTGCGTTGGACTGTCATGCCAGGTTCGATCCCTGCCTATGCCATCTAAAGTTTTTTTCACGATTACTGCCTCTTGCGAGGCGAGGAATTGACAAATTCTCCAAGAGTAATTCTTGTCATGAAAAGTGCTTTCTCAAATTTGCCATTCGGGTTCGGCTTAAAACTGTAGGTCCGCTTCATCCCTGACAGCAGTACTCGCACACAGGAATGGTTGAGAGTGGTAAGTTACTAGGCCCTAGTTCTCAACGGACTTTTGCGCCACCCAATTCATTATTCATTCACGTCAGAGATTCAAAACCTAAAAGACTAAGTTGGTTAATCGAGGACAATAAGCCTCAAATTTTGCAATTCGTTCAAGGAAAATTTCATGAAAAGGAACCGTAGTAGGGGCAGCCATTGTGCTCTTCAGGATATAAAAAGGATTGGTTAAGGTTTCTCTCTGAACCATCCTGATTATTGGTACAGTTTCAGTATGTTCGAAAAAGTATTTTCCTAATATTGTCATTCTTCTTTTGGCTTGGACATTCGCAGAGAAAGAGCAATGTATCCTCTTTCGTCTCCTCGTCCTCACATTATTAAAGCTACTTTGTTTTTCTTTTGGAAATATTCGGCTATTCGATAACAAACTCTACCCCCCCCCCCCCCCCGTTTTGTAAGCATGCATAAAGACCTATACATGAATTGTTTTCATGCTTCCGTTTCCTTTCATTTCTCTCTAGTGGGAATTTCTGTTAGGGCTATACTGTGTTAAAATCTATGCAAGACTTTAAATAGTCTGTTTGAGTGTCCATGCTTATGTCAATAGTGCTCTATATGTTTCTATGTCAAAAAAAAGGCTATTTTCTAGTTATTACACTGTACTAGACGTTATGCGCTTTTGGCCGCCAGTTCTTTGACAAACATAACAATACGAGCTAGCGAGAGGGGAGTGTTAAGAGCTGCAGATTGTGTACTCCTCATGGCACTTTTAGTACCTAAGCATGCATATCTTAGAATTTGTGTCACGTTTCTAAGATTCGTAAGCCTTTCAAGGGCTGGCCACCATACTAAAGGTGTGTATGTCAATATAGGTTTCTTAATGAATGTATACATCTACAGAATGGCTTTGGGGTTTGGACCCCATCTTCTTCCGAAAATTCTAACAGGCAATTGAGGTTTTTCTTTATCTTTCTTTGATGTTTTTGGCTAATGTCAATGTTTTTGTAGTACCCGTGGCATGATTGTTAGTGTGTTGGACTGTTATGCCAGAGGTTTGGGTTCGACTCCTGCCTATGCGGTCTAAAGTTTTTTTCACGGATACTGGCTCTTGCGAGGAATTAACAAATTCTCCAAGAGTAATTCCTTTCATAAAAAGTGCTTTCTCAAATTAGCCGTTCGGATTCGGCTTAAAAACTGTAGGTCCCCTCCATCCCTGACAACAGTACTTGCACACGGGAATGGTTCTGACTTGTAAGTCACTAGGTCCTAGTTCTTAACGGACTGTTGCTCAATTTATTTTTTTTTATAATGTCTATGTTTCAATTATAAATAAATTTATAGTTGACTCTCAAGAGTCTAGCAAAAAGTGTCACTTTCCGAAGGATTTATGCGAATATGGCAAACATTAAAACATCAATTTTGCTCTCCGATTCTCTCAAATAAAGCTTTGGTATTAAAATTTTCCATTAGTTTTCCATGTAAAGACAGTTCATATTCCGGTAACTATAATGTCATCTCTGCAGAAGTTAGGCTCATAGTTTTGGGTCTAAATATGCAAAGGCTCCAAACATCAATAATTCCATTTCTGATACGTTAAGTTTTAAAATCAAAATATTTATGCCTTAACGTCTGCAGTCTATTCCATAATTTATATAATTAATGATGCTTGTATGTGAGGAAATATTTATATGGACCATCATTGCTTCGGCTACCTTGAGCGCAAAAATTACACTCACAAAAAAACGCCATTAGAGTTAAGTTTGACGAAGGGGAAAAGGTACAAAAGATACACTTAAAGGTACTACTTTTTTTTGCGACTTAACCGAGTTTATTAGTATAAATACCTATTCCAACAACGTAGATACTATCTTAAACCTATAAATGCATCACAACTCTTGACTTGCGAAACATTAAATTAGTGTTTTAAGCAATTAGTTTTTATGTTTCATGATTATACGAGTGTACTATGGAGTTATATATGATGGCCGGCCGGTCGGTCAACAGTCAAATCGGTTAAAGTGTACTTAATCTATACAACCTTATAAAAACCAAGAATGAGATGAAAACAAGAAAACAAAAGAAACACGAACAAAAAAGTTACTTTAACGTATATAAGGGTAATTAGATGATAGTCTTAGGCATGGCTAATGGATTATGGCCCAACATTAAGCAATGAGTAATGAGGGTCTATCGAGGTTTGTATGCTCTTTTTTTTTTTTTTTTTCTTTGCTTTTTTCTGTCTTAAATGGCTTTGTCACATTTTATCATCCAGAAGCTCAAAAGAATTATTTTAAGTTAATTTAGCAACAAACGAAACGATACAGCCACGAAATTGGGGTTCTGTAAATAAATAGATGGGATTAAATTTCCAAGGTTGTCACCAAAACTGTCGTCCATACCACCACCACCATCACCATCACCACCATCGCGCCACGTAAAGGTTCTAAGATGATTATCTATATCATGACTTATTTTTAGGCTTGTTTTTTTTTTTTAATTTAAATTGCTAACGAAAAGATTTATTAATTTAAAAAGAGAGAGGTAGAAGGTACATTTACGAGTATACAAGTAAAACACACATTAATACTGATTGATAGAAATAATGCAAATTTGATGGGAATATTCTTAGGTTAGATCTTAAATGACTTATGTAGGTAAGGGAAGACAAGGGGAGTCGATAAGAAATTAAGTTTGTCTTTAGGACGATGAATGATGAGTTTTATATAAATTGGATAAATATTACGAATATCAAACATGTGAAATTTTCGATTTTAAGTTTTAGATTAGTCCAGCAATAATTGACAAAAGCAAACCTAGAAGTAATTCGCATATCGATACAAATTGGTACCTGCACTGAAAACATCGTTATTAACAACTTTTGAACGGAGCAATCTACAATTAGCTAGACTTAGTAGATCATATAACTTACTTATCAACGAGCAAGCGTTTAAAAGATACAGTGATTTCAAAAAATCTGAAATGTCGAAATTATTGATTTTCGCACATCGTGTTTAACTCAGAAAATATTTATATATTGATGAAAACTAGTACAGGCGTTTAGAACATCATAATTAGGAAACTTTAAAAAGTTCCTTAAATCCCAAGTGATCACATAAAGTTATTCAAGTTTTTTTTTTTTATTTTATTTGAAGATTTACTTCATGACTTAGTACTTAAAATTTAAATTTTAAATTTTGAGGCTCTAGAAATACATTTATATTGGTATTTGTATTCATATACTTCAATATTATTCAATACAAAAAAATTATGGCAGGTTTAATCAAGAGTTTAAATTTAACATATATAAAAAATCTCGCACTTCCTTTTTGTTCAAGATAGTATAATTTGTGTGTGTTTGTGTTTAACTTAAACTTAAAACAAAAAATAAGATTCAGAATCACTCTATTGAACATGATTTTCAATTCTACGTTTTATTTTTTTTTAAGTTTTAAAATTATTGAGTACCAAAATTGAACGTTGAAACTTCGATCTCGAACTAAAGGTCAAAAAGTGGAAATAAGGAAAATTGCAAAAACCGCATTTGTTGAAATGGTCATATTTTTTAGTATGTTGATGGTAGAAATATAAAATAGTTGTTTCTAAAAGAAAATTGTGTGAACTAAAAATCACATATTAATTGTGTGTCCACAAATTTCATCACTCAAAAAATAAGATACATTTTTTTTTTTGGGGTTCTCGGCCAAATTTGATAAACACGAATATTTTTCGAATCAGTAGCTTTATAGAAATAAATGTGGTGTAAAACAAAATCACACACAACATTTATATGAAGAGAACAATTAAGATGTATGCGAAAAAACGAAATTTTCGAAATTTCGACAATTTGTATTTTTTTGGGAAAAAGTTTTACTCTCGTTGGTAGAGAATTATATTGCTAACAAACAATCATTAAAATATTTTTCAATAGCATTGCCATTTGAAAGTTAAACAAACAAAATAACAATAATTCACTTGGGCGTATACGCACTTTTTTTTTTGATTTATAGAAGGATATCCATAAGTTGACATACTTTTTTTAAACTAAAAAATATTAAAACCCATGGCTCAAAGCAATAATGAAATATGACTGGCTGCCTTTTTTGTGATATGACATACACAACATAAAGCCGTTTTTGATATTTTTCAAAACATACACCGGTCTTAAACGTATTCTCTTTTGACCAAGACTGAAAAAAAGTATTTCTATATTAATACAACAAACTACCATCAAGGTAAGATGGCAACTTTGTAAAAAAAACTATTCAACTACAAAGACGAATTGGACATAAAAACAGCAGACTTCTATTGAATCTTGGAAATTAATGCAGATAATTCAAATGATGTTTAAAAATGCTCAAAGTGATTCAACTCAGCATATGTTAACATAATTATAGCACCCTGTGCTAAGTCTTTAGGGAAAATTAGCCTAACTAAATCTCACATCTCACCAATGTTTTTGCATATTCAAAAACCTTAAGAATAACTCCCATCTCTGGTCTGGTTCTCAATTTTCAAAGAAGAGGCTTTAAAATGATTAGTAGCAATAGCATCATTTACTGATTAACATCATTAACATAACATTTGAACATCGTCATAAAGATTCTTTTCGCACTCTTTTAACAGACTATGCTATACTTCTAAAACAGTTTAACCTTAATACTCATGACCATACTTTGAAGTACAGAGATTTATTTTTTTACCGGACTAACCGAATGAGAAATGCCTTACCATACTCTGTCTTTTCCTGTCATTGCAATAATCAAGAATTCAAAACCAATGAACAGCTAATCTGTCAAATCAACACAAATTTTGTCAACGACGTTTTTAAAAGTATGTATCAATACACTGGAACAAAACCTTGTCGACCATTGATGTGAAGGCATGACAGAGCTCATCTACAAAATTGATTTCATTAAAATGAATTTGTCTGTTAGAAGAGCTGTTAAAAGAAACAAAAAAACACCCAACACCGATATAACAGAACCATGATGACCAGGGCCACCTTTACCCTGACCAAACTAAGGACCTTGTCTACCTGAACAAAACTAACAAAAAGAGTACATATAAAAGAGTTTCATTTCAAATTAATTTGCTTAAAGCGTTGAAAACATTTTTGGCTAAGGACTCCTTGAGTAAAAATTCAACTTTTCATCCTCTTTTTGAACTTGAAGTTGAGCAAAAAAAATTAAATTTCTTCCAAGCGGTCCACAAAAACCATCTCCACGCCGCTGGCCGCCACCTCCCGCCCCCACAGCCAATATAAAAAAATATTTGAAATTTTCTTAGAGTGCTCTCCTCTCTAGCTCAAGTCTATAAGATGAAATTTTTTAGTTGAAATGGTCCAATGGACCATCCTATGATTCGGTAACTGAAAGAAAGTTACTGTTTTCATCAAGTTCTTGAAGATTGAATGCAAAAAAAGTTGTGGAACCTTATGGGTTTGTGCTGTGTGGCACAAAAACTTAGGCCTTTCATCATCGGTTCTACATTTTTATTTAGCGCGCAGTAAATAAGGCATCCCTAGAGTAACATTTGCATATCTTTGGGCTCGTTGCACGTTGTAATGGCGGCAAAGGCAAATAGGCTGAAGGCGGTGGTGATGGGCGAGAAATGTCATGAAGTCGGCTTCCATGTCGTGTGCTCTCTCTTGGCTCCATCGGAAGAAGTCAACTTAGGGCTCGAGGGAAACGAGAAGAACAAACAAACAAAAAAGAAGTACCTAACATCGACGCTGTATAAAAGGGGCTTGGTTATGGTAAACTTTATTGTTTGTCGGATGGCGATGGCGATGGCGAAAAAAAAACACAACGTAGCTTTTAATGATGAATTATATTGTGCTGTACACAGTCGAGAAGCGAGCGAAGAAAACGGCTTCTTAATGTCACTGTCAATTGGGGGCTTGTTCACGAAGTCATTCTTATTTGTGTGGATCGGATGGTGGCAATGTGATGCTCAATTGCTCTATAAATGGGTATATTGTTTCTTTAGAGACTTTACGTTTGTTTTTCCTGTCTATTGGGTTTATTTGTTTGGATTTCTATTTTTATTTGTGTTGGACGACGATGAATGGGGCTTTATTTGTAAAGTGGGCCCTATTTTCAAATATTTTATTTCGTATATCTAAAGAAATAATTTTTTTTTTTTGAAAACAAGCTAACTTACTCTTTAAACGGATTGAGTTTGATAATGTGAAGCTTGGGACAGCAATCATCAGAACGAAATTGTAGGACTTTTTATTGTTTATTGCGTTTTTGTTTCTCTGATTTTTCTGAAAATTTTCATGAAAACATTTCAATTGAAGTACCTAATTGTAGGCTTGAATTGGTCTTGACACAGTAAAATAAAAGAATTGAGATCTATGTTAAATAATAAAAACTTGTTTATTAGCTGTTAATTATGTACTACACGCATTTGGGTTCTCCTATAAGAGGTTTCTTTAAAAATAGCCCGATTATTTAACAGTTGTAACTTTTAAATCTGTCATCTTTTGACATTTGACAAGTAAAAACTACGCCATCATCATCTGCGCTTTAAAATGGTTAAATTTACTACAAAAATGGTGAACATTCTGCAGCACAGATTCCAAACCTAAAGAAATAAAAAGTATGAATAAATTTTTTCAATAAATGATTTCATTTTTATATTTAAAAAGAAAGCTATTAATAATAAAAAAACCATAACATCCAAAAAGCCACAACGACCGTAGGCGTCCATATCCTTTTCATTGCCGATTCTCCTATTTGCAGCTGTATTTCCTCAATAAGTTCATGAATTTCAACTTTAAGGTGATAAATCGATTGTGAAGCATTGACATAAAACTTATAAAGGGTGGTTTTTAGATGTGTGGTTTTCAAAACGAAATATTTAATGTTTTGGGCAAGAATTTAACTTTGTCATAAGGATAAGGGTTTATCATTATGTTTTAAAAATGATTTCGGGCAAGTTGGCCAGAGGTATAATTTTTGATCAATTTTTGCTGCAATTAGGGCCACCTGTGTCAGCAAAAACTTTCTTAATATCCTTTTCCAAAGCGTCTAGCAACTTCACAAAAGCCCACAAAAAAGATTCCAGCGGTGTTAAATCACATTAAGTG
This sequence comes from Eupeodes luniger, assembly GCA_951509635.1. Taxonomy (NCBI): domain Eukaryota; kingdom Metazoa; phylum Arthropoda; class Insecta; order Diptera; family Syrphidae; genus Eupeodes; species Eupeodes luniger. The sequence continues at coordinate 80,490,149 of OX608073.1, forward strand.
CGTTTTTTGGTATTCCAAATATAGTACAGTGAGAAATTGCCAACAAAACGATCCGCAGTAGCCAGATTCTTGTATTTAAACATTGGTACAACTGAGAGAAAATCTGTCAGAATACTAATAAAAAAAATACACAAATAGAAGAAAGTTTTGTGAAAATCAATTCTAAAAATTACTTAGCAAAAAAAACTAACTTAAACTAAAAAAATGGACAATTTTCAAGAAGAAATGGTAAGAAAACATCTGGAAATTGAGATTCTATAAAAAAAAGTTCATTTAACAAATGCTTCAAGGCGGGGGTTTGTTCGTAGACTACTGCATTAACATGTGGTGTTGAAGCGAGCTTGAAGCTCACCTCAATTCTTTATATTCCTGCATCGAGTTGAAATGAGCTTGATTCGCCTCGATTCCGGTCGGGATTGGAGTCGAGTCAAAATTTGTGAAGAAAAACCTGTGTGGAAGAGTTGGTTTTACAGATAATGCGTTATGGTCGGTTTATTTGCATGTTTGTGTACAAAAAATATAGTTTTGTTTTCATCAAATTTAAAAAAAAATGCACATGGAGTAGGTAGCATATTCTTATATGGTGCTGAACTATTCAGTTTTTCATTGTTTAACACGAATCAAACTATCTCACTTGCACTTCATAAGAAATATCGAAACACCATTTGCATTCTAGAAAGTGCTGTCAAACTTAATCATTTTTAAATCTTCTTGTGCAGTGGAAACACCAAAAAGATTTATTTAATCTAAACTGAGATAAACCTTTGTAGTCCAGTCATTTGGTAAAAAAAAAGAGGGTTACCTGGAAAGTTTTCCGGGAGTTTTGAAAATTGGTTAATTTATAGATTTGGGTATGCTCTTTTCGAATTTCAACTTTGCCACCTCGTACCCCCGCCGCTCGCGCCGCCATCTTGAAAAAATGGCGTCTAAAAACGGTTTTTTGGGAATATCTCCTTTCCGACGCATTTTACGAAAAAAATACTTATGTACAAAATTAAACTAGAAAAAATTTCCTACAATTTATGTGTCAATAATTTTTTTCATAAAATCAATAGTTTTTGACGTACGAGCGCCACAAAGTATCATTCATCTGCACCACCACGTGTTTTTCGTATATCGTTATAAAATATTCTATTACTGCCGCCGGTTTTGAAGAAGCAGGTATAAGGGTAATATGTGGCCTTTGTATTGGGCCCCTTTCTCTCGACTATGGAGATTACACACAGTGTATATAGTCACCATACTCTCGACCTTCAACGAAACATCTGTCGGTAGAAGCTATATTACGAGAAATATTTGGTTGAGCAACTACTTAAAAAATACGGTGATGATATTTTAATTGCCGTCACTGCCAATAAAGCTCCAGTCGTTTGTTTTCGAAATACAGGATTTAAGTTATTAACAGAAGCCTGGTATAATCAAAAAAGTGATGACAATGCAGAAGAACGTAGGCGTATTGTGAAGACAGCAGCAGAAATTGTTATACAGGACATTCTATGAAAGAAAACATTATCCTCCATCAGATAATTTTTTTCAAGACTCTGAGTCTGATCTACCTGAAACTTTACGCATTTTTCTAGATGGCGTAATTTTAAAAAACAAACGAGAGTCCCTTCAAAAATGGAAGAAAAAAAGTATTGCTCTCGCTCATTCTATAATAGCAGTAGCAAGGCCGAAATCTTTTATGTCAACAGTGCAGATTGGATTAGCTACATTTTTGTTTCACAAATATGGATCTCGGCGACTAATAGATGTATTATCATCTCTTGGATTTTGCTCTTCATACACCGAAGCAACGCTGTTCGAAGTTTCAGCTATTATGCGTGCACCGTTGAGTATCGATGATAACGTATTTTCTCAATTTGTTTTTGACAATGCTGATTTTAATACGCAGACATTAGATGGTAATAATACTTTCCATGCCATGGGCGGTATCCATTGTGTAACACCTAAAACTACTATCGCTCCTGATCAAATTATTCCACGATTAAAGCAAATGCCATCTGCAAAAGTCGTTGGTAGTTTCGGTAACATTGCATTAAAAACATTTGTGAAAAAAAACGATACCGGCTTAAAAACCATTAAGATTCAAAACCTCGGTAGCATTCGTGAGGTTTCGGAAATAGAAAAGCCGTCTGTTTCAGATTTATTGTGGCTCTATGGAAAATGGGCCGACCTGCCTAACATACCTGGATGGAGCGGATTCATGGAACAAGTGACTGCGGAACTCCATTTCCAAAAATCATTTGTAGGATGCTTGCCCTTCATTAATGCTCCACCGAGTGATTACGATACAATTTTGACTGCTCTCTTATCTGCTTTTGAAAAATGTGAATCATTACATCAGCATACTTGTTTTGTTACATTTGACCAGCCTTTGTATTTCAAAGCGCGGGACATTATTTCCTCGTACGATGTGGACTCCAAATTAAGTAATACTGTCGTAAGAATCGGTGGATTTCATTTATTAATGTCATTCTTGGGATCAATTGGATACATAATGACTGGAAGTGGATTAAAAGAGCTTTTTAACACTATTTACGCAACTAATTCAATTGAAAAAATTATGACAAGTTCACATATATTGACACATCTTTCAATTGCCAAAATTGTTTTACAATCAATAGATATTACACCCGATCTCAACGCAGAATTAGAAAGAATTTTATACAATTTTGATAGGTCAGTGGTACTCGAGGCGGACCAAGAAGAATGCTGTCAAGAACTTGCAGAGAAATTTGAGAATCAATTGATTACATTTGAACAACGTGACCGTACAGCAAAATTATGGGTCCAGTATTTCCGGATGGTTACACTTGTTAAACAATTCATTGAAGCAGAAAGAATGAGCAATTGGAATTTACATCTCGACACTATTCAGAAAATGATTCCTTATTTTCATGCTAGTGGCCACTTCTTGTATGCAAAATAATAGTAATAATTCGCCAATTCCATCATATAATTATGATGAAGAGGAAGAAACGGCGACTATTTTTGAAAAAGCTTTCGATGAAATCGAAAATGAAGAGACGTGTGATGAATCTGATAGTCACATCGCAGATGATGCGGACGAAATTTCGGTCCTAGATGTTTCGATCGATGCTCAGGACGAAGTCGTAACACCCCGTCCATCAGGAACAGCAAAGCGAAAAAGATTGCGCTAAATTTCAAAATAAAATTTATCACAAGTGGATTAGGCCTATAGGGGAAACCACAATAAAAAAAACGCGCCGCTTACTCTACCTCTAGGTGGACGTCTATTGAAATGGACGTTGTGGCGCTCGTACGTCAAAAACTATTGATTTTATGAAAAAAATTATTGACACATAAATTGTAGGAAATTTTTTCTAGTTTAATTTTGTACATAAGTATTTTTTTCGTAAAATGCGTCGGAAAAGAGATATTCCCAAAAAACCGTTTTTAGACGCCATTTTTTCAAGATGGCGGCGCGAGCGGCGGGGGTACGAGGTGGCAAAGTTGAAATTCGAAAAGAGCATACCCAAATCTATAAATTAACCAATTTTCAAAACTCCCGGAAAACTTTCCAGGTAAAACTACCAAATGACTGGACTATTGGTGGAAACATAGCAACACATAAGTATCTTTTCTATTGTTTTCTCTTGCAAAATAAGCCCAGTTAGTCCATTTTGATTTTTTTCCCCAATGGAAAACACATGATTCCAAATGCACAACTACTCAACGAACACAGCCATCGAGATACAAATGCAATAGCAATCGTACCACCATTTGAGAACGAAATCACATAAGATCCATTCGAGACTCGTATAACTGTCAAAAACCCATCCGTAGTAAGATTCTACTTTAACTTTTATCGGTAGTATTCATACTGCGGATATTGTTTTTGTTATTCGTGTAAAATCCTACTATACTATGGATAGATTTTCCAACAAAACACGGGTATTATCTTGGAGGCCATGCCACAGTAGCTCACCAAAAGTTTCCTCCAATTAAGTGACTGCTTTGTTGCTTCGCATGAAGCGAACCATTATTTTGGTAATAAATTTGCATCCTTTTGCAAACGTTGTTCAGGAATAAGTCTTTTTATTGTGAAATTACAAACCAATCTGAGCATAAATCAAGCATCAGCTGTCAAAAAGACAAACTCCGAAAAAAGTATTGCCAGATTGAACACCACACATCTAAAAAAGCAATGGTTTTTTTCGTGGTCCTAAACATAAAAATCTAACCAAATAAATTAGGTGATGCAACAGTTATTACAGAACTAGAGCCTATGTACTCACAACTCATAACAATTCCTTTGGGAGATTGTTGTCGAATCCGAACAGCTCATATGAGAAAGAATTACATTTTGAGGATTTGTCAATTCCTTTCCTGTGAAAATACTTAGGCCTCTGGAATGAAAGTCCTGCGAAAAAATCATCACGCCACGGATACTAAGATACTAATCTAAAGGTACTGAATCACAAGATTTGGTAAGCTAATTGCTATTTTTTTTTGGGAAACAACACGGTTAGAAAGCTTTACTCTCAAAACTGCGGTTGTTTGGTAGCTTTTGTTAAAAATAAGTAAACATTAATATCTCCCAATTTTAGCCATAAACAAATCGGAAATAGTATAGTTTTATTTGTCAAAAGTCAAAAGTGACAGTTTAAAACGTGACAACTCCCCAAAAAAAAAACATTATATTACATTCCTATTAACACATTTCTATAATTTTCAAAACTAAATGAAAAACCTTTAGTAAGAAACTCTGCTTAATCTGAAGAACCGCGACAACAACATCCAGCTGATAAATAAATCAAAATTTGTCAATGTCTATATTTTTTTCGGACGCCAGTTCGTAACTATTTTCAATTACCATTGTACAACAAGACCAATTATAATAACATGTCACTCCAAGCTATTTCCAGGCGCAGCGTGCGAGTAATGTTGATCATGAACCCTCTTTTCATTACTGTGCTTCCAGGTTTGATAGTTGCGTGATGTGTACATAATTAGTATAGGACTGAAATCTTGATCTCATGCGATGATTATCATTTGATGAATTAGTCTAATCACTCTTATAGATAGGTACCTAATTTGAATTATTCACATGGAAACATTTGCTTGCTCTTGGAATTTTAACTTAACTCCGAATGACTCTAAGACAAATAAGCAAGGTTCAAACAACTCTTCAAAATTGCCCTCAACAATAAGTTGGTATAATGTTAGTTATTAAAGTAGTTTGCTAATATTACGTTGTCTGCATCAATTTTTCGCTTAAAAAATGCAATCAAACTTTGTTGGTAAAATTAGTTGATTACCTTTGTTTAAAAAATTATGAAATTAATCTGCGTGGGACAATCTTCTATAGTTGAGTTATTCTTTGACATGTGTCCAACAGAGAAGACAATTATTATTATTATTATTAAAACGTGTTCATTAAAGTCTTTTTAGTGAATTAAATAAGTGACATAAAAGTTTTCCACTTCCTTTGTGTAAAATTCCTCAAACTTCAACATCACAAGAACATTCTTTCTCTCTCTCTCTCTATCTCTCTCTCTCTCTCTTTGTCTTTCTCATTCTCTTGAACACAGTCAACTAGGTAACTAAATAAAATTTAATGGCAACCTTTTTTATTTTCGGGTTGATATCATTAAAGTTACTTCAATTACATTATAAAAAGTCCTCAAAGTCGAGGAAAAAATAAAAAAACTCCCTTAAGGACCAAGGAAATAAAAAAAACACAAAATTTTGGGTTGAAAGTTTCTTATGATTGTTTAACCTTTTTTGGTTCCGCTTTATGTACCTAGAATGAGCATTTATGTGTATGAATATATTTTGAGTGGATCAAAAAGTTGTTAAAAGAGTTAATAGCCCATATCGATAGGAATCTTTGATGGTGTCATCGACTGACCCATTTTATTTTAAACTGATTAAATCAAACCCATAAAATTTGTCCATTAAAGTCTTAAAAGTTTAACCAGCAGGAATTTCAAATCGTGTGTATGTAACGCCTAAAAGTTTGATTTTTTCTTTCGTACATAATTTATTTTTTTTGTTTTTGGAAATGTCCGCAGTTATTAAAGGTTTTAATAAAGTTTTAATTTGTGTGAGTTTAACTATCATAAACTGTAATGTTTGTTCATTTCTTTTAAATAGTTTGATTTTTTACTTAAAAACATTTCGATACCTGAAGTAACCCATATTTAAGTTAACTGTTTCTAATTTGTTAAATTTGGTTAGTTTAATAAATTATTTACAATAAGCATTGTGTGTGATGGTTTGTTATAACTTATGTCTAGGTCTAAGACTAGAATAGATTAAAAAGGGCTATATGAAATTGTCGATTTATAAGACCATGAACAGAATGAAATCATTTAATAAACCTATAACTGTGGAATTAAGGTAAGAAATCATAGATTAAGTCCTAGAACAAAAAATCAACAACTTTTCGAAAAATTCAAAAAACAATTGATCAGAAATAAAATCGAGAACTTATTTCTAGGCCTCAAAATATGTCATCTGCAAAAGACTGCATATTTTACTGAGATTAAGTTTTTAGTTGTCGTCATACAATTTCTGTTTAATTTTCTTAACAACTGGAATATTTTTGTTTTGTGATTTCTCTAAAGTGTATTTAATCAGGAAGTAAGTGACATCAAGATAGTTTTAATAAAAGATAATGCACTTAAGATGCAGTACCTACCAAAAGTTTATTTATAGAAAGTTTTGTTGCGAAAGTAAGGACATGTATGTATATTGTACAATGTACAATACACAAGTCTAAGAATATATCATAGATGAAATTTCCCCACAATCAGTAACCTGAATCTTTATCCATTATGCTGATGATAGCTCACTAAGGATGTTGTCTTTATTAACTTTGTTGATGTCATTGTATATCTGCTTAATGTTGTTGGAGGCCTTCATGAAAATTACATGCATTTGACATTGGGGCAGTTTAGATAGTAAGTTGAAAAAAATGTTAAGTAAGGGTTAAACTACTGAAGTAAAGCTACTACAAAAAAATACTCGTACTATTTTATATCTTCTTGAATCTAGTACTTATTTAAGGGATAGATGCCAGTTCCTAGAATCAAATACTAGAATCTTCTAGAAAGTTGTTTTTTTAAATTTAGCTCCTATAGTCTAGCTTATAAAATCCAAATGTTATACTTAAGATCTAACTGCTTAAATATATCTGCTAGAAAGAAGATAAAAAGTTGTACTACAGGCAATGTAATACTAGAGTGAAACTACACTACAATAAATCAGCCAGAGTTCAAAATTTAATTGTTAGTTTCTAGTTTCTGCAATCTTTTTTTCAAAAAATATTACTGAAATAAAAAATTTTAGCTACCATACTCTGTTCAACAAAAATAGACAGTACATACAGGAAATATGGGCGAGCTTTTCCAAAGCAGTGGCGCTTGATGTACCCTCACTACACTGGCGTCGGGAAAAATGTCCCTACAAAAATGAGCAAGCCACTGATATTTCTTAAAGAATTGCTGTTGCAATTCTTCGCAAAAAATGGTACCACTATTACTACTGATAGGATTCTATTAATGCAATTGTGCGCTTATTTCCGTTTTGAAGCTTTTGAGAACAAAACTTTTTCAGAGCTTTAAAAAGCGACATGCTTTTGCAAGCCGATGCAATAGGAGTGCAAAAAATGACAAAATGAGCTTCGTCGCTGAACACAATTTGTCGGTAAATAAGTGGATCTTCGGCTAACTTTTCAACTTTTACCAAAAATTGTACGTTGCAGTAGGTCGTTCGGCTTCAATTCTTGCACCACCTGTATTTTGGAAGGCATCACACCTAAATCCTTCCGCAAAATTGTCCACGTTGTTGAGTAACAGAGGCCCAATTAACACTAGCCGATACAGCTGCGATATTTTCTTCAGTTCGCACTCTACGTGAGCGTGTTGGTGGTTTAATGTCCGAGCGTGTTGGTGGTTTAATGTCCAACAATGTAAATTTGGTGCGAAATTTAGTCACAATAGCCCGGATAGCCGCTTCAGTGAGTCGATTAAACTGACCATAAAATGGAAGAAGCGCGCGATGAACTTTCTTAACAGAGCACGCGTTTTGATAATAATATTCAATAATTTGCAAGCGTTGTTCGTTTGTAAGACGATTCATGGTTAAATTATAGACCAAACTGAAGATGTTTGACAGTGAAACAAAACACAAAAGGTGCGTCAGCTGTTTAAACCAGTCTTGCCAAAAAAATAATAGCTAAAAAATCACCTTTTAGAATCAGTCTCCTAGAACACCAGTGCTACAAAATTGATATTGAAATCCACCTACCATTTAAATTATCCATATACTGTTTCTACCCAAATTAAGTTCCAGTCTTAATGCTATTCTTTCCACTGTACGTCTGTTCTTACCTTCTAGGCATAGCCTTCATATTATTCAATCTCTCGGATGTGTGTCCTTTAAATTAATATACCTTCATTCTGATGTGTAGTAAGAGTATATGTTTTTTGTTTTGCTTTCGTAGTCTAATGTATTCTCTTACAGATAAATGTATATGTATACTCTCTTGACAGGCTTCTTGTAACTTCATTCATTCAACTATTGTATACCATTTGCTTACTTAAAAGACAACACAATCCCAAGGAACAAGGAAGAAAATTTAAATAAAATGCCCACCATCTCCATCACTTCCATTTCCATTTCCATATTATATTCTATGGTATCTGCTAAAAAATATTGATGTGTGAGAGAGAGGAAGAAGAAGAAGAGGAACGAGATACAAGACTCCGACTCTGATGATGCTCTTCTAAGCTCTAAGTCCATTTCAACTTCAAGTGTTTAGAAATGTATGACACATGACTTAAAGAGAATAACCATACTTACATCTCTTTCATTCTCTCAGTATCTTGTATCCTGACAAGGCTATCAGAGCGAGGCTGTACACATTATAAATTCTACTCGTTTTCATAACAAACTACAATACGCCTCTAGGCAAGGGATATGTCTTCAGCCTTCAAGAACTATGTTCCTCTATCATGTTATATATGTATACAGATAGGCACATACTTAATATTAACTCAGGATGAATTTGCTCTTTCCCAAACAACCGCAGCAAAGCCGTGTGCTTTTGCCGCATCCCAAATTAGGATTTTGCAATTTGCATTTGCGCCAGCAATGAATTTCATAGATTATTCAGCTGACAAGTGCCTGTTTTCGTCTTCTTTTTTTTCCTTGTTATCGTAGCTATTTGCATATAAAAGGTTTGTTTTATAGTTTTTTTTTGGTGTGAGTCTTCACAAGTTTGTGAAGAAATTGCGTAATATTTTTTTATCTAATATTATTTTGAGATTATAAAACAAATACCTGCATAATTTATTTTGCTACGGGTGTTTTTTTTAGAGGTAAGAACCTCCCAAGAAGGATAACTGTGAAATTTTTCAACATAACCTTGGAAATGTATTTTCCAAAATTCATATGATTTTAAGTGATGAGGCTTATTGCTGGCTTTAATAATATGCAAGCAAGCGAAACGTTCGTTTGTGAAATAATCACAATCCTCGAGTTAGTTTTTTGAGAATGCATTACAACCCTAGAAAATCACAGTTTCGGTGAAGGACTTTTTGGACTTGAAATTCAAAACCGAAATTTTCACGTCTTTCAAAAAAGTATAGTTCTAACAAGATATCGCAATATGTCATAGAGCGTAACCAACCATCACTTTGTTGAACCAACGCGTTGTAGCGTTTAGTGACCGAATAATTTCAAGAAATGGCCTTTGTAAACCTATGATATAGGTGGTTTTTTGCTATTTTCTTTTTAGCAACGTTGTTTTTGAAAGCTCACATAATTTTTGTGTCACTGTCAAACATCTTCAGTTTGGTCTTTAACTTAACTGTTAATCGTATTCATGAAAATTGGCATTCTGTTAAGAAAGTTGACTTCTTCCATTTTATGGTCAGTTTAATCGATCTATTGAGGCGGCTATTCGGGATATTGTGATACAATTTCAAAACAAAATTACATTTTTAAACATCAAATTACCAACACGCTTAAGTAGAGTGCGAACTTAGGAACATGTTGCAGCTTAACAGGCCAGTGTTAGTGATGAACGTGAATTACCGATTCGGTAACGTTTGCATTAATTGAGTGTCTCTTACTCCACTACGTGAACAAGCTGAGCGGTAATGCCAAAGAAACAGGGCAGTTTTTTAGTGCAACAGGGGCTATGTTATCTGGCCCAGCACTTTTATTTACATCAAGACTAGCTAGAGCTTCAAAAACATCAGAAACAGTTAAGTCTAAACTTCCAATATCAATAGCATAAGATGGCGAAAAATCAGGGGGTTCACAAGGGGCAGAAGGCAAATAAACAGATTTAAAATAATCAGCAAATAAATCGCATATAACGTTCATATCACTAGATACACAATTGGTGTACTTCATACAGTTTGGAATCCCTAAAGACTTTCTTTTAATATTTATAAATTTCCCGAAGTGTTTCGAATCTTTTCTTATTTTTGACTCAGCGGAGAGAATAAAATTATTAAAAAGAAAGCTATTAAGAGAGTCATATTCAAGGTGGCACTGAATGTATTTCTGCTTAAGGGCCAGATTATCTTTTGTTGTTTTATAAGCTTTAAATGCTTTATTTTTTCTATTTTTCAGATTAAATAATCTTCTGTTAAACCAGGGTGGGTTTGAATTGGGTTTAACTATTTTTTTAGGAATATACATATCAAAAGTTTCATGTAGATACATTGCAAATTTTTCAAACGCATGATCAAGGCTTAAATTAATCAAGGTATTATCCCAAGGAATTGACAACAAATAGTTATTGATTTCAACAAAGTTTGCACGTTTATAATCAAAATAAAATTCTGGTACATCAATTGTATCTTTTATATAAGTTAAAAACTTACACTCTACAGTAAGGCATATATGGTGAATTGAGTTTTTTATAGCAGGAAAATCAGTCTTATCGATATAAGCTTCGAACTCTTTACCCACAAAAATTAAGTCTAATATACGATTTAGATTATTATGAAAGTTATTTACTTGAATTAAGTTAAATTGACTAAAAAAATCTATCACTGACGATTCTATTTCAGTATGAACATTAAATGGCACTAAATACTTATCATCCAAATCTGGTTCCCAGCTTATATCACCAAGATTGAAATATCCTAAAACCATAACATGATCATTTTGACTTAAGTTATTAAGGACTGATTGACAGTTAAACATATGCAAATTATATAACTCCATTGAACTTCCTGGTCGAATATAACTTACGCTAACAAATAAGTTTAAGTTCCTATTTAAATTAATTTTAACTATCAACTGATCAACATCGAGATCTGATGGATTGTTATCGGAAATTAGTTCAACTTGACTACAAACAAAATAATTTCTTACTGCAATAATAACACCTCCTCCTCTGTCAAAACCAGTTGTAAATGAACATCTATCTTTGCGAAATACTACAAATTGATTACAATTAAATAATTCAGAAGTAAGATGATTCTCGCTCAACCAAGTTTCAGTAAGTACAATTATATGGTAATCTTGAGATGCAAAGTATACATACAGTTGACTCAATTTAGTTCGAATTCCACCCACATTTTGGTAGTAAATACATATATTTTTAAAATTTGAAACATTATCAGGTCTTACACCCGAAAGAGAAGAAACTGGAATATCAGGAACGAAATCGAAAGCAGCAATTTCATCAACAGCAGAAACAGCACCAGAAATTACAGATATTTGGCAGACGTCAGCGGTGGCAGGAGCAACAACAGCAACAATATCTATATTAGGTCCTGAGAATTATAAAAACAAAATAACGGTTCTATGAGTCGTACCCTTCCGGAGCAATACAAAAATGAATTTTTTACTAAAAGAAGCCAAGTAAAGAAAAAAAAAAATTGAAAAAAAATTAAGACATTATTGATGTGGGGTAAATTTTGTGCGGGTGGAAAAGCAAATAGTGCGCTTATGGCGGAGGGAAATTTTTTTGTCGAGAATAGAAATTTAGTCTGGACGAATCATCATCATATATATTATTTCGTTAGCATGTCTCCCTTTTTCGGCTCTCATACGGAACTAATTTTAACAAATAATGTGTCAAAACAAAGATAATTTTCCGTAGAAATGCGAATTGTATTTTATTGAAAATTAATTTATAATTTGTTGAAAAAACTTAACTTAACTTAAATTTATTATAAAAATATGAAATACTCGGAAAATATTATGTTAAGGGAAATGGTTTGTGTATTTGAATGAACTTATCGAATACACACCATTTTTTTGTCGGTAAGCTAGGTATTCCAGGTATTTCCTTTGTATATACAAGGGCGCGATTCATCCCAAGACACAACTCATCCTAGGACAACTCATCCCGGAAATGAAAAATACTTGTAAGCATACTTAACGAAAACAATTGTTTGTGTATTCAAGTAGTTTCCGTCAAAGCTTTTTCCTTTAGATAGCTTTGTTTTAATTTCATATTTGAAGAACCAGGATGGAAAATAAATTATCTGAAGATAAGAAAGAGGAAGAACATGTATGTTTAAATTGTAAAGCGATCGTCTATTGGTTGTGTAGTTAGGTAGGTGTCTAAAACGAATAAAGAATAGTTCATTGGCGTGCTCACCTTTTTGCAGATAGATAGATAAAGACATGTTAATGATGATAATGAAGGAATGTTATTGGTAGGTAGAAGGTACTTACTACAATCCAATCAAATTCCTTGTTTCCCACAAGTTTTCAGCGCAAACATGGAGTTATTACGTTCAGTTTATTTTTTTCGCTAAAGTTAAAAAAAACAAGCATACGAACAGGTACAAGAAATTGCTATTCATGTATTGTTTACAGTCAGGCTCTTGTTTTCAAATTAATTTTTTATATAGGTATACAATTTTTCAATTTTGTTCTAAAAATATTTTTGGTATGCAGTTGTTTAGTGATTGTAAATATACGCTCTACATTTGAATTTCGTAAAAAAATGTTGACCCGTTTTTGAGATATAGAATTTTGAAAAAAAATTCAAATTTTTTTTAAAAATCAAAACAAAAAAATTGCACTTTTGATAATCAAATATTGTTAATGCTCGTTCAAAAAAAAATTATTGAAATCGGTTCATAAGTTGCTGAGAAAATTAAAAACCAAAATAACGGTCCTATGAGCGGAGCAATACAAAAATATGTTTTTCTTACTAAAAGAAGCCAAGTTAAAAAATACAATTTTAGAGAAAATTTAAAAAAAAATCTATCGGCTTGTTTTTGAGAAAATTCGAATTTTCGTTTTTTGACCAACAAAATTGTATGGGGGCCACTGTTAGTTTTGATCTTAAAAAAAAATGAAAAAAACACCTAACGCGAATCTGCTCAAAACCTTAACTTCCAAGTTTGACCTCAATCGACCCAATGGTTTAGGTTGTAGGAGCGTGGACAGACAGACAGGACAGACGGACGGAATCGAGGGACCCACCTTTTTCGACTTCTCTATCATCGTAATATCATGTTTGATTAAAATCTCGAGTTCGAAATTTTTTACGAATGCAAAACTTGCCATATAGTTCCTATCTGTATGTCGCAAGTAAAAAGTGTACCAAATACTAAAATTAACGTTTTTACAGGTTTTATTCATTATGTACGAATTTTGTTTATAGAAAAATAAAAAAACACTTAACTTTTCTTCTACACCTTCCATACACAGACTTGTATACCACCATCATAAGATTTATTGTTATCTCCTAAGATACAAATATTCGTAGAATCTATAGAATCATTTAAGCACAGCACGTACATACGTTTATGGTATTGATTTACATTTTGACCTCAATTTTGAATGAATTCAAAACTTTGCCCTTATAATTCTATAGACAGGAAAAAATTTAAATTAATTCCAACAGAAAAAAAATACTACGAGTATGTATAAGTTCATCTACAGCTTCATTCTGCGCACGTTGTCATGTGGACTCGGCAATTATAATAATTAAAAAAAAGTTAAAAACAGAAACAGCAACACGCGAATGTGCCACCTGAAAAAAGAATTCTTTCTTCTTGGAAGTTCTTTTTTTTACGCATTGTTGCTCTAAAAAACCAACCAACCAACCGTCGACCCAATTTGGTAAATTTATGTTTATTTTTCTTTTTAACCAAAAAAAAAATCCAAAACTTTTCTTTTCTTTAATCGAATATATACACATTTAAAGCAAAAATCCAAAAGATACAAAATAAGAGAGAAATAGCATACTCGTATATTTTTGTATTTCAATCGAAACTCGATTATCTACTTTCTGATTTCATCAGATACACATTTTGATTTTGTCAAGTGCAACACACATTTTGTGACATAATGGATTTTATCGTATTCTATTTTGTATATAAATACAAAATCCATAGGATCGATGAATCTTTATGTTTTTAGTGTTTTTCGTTTTCCGTTTTTCACCACTTCTTCATCGATTCATTCAGATGATTAAACTTATCGGATGATTGAACTTTTCGAAAGTTTCTGCATCGATTTGACTTTCATTAAAGTATGAAGCTGCATTGTTGACAATTTATTTATAACAAAACGATTTGGTTTAAACCGGCTTGGTTTGGCTTTCTGTGTTAAAAAAAAAAAACAAAGTTAATATACTTAAATTTAGTTTTACATTAATTTATTTAAGTAGATTATCAGTTTGGGATTCTTTTTAGCACATTCGAATAATTAAATTAACATATTTTCAAGAAATGGTAGAATCACGATTGTAGAAGATCTGAATATCACGTGGTTTTATTTATTTAAATTTGTATGGTAATAAAATAGTTGTTACTTTACCATTTTAATAAATCGGTCACTAGACTAATGTGAAAGAGACTTTTTCATGAACTAATTTTTGTTTTCATTCTTTGAATGGTATCAAAGTCTAATATATCAGTAAATTGAACATTTCTGACACTTTCAGTTTTGAAAACTTGCACAAAGTGTTCTTTATATTATTAACTTCCCATAGGAAGTTATTGTAATGGGTCCGATTTGTCGAATTGAAAATTTTGACATTTCTCGACGTTTCAAGGTCCAAGGTCAAGATGTCTGTGGGGTGTACGTACGTCCGTACGTCCGTGACGTTTTTTTCGTCGTCCATAGCTCAAGAACCAGAACAGATATCGAGTTCAAATAAATTTTGTTATACAGATAATAATGCAGAAAGATGCAAAAAGGGCTCTCAAGAAAATTTCGTGGGTGGTTTTTTTACCATAGCAGTTTTAAAAAAAGATGAACATTTTGGCTAACCCTAAATATTCTCACGAACCAATGACGCTAGAGACTTGAATTAAATTTTATATTATATATTGTAACGTGATACCAAACAAGTATATTTTTGGAAAAAATCCAATTAACGGTTTTTTTTTAAATCAAAAAAACTGAAAAGGAAATATTTGTCACCTCGAAAATTTTAAGAATAAAAAACGATTTTATTACCAAAATAATTTTGTGCAACGATTCTTTCCAAAAATTTGAGACATTGGCCTTAAACTAATTTTATTTCTTAAAAAATATTGTTTTCCACATTCAGTAACATTATGAGAAAAATCGAATTGACAGTTTTTTTTTACAAAAAATTAAAAACTAAAAAAAAATTAACAAAAGTTGGTAAAAATTGATTTTCGACTTGAATATCTTTTAAAAACTTTAAAATATTGGCTTTAAACTAATTTTATCTTATGAGAAATATTGTTTTAAACATTCAGTAAAATTTTGACAAAAATTGAATTGACAATATTCTTACAAAATATAAAAACCTAAAAATTAATAAAAGTTGGTAAAAATAGATTTTCGACTCAATTATCTTATTTAAAATTAAAAATATTAGCTTCAAACTAATTTTATCTTATAAGAAATATTGTTTTGAACATTTGATAAAATTTTGAGAAAAATCAAATTTACAGTTTTTTAACTAAAAATAAATACCTTAAAAAAGCATTACTAAAAGTTCGTAAAAATTGATTTTTGACTCAAATATCTTTTTTAAAATTAATAATATTGGCTTCAAACTAATTTTACTCACAGAAAATATAATTTTCCACATTCAGTAAATTTTTTATTAAAATCCAACAGTCAGTTTTTTTTCATACAAAAAAATAAAATCTACAAAAAATAGAACGCAAATTTGGTAAAAAATGATGTTCGGTTCTCGATATCTCGTGAAAAATAGAAGGTATTGACTTTAAATTCATTTCATTCATCCAATTCGTATTTTTTTATTTAAGAAATAAAAACTTTTAAGAAATGCTACTAAAATTGGTAAAAATTGATTTTCGACTAATAATCTCGTTAACAAAAATAGATCTCGAAATCAAATTATTTTATTGTATGAAAAATATTGTTGGTAATTTGTAAATTTTTAAGAAACAAAACACGAAACCCTACAAACTTTTAAGCAAGACAAATCGACAAACGGGATGGGAAGTTGTCAGTGTGGGTCGCATCCCAGCCTCTTTTTTGTTTTCATGTTTTATACTTTGTAAATTGAAGCTAAAGAAAAGGGGTTCGTTCGTAGATTATGGTCTAACTGTGTGTAGATCCTCGCATGAAATAGGTGGCGCTAGATTTGTTGACACTAACTTTTTGCAAAATAACAAACAAATGTTACAGTTTTTTATCTAATTCCGTATAATTAAACAACTTAGTCGAGTCAGTTTACAAAAACAAAACTATATTTTATTAAGCTTTGCAATTAATTTAAAAAAAAAAAAAATCGATTTTATGATGAACATTCTTATCTTTATCTTATTTTTTGAAGACTTGGCAAGAAATTTTGTGGGTTTTATTCTAATAGTAAGTCATTCGTAAGTTGATACGGAACGGAGTCACCAAAATGTTGTAGGGCTATACAAAAATTGAAAACATGAATTTTTGTCGCATTAGTGTGCACCCACACTCACGAAACCATGGGTTACTAAAATTGGACAGCCAATAGACCTCATGTTGCTATTTCAAAAACAAAAGAGATTACACACGAAAAAATGAAGCGTTTTTATAAAAATGCTTTCGACAGCGTTTTTTTCTGTCTCGGTTTTGTTTTGCAATAGTTTGGTTGCAAATAAAGCCTCAAAAATTGCTGCAAGGCTTCATTTCTCAACTGAAAAATGAAAAATTCGAAACAACAAACTACTCATCATACTCTACGAACATGCTTTAGATATAACAAGAGTAATCAACAGTTAGAATATTTATATTCAAAACTCGAGCAAACGTCAATAATTGTACTTTTATTAACAGTGAAGAGTTAGTATTTGTAAAACATGAAACTTATACTTAACTATGGATAGTTTTGCCCAAAAAACGTATCTATTGTCTCTAGGAACGTCACTATATACTGGGCGTATACTCACTTTTTTATTTCAAAAGTATTTATTAAATGTCCTTCAAAGTTGTCTTATAACGTTTCGTAATATTTTGAATTATATTTTAAAATGGATGTACGGATCTATGGATCTTTATACTCTGTTCAACAAAAATAGTCAGTACCTACAAGCCTTTTTGGGCGAGCTTTTCCCAAACCAGTGGCGCCTAATGTACCCTCAGTAAATTTTAAATTGAGAACAATAACCTATTGGAGCTTTAAAAAGCAAAACTCCTATGCAAACCAATGCAATCAGAGTGAGAGGCAGACTTCCTATCTTCCCTTTGCTAACAATTTTTGTTGAACAGGGAACAGTACCATTAATGAAATATAGATTTCACATCAGTATATCACAAAGGCTATAATTATTTATACAGGTATTGAGTGAACTATCCAAAATATAACTATAGGCATCCAGGAAGTGGGACAAAATTCTTCCAGGACCTAGTGACTTACAACATTCAACCATTTCTGTGTGCGAGTACTGTTGTCTGGAATGGAGGGGACCTACAGTTTTTAAAGTCGAATCCGAACGGCTAATTTGAGAAAGCGATTTTCATGACAAGAATTACTCTTGGAGAATTTGTCAATTCCTCGCAAGGCAGTACCCGTGAAAAAAAACTTAAGATGGCATAGGCTGGGATCGAACCCAAGACCTCTGGCATGACAGTCCAACGCACTTTTTTTTTTAAATTCATTTTTATTAATTCATTCTTAAAACTATCTTAAAGCTAGACAAAAATTCATAAAACTAGCCTAATTAACCAAACTTACAACTAACTTACTGGTCCCATACGAACACTCTAAGTTAAACAATAATACTTAATTCTAATGCCTTTCGGCCCTAAGATCTATTTAACTTCAATTCCATTTTATTTACTTTTTTATTCATTAGAAAATTTCAAACAAACTAATTTCAATATCCTTTTTTATTTTTACTTAAAAACTTCTTAAAATAAGGTCCTTAATATAAAACTTAAAGCTAACTAAAACTACCTATTCTACCTATAAACTACTTAAAACTAGAACAACCACAGCAGCAAATCTAATTATCTAACGTGTTTTGTTTTTCATATTTTGTTGTCTTTTTTTTTTTTTGTTTTTATATTCCATGTTTTTTTTTTTTTAATTTATTTTTTAATTTTGTTTTTGTATTTTTTTTTTCTTTTGTGCCACCATGCCTATTCTACTTAAAACTAAACCCTAAAACTATAAAACAAGTATGTAAGCCGGCCAAGGCTTTAAACCCCATCCCGACTACCCACTATAAAGTGCCGATTGAAGCCACCAAAACTGGTTCTCCTGCTTCACCCTATCAGTTCGGTCCCGTTCGGACACAGCCCTGTTGAACCGAAGGAGCTCTGCTCCGCCTTGTGCCATGACGTCCCGATTGTACAGGAGTCGCCTATCCACGGTTCGTCGTCTGACGTGGTAGATTAGCGCAACTGCCAATCTATCCTGTATCAGACCGCATCTGTCTAAAAAGAGGAATGCCTCTGGTGGAATGAAGCCGCTCAAGCGTGCACTCTCAAAATACTCGTCGTTCGGTTAGAACGCCCCGAAAATTAAATTGTTGGTCGAAGACATAGCCCTTGCAATGTGACCTCGAACGAGTTTTATCACGAAATTGTCAATTCTGTTGATTCGAGCCCCGTTGTATAGGACCTCGTTGGAATAGTAATGCACGTAAGAAGATTCGGCTGTTCGATATAAGCCGGTACAGCGTCGTAAACACTGCCGTTCGAACACCCGAAACTTCTCCATCTGGGAAGGGGCAACGTTGAACCATACAGGACAACCATAAACGATCATCAGCCGTATGAGTGCCATGTAGCAAATTACCTTCACTCTGGGGTCAAGCCGACTGCTAAAAAACAGCCGTTTCGTCAGAGCGAAGGCTCCTCTGGCCCTGGTCAGAGCAGCATTTATATGTCTATCGAAATATAAATACTGATCTAACCAGATACCGAGGTACTTCACTACACTTTTGCTCGCTAATGGCTGCCCGTGAAGATCAACGATAACCATCTTGCGCCAATTCTTGCACGTATCCCTCGTGGCCCTAGCCAACGGAGTCCGGAACAGAATTGTCTCCGACTTCTGGACATTTATTTTCAGTTTCCAGTCGTCGCAATATCGCAACGCACTAACCATCATGCCACGGGTACTACTAGAATGGAGATGTTACTACTGCAAAAAATCGACAACTCAAATTGATGCTTCCTTAAAAAAAAAATAAGATACTTATACTAGTCCTGAAGAAACAAATTATCTGGTACCTGCTGTTTTAAAAATAAACACGGAACTTTAAACTTTGTATTCATTGTACATAAATAAGAATCCAATTGTTTTTTCTTATTTTTCTCTTTGTTTTCGAAAACCGATTGTTAAAGCAACTCAACTGCCAAAAATGTCCTTTCAAGACATCCATCCACATGTGTGTATTTTCAAAAGTTAAACCTCGATTCTTTATTGAATTGAGCTTATAGCGGAATAATGTTCTCTGTACCAAGTTGTGTAGGCCTCCAAAATTTAATAAAACATAAAACTTCTTCTTCTTGAATAAGTTTCAGCTTAATTGATAAACTTGATTAAGAACTTAAATTTGTAGAAATTTTAACGCCCGTATGTATGTATTTTAGAACAGGTACAGTGCCACGGGTTTTCATAAACCCAGAGAGTATTTTCAATTGAGCAAGCAATCCTTACGGTTATATTTTTTTAATTGGTACCGATTTATTCCCATTGCCTAGTTTTACGTTTCCCGTCTCAAAACCCCCGCCCCTGGGGAAATTCTACAAAACCACTCTAAATGATTTCTTTGACATGCAAATTAACGAGAATAAAAATCTAAATAAGAAAAACCAAAACCTACCATCACCATCATCATCTTCATCGTCATCATCATCATCGTTGACCGGGATTGTACTAATTGCTCAAAACCAACTCAGGTGGTAGCGGTAGGTAAGGTATGTATAGTATGTATATTATGTATGCCTTTCTCTGTACACATAATAATATATAAATAAAGACAATCCATTGGTGAATGACCTCCTTCTAACATTCGCAGAAATCCCGTTTAATTAATTAATCCGCTCAAGGCAACCATCAGCCAGTGGCTATATAAAGGCATACACAACAAAAAAAAATAAAAAAAAAAACGTCTTAAGACATTTATCCTCACTAAGACGAAAAGTTGAAAAAGTTGAAAACGAAGATGTTCTTTAAAGCCTGTACATATACTCGTACATGTATGCCTACTCGTAGGTAGGTATGAGATAATTTTCATTTGAAAATATTATATTCTGGATGGAATAATGTGAATACGATGCGTGAACCTTAAAAACAATTTCCGGTTTTGTACATTTTGATTTGAAGATGATGGAACGTTATAAAACATGCGTAGTAATTTTAATCCCAAGGCGGAAACTTGAAAAGAATTGATGAACTTGAATTCTTCAAACTACACATTTGAAATCTGCCAAAATACCAAAAATAGCCTAAAGTGTATTGATACATGTGGACCTTATATTATTGTGTTTGGTATTTGGGGTCTAAACAAGGTTATAAAAAGATCATTTAAGGCACCTACACTACATACACATAGGGAATTAATTTGACAAGGCAAACGATGTTTCGACACATTCTTTGGAGGAATTAAACAATGAATGCTGAGGATAATATGCCACTTCAGTTGCATTTTTAACAATATAATGATCCAAGCTTCTTCTTCAAAATTGGTGAGTGCTTGGCTTCCCGATTAAGAATTTGTGAGTGGATCTGAAAAACTCTTAAACACTTAAACTCTTAAACACCAACGATAACTTAAAATATAAAAGCTTTTGATACATTTATTATTACAAAAATAAATAAAATAAATTAGGTGGCGCAACAGTCCATGAAGAACCAGGGCCTAGTGACTTACAACTCTCAACCATTCCTGTGTGCGAGTAATGTTGTCAGAGATGGAAGGGACCTACACCTACAGTTTATATGCCGAATCCGAACGGCTAATTTGATAAAGCACTTTTCATGACAAGAATTACTCTTGGAGGATTTGTCAATTCCTCGCAAGAGGCAGTACCCGTGAATAAAGTTAGGTGGCACAGGCAGGGATTGAACCCAAGACCCCTTGCATGACAGTCCAACGCACTAACCATCACGCTACGGGTACTACTTACATTTATTATTGAATATTTAAAACAATACTCTTCTTACGTGTCAAATCTAAACTAGCACGATTGCTTAGCTAATCCGGCCCTGAACAAAAATGCGATTCTTTTAAAGAAAAACAATGATTGGTAAATATTTGATGACGCAGCTTGTGGAATTTCTCAAAACTGTTGATTAACACATTTTCGTTGGGTATTTTTTTACGGGAATGACGGAGCATTTATATCGCTGCGTTCACTGAATCTCTACTACTGCCTTCTTTAAAATGTGCAAAGAAAAACCAAAACCTTTTGTTCGAAGAAGTTATAGGCTGCCGGAATAATGGATGCCGGAAATGCAAATGTGTCATTTTTCAGATTTTATAAAGTAAATGACTAATATCGAAGAATTTTACCTGAACACAAAATTAGGTGGGATATTCGAAAGGTTGTTATGTTTTCGATCTTCTTCTGAAACGTAAAGCTGGTAAATTAGCTTCTTTTAATAGTTCATGGTTCTGAAAGAAATTTGAACATTTTAGAGGAGATTGTTGCCCAAAATAGTTTCAGCTTTTTCCATTTCGAAAAAAAAAAATTAAAATTTTGGAACTTTTATGTAAGTCCAATAAATTACCACTAAATCTTTCTGTTAAATTTTATCCTCCTCAAAATATCTAATAATAATACATATGTAAGTACACATAAATATTTTTACACCTCTAACTGTAAATTAATACATTCCACTTTATACGTATATTAACTCTTTTTTATCCTAATACGTCTACTAACTAATATTACTTATACCTATAATATCCACCTGTGTGGCGACCACAAACCGACCTTCCTCAAACTATCGTCTTACCTTCACGTCTCTAGGCTACAAAAGACATCTCCCACCTGATGTAACCGATACGTGCGTGCAACATACCTACAAACAAACAAACGACCGACAGACGAGACTTGCACAAAAATAAAAATTTAATAACCCAAAGCCAAGTGCCTTGAGGTCTTGAGAGTCTTAAATTCCATTGATGGAATGAGCATTACGCTATTACGCACTTTCCCACCCGCAAAATTCACAACAACCTGACCTCTAGATTTCAATAAAGTTTGGTTAACCACACAACAAATAACAATAACAACAACAACAACAACAACAAATGAAAAAGAAAAAAAAAAACGTGTGTTAAGTTGAGGTTCTCTTTTGGGTTTGTTTAGATGATTGTATTTTTAGAGTCTTCACTTTAAGTGTGACCATTTTTATTATATTTCATTCGTTTTTTTCATTTATCTTATTATTAATAAATTAGTTTTATTGAACACCACAATTTTGTTTACTGATCAGATTAGAATATTTATGAGAGTGCTTGACATTTTTTATATGTATTGCACTCGAGTATTAAACACTAAAAATGTATGCATTCAACAAATCAATTTGTTGAAATTTATCTAAAATTATTGACTCTTGAAGGTAAAAATGTTTTTGTTTTCGCTGGTGTAGTGAATACAAAATATCACTAGTTTTAAAGTACGTACGGTTTTTTTTGCTTTAATTACGAAGATTTTTTGAAATAATTGAGGAGTAGATATATCAACGGAAACGGTTCTTAAAAAGATAAGTAAAGTTTCACATATGTAGTTTTTTTTTAGAACTATTTACTTTTTTTTAGTAAGCTTTTGAAATGTATTGTAAGTAAGTTAAGCTAAGATTTACGATACGATACGACTCTGACGTTAATGGGCAGTTCTAGACGACGACATAAGGAAATTGAAAGTAAGACAAGTTTCAAGTATCTGATAGACTTTTGAAATGTTAAATAGAAAGTTAGCAGAGAAAAATTTCCCTTTTTAGCAAATCAAGTCCACTTTTGTCAAAATTTCAGATGATCATATTTTAATAGATAGATATATATTTTTATTTCATAGATAATACAATTTTGTTTACATAAATATTGAGTTTTTTTTTCTAGCACAGCTTGAACAGAGATACAGTAATTTGTTTGTCTTACTACTGAAAAACATTATTGAAAATGCATAGACATGATAAGTAGAAAAATTTAGTTTAATTGAAGGAAAATATCCCCTTTTTGATTTTGTGTTCAACTGAAAGCTTAAATTCTTTTCTATTTGTCTTATTAATTGTCTGCGTGATTGTCAAATTGAAACACTAATACATAAATACTATTTCAATACCAAACAAAATACAACTTACTCTTGTTTAAAAAATAAATGAATTAAGTGGCGTTCCGTTAAGAAGTAGGGCCTAGTGACTAAGAATCCGCAACTTTTTCTGTGTGCGAGTAATGTTGTCAGAGATAGAGGGAACCTACAGTTTTAAGCCGAATCCAAACGTCTAATTTGAAAAAGCACATGACAAGAATTAATCTTGGAGGATTTGTTAATGCCTTCCAAGAAGCAGTACCCGTAACAAAAATTTTAGATAGCACAGGCAGGGATTGAACCTAAGACCTTTTGCCACAAGTACTACCAATAAGAGATGCGTTTTATTATCAAAAATATCCGTAGTGAAGTATGATTTTACACGTACTACAACTACTAATAGACTCTTCACTGCATATACATAAAAGTGGAAGTAGGATCTAACCTGGGATAGAATTTTGATATTTGCACGGGTCTCGAATATAAATGTTGGTACAATTAATAACTCTTGTGTATCCCGAGGCGTGTTCGTAGAGTATGAGAAATAGTTTGTGGTTTAGCATTTTTCAGTGAGAGTTTAAGCCTTTTTCTGCTTGATGCACTTTTTCAGATTTTATGTTTTATTTGCACTCAAACTAACGTAAAACTCACTCCCACAGAAAGCTGTGTAATCTCTCAGAAGTCAACGCGTCTTTTGAGCAGCAACATAAGTTCTCTTAGCTGTCTAATTTTGGTAACCCATGGTTTCATGAGTGTTCGTAAACTAACACGACAAAAGTAAATGTTTTCAAAAAAATTTATAAAATTTTGTGGCGACTCCGTATTAACTGTAGTACGACTACCTTTCAGAATAAAACTTAAAAAGTACCGATCAGCGAGCGTGGTTAGTAGAAAGATGGGGGACCGTCTCGAAACCTACCGCGTGCTGTTGTCATGTGTTCTTTCTGTCTGTTGTTCTTTCTCCTCTGTCCTTCTGTCTTGTATTAATGTCTTGTGTTGTTATCACCTTATATAGTCTTAGTCGCTCAAGGTGCTGTGTCTCTACTCTGTTCATTTATGTGCTGAGTAGTGTGTAATGTAATGTAATGTAATGTAAAAAGTACCGTTGCAAATCTTCAAAAGACATCTTATTCTAGTTTTCAACGCTGTTTGACATAAAATCGATCTCTGAGTTCTCTGCGCGTCTCCTCGTTGTATTTTTTTTTTACTCGTATAATAATTAATCGAAAAAGTGCAAATCGACTTGGATTATACGGAAATAGGCACAAGCGCTATCTGTTATACGTGAAGATCTATAAATAGTTAAACCATTATCTGCGAACGAACCCCTTTCCTTCAGTTCTTATTTTAATCAGTTTCAATTTACCAAGATGGAAAACATGAAAACAAATTAAATATAAATTATTCGTGATATTTTTTTAACATATCCTCTTTAAAATATATTCTGACATATATTCAATTGTATCAAATTCAAATATGAAAACCGCACTACTGCGGATCGTTTCTTGGCAACTTTTCACTGTACTACATTATGACAGTTTAATGCGAACAACTAGAGGTAAATGTTAGTGTCGTCAATTTTCAAGTTTTAAATTATTGACATCTTCAAAAACTGCAGTTATTTGTGTGTGAGCTTATACAGTCACGTAAATACTAAGCGAATTTTCAAGTTTTACAAGTGCCGTTCACTTTAATAGAATCTAAATTCAAGTAAAATAATGAATAATTTAAGAACGGAAGATTTCACTTATTTCTATTGATAAGATACTTTATTTTCTTGATCCACCTTAAAATTAGCATAGTTTGGCATTTGACTCACATTTGATGGACTTACAATCAAACATTTCTAAAAATTGGCAACAAAAAAGTTCAGACAAGTACATAAAAAACTAAATTCTTTACGAAAATATTAAAAAACCATATACAATACGAATAATAAAAAATTGTTTTTTAAAAAAGTAAAACGGAATAATTATCAAAATTTCTCCTGGCCAATGGTCACACCATTTTACGAAGATTAAGATTTCAAATATCGCGAAATCTCACATTTGGAAGCTCCCGAAGTAACCGGAGTGCTCACTTAGATTCAGTTATGTTTGGGGTGCAAGAGCGGTGGTGTGGTTAGTATAAGCTTAGATATCTATAGTGACTGTTTGCCATTTCGACTGTATTATTGTGAGTTAAGCCCACCGCACCACCAGACTTCGTCGTCGTCATTATTTGTATCGGTCTAAATTGACGGACGGTGACAGCGCCAGCGGCGGCGGCGTGATATTTTGTGACACAAAACCGGGTGTTGAATTGATCTAACATTTTTTTCAAATTACTATCACGCATATCTTGTGGATAGTAGTAGTTTTTGTTTGTATTTCCTTCGTTTCGTTTCGTTTTCATCGCTTTTGTGTATTATTGCGTTTTTCGTAAATATAGTTTTGACGCACGTGAAAAAAATTCAAGAAAATTTGATAACTACTCACGTATAGATTATTATTCATTATAGATTGACTTATCGATATCTATATTTAGTATTTTCTTTATTTTGTATGCGATTCGGAGAAAATAAATAAATTATGAAATAAATTCAAGAGCACACGTTAACTGACCTTTGTGGTCACATTGTTTAAGTTTGAGTTTGAGTTTTGTTTTGTTTTTATTTTTCTGTTTTTTCTGGAGAACTAGAAAAAAATACAAAATTTAATTAATATCTTTTCTACCTTTTATTTGATTCTGAATAATTATATTAATTGAACGCAACAAGGCTAATTGTTTTGAATGCTGCCTCCAAGTGTTTGTGTTTGTGTTTTCGTGAGTCTTAAAAAAAGATATTATGTGCATATAAAAGATATTGTGTTTTTATGAATTTTTAATTTGTAAATGCGATTAGTGCTTATAAGTTGAGTACAATACAGATGCAGATGATAATATTAATGTTAAATTATTGTGCAATATCAGATGAAGAACTTACAAAAGAAATTGCGTGACAATATGAGACGGTGACTGGACTCAGTTTATATTTATACTACAATGCAGAATGCCGATGATAAACCAGCTATAACTACCTATAAGGTATACAGAGACTTTTGTACCTTTTATATGTTTTTGTATTTTAGATATAACTTGTGCATCTCTACAGGTGGAATTAGTGTCCGCATATTAATGAAAAATATAGAAACGTGTTATTTGTATTCCATATATATATGTATTTTTTTATTTAGTTAGAGAAAAACTTATTGCATGTCACATTTTTACCAATTTTTTTTTTTGTTATCTTGACGATTGGTTATCCTATTGTCATGGAGATAGCACCATATTTTAATTGTTTTTATTTTTTTTTTGTATATTTTAATAAATAAATGAGGTATTCTTGATAAGGAATTTCCATTGTTGCGTAAGTGCGATCAATTAAAATAAATATTTTAGCTCAAATAGTTACATTTGAGTATTGTTTAAATTCAGAATAAACATTAAAAATAATTTTCCTTTTTGTGTTAAATACCAATCTGTGACTCAGCAAGTTTAATTTACGAAAAATCAAAATCAGCGTAAAGAAACAAGAATCAATTTTGTAAAATGTTATGGTTTTTTCCATCTTATATTCTTGTTTTCTGGAATAAATAAGCACAAAATGATCAAAGAATTTAACAATAAGACAAGAAGTAAAGTAAGCATAGTTCTTATTTTCTTATTTTATAAAGGGATGTGTCACATCCGTAACATTATCAAGAATTATAATTCTAAGAAAAACACACGACATTGAAGTTCGAAATTCATGTCTTTTTGGTTTAAAATACTTCCTTCTTTTACTTAAGCTTTTGTCATGCCTAATGTTCTAATCGTTCACAATCATGAGATAAACTAATATTTAGATGAAATGTTCCTTTGTTGGATTAGAAATTACCTATCGGACTTTTCAATACAAGTAGTAATGGATTCGTTGAAGTTTGAAAACCACAAAATAAATAATGGTGTGTTTTGTCTCCGACATTCTTTCTTATTTTTATAAAGGATGCAAGAACTGCATGCAAGTTCTTATCCAATTAAGTGATGAAAGTACTCTTAGCATTTCATTGCTCAAACAATGCAAGATATTGTTAACTCCTTCCGATCTGGCTACAATCTACGTCTAAAACTTGAATATGATTCTTATCTCTGAGAAGGAGTTCCTGAAACTTACTTAAGCCTCTTGGATAAAAAATAAATAAATTAAGCCGCGCAACAGTCCGTTGAGAACTAGGGCCTAGTGACTTAAAACTCGCAACCATTCCTGTGTGCGAGTAATGTTGTCAAAGATGGAGGGGACCTACAGTTTTAACCCGAATAATTTTTTTTTATTTATTTTTTATTAACTTCCCATAGGAAGTTATTGTAATGGGTCCGATTTGTCAAATTGAAAATTTTGACATTTCTGGACGTTTCAAAGCCCGAGTCGAAAAAAAAGATTTTTAGAAAGATATCTGTGCGTGCGTGTGTACGACTGTACGTACGTACGTACGTTCGTACGTTCGCGACGTTTTTTTCGTCGTCCATAGCTCAAGAACCAGAAGAGATATCGACTTCAAATAAATTTTGTTATACAAGTAATAATGCAGAAAGGGCTCTCAATAAAATTACGAAAGTAGATTTTTTACCATAGCAATTTAAAAAAAGTTGAAAATTTTGGTAAACCCTTAATATCTCACGAACCAATGACGCTAGAGACTTGAAATCAATTTTATATTATATATCGTAACGTGATACCAAACAAATATATTTTTGGAAAAAAAAACCAATCAATGTTTTTTTTATAAATCAAAAAAATTGAAAAAAAAATGTGTCACCTCGAAAATTTTACGAATAAAAAATGATTTTATCTTCAAAACAATTTTGTGCAACGAAAAATAACGTTTTAAACATCTGGTAAAATTTTGAGAAAAATCGAATCGACAGTTAAAAAAAAAAAAAAAAAAAGCATTCCCTACTCAAATTTGGTAAAAATTGAATTTAGACTTAAATATCTTTTCTAAAATTTGAGATTATGGCTTGCAACTTATTTTATCTTATAAGAAATAAGTTTTCAACATTCGGTACAATTTTAAGAACAATCGAATCGACAGTTCTTTTACAAAAAATAAAAATCTAAACAAAAAATTAATAAAAGTTGTTAAAAATTGATTTTCGACTCAAATAACTTTTCAAAACTTTGAGATATTGGCTTTAAACTAATTTTATTTCTTAAAAAAATATTAATGTCAACATTCAGTAACATTTTGAAAAAAATCGAATTGACAATTTTTGTACAAAAAATTAAAAACCTAAAAAAAAAATTTACAAAAGTTGGTACAAATTGATTTTCGACTTAAATATCTATTCAAAACTTTGAGATATTGGCTTCAAACTAATTTTATCTTATAAGAAATATTGTTTTCAACATTCGGAAAACATTTTGAGAAAAATCGAATTGACAGTTTTTTTTACAAAAAATAAAAACCTACAAAAAAAAATTAATAAAAGTTAGTAAAAATTGATTTTCGACTCAAATAACTTTTCAAAACTTTGAGATATTAGCTTCAAACTAGTTTTATCTTCTAACAAATATTGTTTTGGACATTCGATAAAATTTAAAAAAAAATCGAATTGACAGGTTTTTAACAAAAAATAAATACCTAAAAAAAGCATTACTAAAAGTTCGTAAAAATTGATTTTCCACTCAAATATCTTTTCAAAACTTTGAGATATAGGCTTCAAATTAATTTTATTTTATGAAAAATATTGTTTTCGACATTCAGTAATTTTTTTATAAAAATCTAACGGTCAGTTTTTTCATAAAAAATTAAAGTCTACAAAAAATAGTACGCAAAATTGGTTAAAATTGATGTTCGGTTCTCGATATCTCGTGAACAATAGAAGATATTGACTTCAAATTAATTTCATTCATCCGATTTGTATTTATTTACATAAGAATTAAAAACTTTTAGGAAATGCTACTAAAATTGGTAAACATTGGTTTTCGACTAAAAATCTCGTTAACAAAAATAGATTTTGAAATCAAACTATTTCATCATATGCAAAATATTGTTGGTAATTTTTAAACTTTTTAGAATAATTCAACTGACAACTTTTTTAACAAAACACGTAAACCTACAAAGCTTTTAAGCAAGACAAATGGACAAACATGATGGGAAGTTATCAGTGTGGGTCGCACCCCAGCCTCTTTTTTATTTATTTATTTATTTCAAAAATCGCTTACAAGGTAGGACATGAGTTTTATAAAGTGTTTCAAGCCTTTACATTAATTTCAGAATTCGAATAAAAATTATATACCTAAGACTTCTATTTACATATTTATATAAAGAAAAGGAAATTTAACATCAATTATTTACCAAATAGTTGAAAAGTAAAAATTTAAATCTACTTATGCTTCTTATTCTTCTCATAGCGATCGGCAGAGAGTTCTATAGGCGTACAATATGAATACAAAATTGACGTATTTAGAAAATTGTATCGGGGTAATATTAAAGCAAAGGACCTTGTTGAGAGGGAAATTCAGCTTACCGTATAGATAATCAGGTTGTTGTGTTTGGATGATTTCATGCATGTAACTCAGAGAGCGAAAGTTTATTAAGCTGTCTAGGCAAAAATGGATATATGATCATAACGACGTAGATTATAAATATAGCGGGCAATATTGTTATAAGTAACATTCAATTTGGGGCTAGTCACACAGTCTAGTTTACGAAAGATTTCACACAAATACAGCACAATTGGTAGTATAAGGGCCTTAGCAAGTAGCAGTTTAGTTTTGATCGGGATGAAATTTCGAGTGACTTGAGGAAGGCGGAGACTTCCATAGACTTTACCAATGGCACTATTAAGGTGGTCATCCCAAGTGAGAGTGCGATTGAAAACTACTCCTAGGTTTCTAGCAGTGCTAACATATTCAATGGTTTCATCGTCAAGTTTAATATGAACGGCTAATTTGAGAAAGCACTTTTCATGACAAGAATTACCCTTGATGGATTTGTCAATTCCTCGCAAAAGGCAGTACCCGTTAAAAAGGCTTTAGATGGCACAGACAGGGATTGAACCCAAGACCTCTGGCATGACAGTTCTACACACTAACTATAACGCAACGGGTACTCAGCCTCCTTTTTTACTTTATTTTAACGGACTATGCTTTAGTGAAATAGCCAGTTGCATTCTTCCCCTTAAACAATTCAACCGTAATACTCGCGCTTACAGGAATGCCTATTAGTTTACTTTAAAGTAAAGAGATTTGTTTTTTACACGTACTTCACGCATGTGAAATACTTTACCACACTCTATATTTCCCTGTCATTGGAATTTTCAAGAATTTAAAACCAATGTACACCGATACCTCCTTTATATTTCCTCCTTTTTTTCCTAATGCTCACAATGTTCTAATTATATACAAAAATATGTAATGAACTGGAAAGAGGTGCAATGTAAACTTTAATAGTATCGAAATAGCTAAATATTTAAGGAGATTCTTAAAACTAATTTGTTTTACGAGAACCTCACGCATAATAGTGAAATGTTTCCCTAAACTTTAAGTAATGAATAGCTGAAAATGGAGTATTTTAAAATCATTGTGTATACGCCCCAGTGTTTTTTTTAAGTAAGCCGTACACATTGTTGTTATGTATCAAACGCACATCAAACATCATTAAAGAATCCTGTGAGTTCCAGCATTAAAGTTTCTATCCCATATTTTGGGAAATTCTAAAAAAAAAAATTAAATACAAAATATTTAAATAAATTAAACACCCTGTATGTCACATTGACAGACCATCCCACTTGTTTAATAGTTCGCATATGAATCCAAATCCAGATCCTGACACTGCATACATATCCCGGTTGTATTAATTAGGAAATTGGATTCTCTGCGCCAATTCTGTGTCGTTGGCGTTGCTCCACATTGAACCGAAGGATAGAAGGATCGATTTTTATTTTATTTTGATAAGCAACCATCACTTTGCTGGTGGATTATTTTGCCACTGCTGATTGCTTCATTGATTCTATATTCTTCTCGAACACGAAACAGGTATATCTATGCTGATGCTCAGTTCATGGCATGGCATCAGACGTGGGACAATGCGAGTGACACACAACGGACTTGAAGTGGAATTAATTACCTTTGAAATAAATCCTTGGTTTTTTTTTGTTGTGTTGTTGTTTTTGTTCTTAATTTTATCCTTTTTATGCCGCCATCGGCATTGGCATCGGTGGAATCGGAATCGGAATCGGGACTTGGGAGCACTTCGGTTTAATTAAATGCGTCTACCGCTAAGTCCGCCTATATACATACATACATACAAGAAGAAATCACTCAAATATCTGAATTTAAGCCATTTGCCCATTTCATTAATTCAACATCCCTTTTTGGAATGGGAACTTATTTATAGAGAAAATATCCCCGGCATAAAGTTTTTCTTCCAGTTCCTTCTTTAATGTTTTTGTTTTGTGATTTTATTGGCATAAAAGTGGGCAATCTTCTGTTTCTGATATTGGGATTTCAATCAATCATTTCGTTTCGTTAAGGGATTCATGTGACACATGAGCGATTGAGTGAAGATGCTATTGTAGGTAGGTAAGGCAAGGTGGTAAGGTGTATACAAAGTAAATTGTCTCAATGTGGGGTTGTTTTTTTTACTGCTGATGCTGTAAAGAGCTTTTTGGACTTTGTCTTTTTTTTTTAACAGATGGAAAGTAGGTTGTAAAGAAAAAGATAAGGGTTTCTTTCAAAGTAAGACTAAGTTCCAGCTCATGTTGGTTTAGAAAGTTAGATGCGTGAATAAAATTGATGTTTGGAAAAGTAAAGATTTTAATTCTGCCGGGAGTCAGTAGTACATGTTTATATACTTTTACATCAAGAGCATTTGATTTGGGTTGAAGGGTCACACAAAAGTTTTTTCACTTCAAGATGATTTACATCTTCGATTAGGCCTAAGGCAGAAACATTATGTTAGTAGAGTCGGAAGTGACACAAACACTGTTTCAAAGTTTCTTAAGGCTTTGTATTGGGACATGCGTTAAGAAGCTTCATGATTTGAGATCTTTGGATTCATAGAAACTGGCAAGACTTCTTAAATGTTCTATGGACGACACTTAAAATATTAAAAGTGCGCACTAAATATCTTTTTGCATGAACTTTATCGAATGTATTACTCAACTAAAGTGTTTATAAACCTGAGTCGAAAATTCCAAGAGATTTATAAGCCCAGCGACTTCGCGTAAAAAACACGACTCAATTCAGTTTTATTTTATGTCAATAACATTTGAAATAAATCATAGCTAGTCGCTGTAAAGCTTTACTCTTACAAGTAGTTGCAATATTTAATCAGAAAACAATTTTGAAGATAAAGCTATAATCTTGTTATTGAGTAATCCATTGGGAAGGTTTTTTTGATTAAGGTATTTTCAACGAAATATCTATTAAATTCTATTTACGATTATTCATGATTATATGAGCTGAATATACATAAAACAAACAAAAATGATGCACTCTTTATTATTTATAAGTCGCCTGTTTTAAAGTAAAACATATTTAAAAGCTACAAGCACAGTTGTCAATCCAAAAAAGAAATTGAAATGTATTTTCAAATCCTACAATATTTTTGTAAAATATTTATCAAGAAACTGAAAACTATGTAAGACATCAAGTTTAAAAGTTCGTTTGAATTTGAATTCATCTTGTTTATGATCAACGTCTTTCCTCCAATTATGGCAAGCGAAAGAACAAAAGGCTGAAAGAGCTTGATGTTATGTAAATTCAAAGCTGCCGACTTATACTCATGTTATAGAAATGTTACAAAACCTTTAATTTAAGAATGAAAGTTTTTTATTTTCTAATGGCTAAAAGATGAATACTTTGCACCAAATCATGATGGAACCAGGCCACGTATCTTAGATCTAGATGAAATTGGAATGATGGACGTTCTTCTTTAAATGTTTATTATCATTAAAAACCCACCGATTTTTATCAAATATAATATAATAGCCAATAGTTATTATATAAACCTATTTACTATAAAACAATTACTAATGTTTATCTTTGATTTTATATTATCTGAAGCTTTATTTAGTTTTAATATTTTTTTATAAGTACAGTAAATTATTAAGTCGCAGTTACATATAATATACAATTATAGTTATTTATACATTTATAGATATAAAGCTTTTTTATCTCTGTCCTTCGTACAATATCTTATAGTTCTCCATTTTAATTTGCGACACATAGGGACTATATGGCAAGTATTGCATTCATAAAAAAATCCAAACACGAGATTTTAAAGGTTCTAGAGAAGTGGAAAAAAGTGCGTACCTCGATTCCGTCTGTCTGTCTGTCTATCATCGCCCCTACAGCCCAAACCATTATGGCTGAATCACAAACACGCTTCAGCTTCGGCTTCGCCTGACGTTTACGAGTTCAACTATAGGAATTCAATGCATGCTATCACAATGGAGCTTCGACCTCACGTTTCGTTTGACAATCGTAAGGAAAAGAACGTAATGTAAGTAATTTGACTCCAAACAGAAGCTCCAGTTCAATTATCTGAACATTTGCTTTGTCTGACAGCTCAACAGCTGTAAAAAATGTCAACAAACAAAATATTTGCTCTTTGGAGGGATGAAATAATAGAAATGTCATTCAAAGCAACCTCGAAGCAGAACCACCGTAACGCAGACGAAGCCGAAGCTGAAACGTGTTTGTGATTCAGCCATTAAGTCGATCGAGTTCAAACTTGGAAATTGGTTTTAAGCAGATTCGTGTTAGGTGTTTCTTTTCATTTTTTTAAAGAAGAAAAATAACAGCAGATCCCATACAAATTTGTTGGCCAAAAAACTAAAATTCGAATTTTCTTATTTTTATTAAATTTTCCCTAAAATTGTTTTCTTGACTTGGCTTCTTTCAACAAAAAAAATATATATCTTTATATTGCTCCAGAAGAGTACATTATTAAATTTTAACATACTGGAAATATTTTTAAACAGACTCTTTGGATACATGAGCAAGTTCGTGCGTTCCAGTCGTGCATATTATTTTGTTAACTTCCCATAGGAAGTTATTATAATGGGTCCGATTTGTCAAATTGAAAATGTTGACATTTCTCGACGTTTCAAGGCCTCTAGAGTCGAAATAAAAGATTTTTAGAAAGATGTCTGTGCGTGCGTGTGTACGTACCTTCGTACGTCCGTACGTTCGTGACGTTTTTTCGTCGTCCATAGCTCAAGAACCATAAGAGATATCGACTTCAAATAAATTTTGTTTTACAGATAATAATGCAGAAAGATGCAGAAAGGCCTCCGAAGAAAATTGCCTCGGTGGTTATTTTACCATAGCAGTTTAAAAAAAAAGAATAAAATTTTGGCTAACTCTAAATATCTCACGAACCAATAACGCTAGAGACTTGAATTAAATTTTATATTATATATTGTAACGTGATACCAAACGAGTATATTTTTGGAAAAAAATCCAATTAACGGTTTTTTATAAATCAAAAAAACTGAAAACAAAATTTGTCACCTGGAAAATTTTACGAATAAAAAATGATTTTATCTCCAACCAATTTTGTGCAACGAAAAATAACGTTTTTAATAGCATGTAAAATTTTGAGAAAAATGGAATTGACAGTTTTTTTATAAAAAATAAAAACCTAAAAAAACATTACTCAAAGTTGGTAAAAATTGAATTTCCACTTAAATATCTTTTTAAAACTTTGAGATATTGGCTTCAAACTAATCTTATTTTATAAGAAATATTGTTTTAAACATTCGATAAAATTTTGAGAAAAATCGAATTGACAGTTTTTTTAACAAAAAAATAAATACCTAAAAAAAATTAATAAAAGTTCATAAAAATTGATTTTCGACTCAAATATCTCTTCAAAAATTTAAAATATAGGCAGTTAATTTTATTTTATAAAAAATATTGTTTTCAATATTCAGTAATTTTTTTTTATAACAATTTAACAGTCAGTTTTTTCATAAGAAATTAAAATCTACATTATTATTCTCGATATCTCGTGAATAATAGAAAACATTGCATTGGCTTCAAATTAATTTCATCCATCCAATTTATATTTGTTTATATGTATTAGAAATACAAACTTTTAAGTAATGGTACAATTGGTAAAAATTGGTTTTTGAATAAAAATCTCCTTAACCAAAATAGATTTTGAAATCATACTCTTTTATCAAATGCAAAATGTTTTTGTTAATTTTTAATTTTTTAGAATAATTTAACAGATAATTTTTTTATACAAAACACGAAAACCTATACAAACCTTTTAATCAAGACAAATCGATAGACGGGATGGGAAGTTATCAGTGTGGGTCGCATCCCAGCCTCTTTTTTATTTTTTATATCGAAGTGTATAATAAAAACTAATGCTGTCTTAACACATTTGTATTGCTTTGAAAAGATACAACAAAGATGTTCGATTGTGTTCAATTAATCAACAATAATAACTACCTAATTAATGAGAACAATTATTTATTTATTGAGCTGGTATACCTTACTTTTTGTATTATTGTCATATATAAAGTGAAACAAGATCAAAAATATCATTTCAACTAAACCATAGTGAATGGTGTACAACAGTACAATCTCTCTTGTCGACATCTTTCATAAATCTTCATCTCTTATAAATGGAAAGTTTTGGATAAATGGAATTGAATATTTTAATTTAAAAAATATACATACGTCTATAACTAGATATCTCCCATATTAAAATACGTGTAAATAAACTTTTTTAACAATATGAACTTTTAAAAACTTGCTTACTTACTGCTGAAAAAAACAGCTCCCTTCATAAAGGCGACGTGGACTGAGTAAAAAGACGAAGTTGCATCCTACCGTTCGATTCGCCATCAGGTTTAATATACTACCTACGATGAAGAAGATAAGACTCTTTGAGAGGAAGACACTCCGAATCTGCTCTGGAATATATCGGGAACTGTTGGCAATTTCATGTTAACGAAAAAGCTTTATGAGAGGCTTAATTGATCCTCCTGCATCTCTCCAAAAGCATTCACCACCATGAACCTTGAAGACTATCCGAACATAATTAGAAGTTCAACAACTCCTTCAGCAACAACTAGCACTTAGCGATCTATGCTCCCGAGTTATCACCAACGAACAATTTGAAGACATCATCCACAACAAAGACGAATGGTTCTAGAAAAAGACCAACATCCAATACAACAGAGCATAAAACCCTGACATCTTTCTTATACTTAAGTTAGTTTAAAAATATTTTTCAACATCATGTATTAAGTCGGCCTTATTTTTGTGCCAACATGATTAAATTTAACTATAAGCTAGTCTTATGACAAATGTTTAATGTAAAACAAATCGAAAGATAAAAATACATTTCATCTTAGAAATAAGAACAAATCTCATACCTCTACACATTTCTCACTACTATCAGGGTTCTGTTATGAGAGAGTTCACTGTAATTACTTTTGTTTCAATCAATATAATAAATAACTGACGGCTTAGCCATAGCTTTTAAATTCATTTTTGTAATTTAATTGTAAGTTAATGTGTAAATAAAATGAATTACTTACTTACTTACTTAATAAATAAGAACTGTTGTTAATCTGCACAAATATTTATGAATTTATAAATAATTATTTGCTTATAAATTATTCAATAAATTAACAAACATTTTCATAAAGCACGAAACGCAGAAAGGGTATACATTTTTAAAAAAGTCAACCGCAGACCAGAAAAATAGAAGTTTAAAAACAAAAAATAGTTAATATTTTCTACTAATAAAGAAATTAGCAAAAAGTTTAAATCGATTTGCTTAATACTTTTATGTTTAAAATATTTCAAAAGGCATAACTAAACTTTGGGCTTTATGCGAAATGTAAAAAAATGTCAAATTAAAAAATACCTAGAATCTAAAAATCACGCTTTTTATAAGATTGAAGAAAGTTTAGATACGAAAAAACATATTTTGTGACAATTTGTTTGGTACGTTCTAGGCCTCGTTAAATAAGGCCAAATGAAATAAGACCAACTTTCAAAACTTGGCCGTATTGCACTTTACAAAAATAAAATAAAACCAATTTTCAGCAGTTCTGACAAAGTGAAGTAAGGTTAAACTATTTTGAGAAATAAGACCAACTTACTTTTACGGTGAACCACACCGTTGAAAGTGAAATAAAACCAATTTGGCTTTATTTCACTTTGTTTAAGTGTAATAAAGCTAACTATTGACAATTCTTGAAATTTGGCCTTATTTCACTTGGCTTTATTTCACGTTACCGTTATTTACTCCGTATTTCGAATGTTCTTATATTATAAAAACTCGAAAAAAATGTAATGTCTGCTAACACATAGAAAATAATTATAATCATTCAAATTGTATAATGTTTGTCTTCGTTAGAGGAATTCATTATTTATTTCTATTAACTAAACAGCTTTGTTTGTTGCATTTTTCTTTAAATATTTTAATCGGGAATATTTTGTCAAAACAAAAAACACTGCTGTTAAGTAGTTCAGCCACTATATATTCCTGAGTAAATTTTTCACACAAACAGCTTTGACTGTAATTAGTTGATATTTTAAATAAAAACAGTTGGGAAATTATATTTCTCATACAAAATATTGGAAGAATATTTTCAAATACATTTGTGTACACTAAACATCTGTTGTAAGTAAATAATAAATAAGTAAATATGTATTATTTAATTAGTTAATTGATTCGTTATCATTTCCACACAAATAAAAAAAGAATAGTAAAATACATTCCAAAATATCAACAACTTTATATCTATCTACATACCTAAACTACCATCAAATCAATTAAAACAGTTCTAATGAAATATACTTATATCCACCAATTGTGGCTTTGAGAATCAGTTAAGAATTTTAATTAGAAAGATAGGTAACTTTTCCATTCTTCATACTCTATACTTTTTACAATTACTAAATTTTTAGATTAGCCAATAATAATTGTTTTTTCTTTTAATTTCAGGTAATTTATTGAAATTGGTTTCAAGAATTTGAATACTGGACGAATAAAGTACGTAAGTTAGTTTTTACATATTAAAAGCAAAAAGTATGCTTGCTAATTAACGTTGTAAAGTCTTATGAAGAAACGCTGTTAACTAGTGTTTAAAGTGGTAGTATTGAAAGCATTGCATTTGTTGTACGTTCGGTGAAAAACAAACTTGATTTGGATCGAATAAAATTTCCAAATTATTTTAAAATTGCTATAGTAAAACATCAGCCTATTAATTTGTTTAAAGTCATTTCTGCATCTTTTAATGTTGTAAATTTTAATACAAATTTATTTGAAGTCGATATATCTGACAGTTCTTAAAATATGGCCGACGAAAAAACGTTTACGAACATAAGAACGAACGGACGTACTTACACACGTACACACACCAATCTCCGTAAACACCTTTTATTTAGGTTATGAAATGTCGAAAAGTGTCAAAGTTTTCAATTCGACAAATCGGGCCGATTACAATAACTTCCTATAAGAAGTTATTGAAGTTATAGCACAGTTGATTTTAGTAAAGTTATTTTGGACGGTGTTGAATATCGGGTCAAGCATTTTTTACTATTAAATCCTGTCGTAACGAACTCAATCCTGGACTACTTTACTAATATTTAGCATTAACACTTAATTGTGTTATGTATTTTCTTATGTCGATTGGTGTATAAACTGTTAAGAATATTGTAACAGATGTTGATTTTTTAACTATACTGAATAATGAGTTTAAGTTTCACGCAGTTGACTGTATGAATGTTTCGAGATAAGCCACATCCAACAAAAGTTATTAGTTCTCAAAGCATACCATACCATATGGGAACAAGCAAATATGTTTTCGAGACGTCTTTGATAAAATTCAAAAACAAATTTAAGACGTGGAATCATTTTTTAACACGAATGTGTTAATGAATGTTTCCAAAAATTGTGAGAAAAATTGTGTATGTCTATTGTCTCACTTAAAAATAAAAATATTATTGTGATATCATTGTTAGACCGTAAATTTAAATAACAACCTAAACATCTAACTTCAAAACTAAAAAACATGTCAGATAGCTATACGGCCATAAGAGTTAGTTTAAGTGAATTTCAATATTATCTTTTAAGAGCATGAAAGTTCTTCAAAAAGATCAAAATTCTTTAAAAATTCAATTGATTTAATGCGTGAGAAATTTAGATCTAGAAATGTCTTGATAAAATAAATCGACTTATTTCACTCAAAGGAACGCGGAAAAGTAAAAAATCGGCATTTGGACACATTTATACAGGGTAATCCATTTCGCGGTCTCAAAAGTTAAAGTAAATAAATCGCATATAAAATATTTTTTTCTTTTTTATTATAAAGATTGAACGTTGACATTATGTGTGAAACACTACATCATTTAAATAACCACCACGCGAATTGTTGCAAGTATCGATTCTTTTGACCATTTTTTGACACATATATCAGCCATAACGTGAAGAACGTTGGTTTTTAAGTGCTCAAGAGTTAAAGGTTTATCTGCATAACCACGGTTTTTCGCGTAGCCCCACAAAAAAAGTTCTGCGGTGTCAAATCGCATGATCTTGGGGCCCAGTTGATATCGCCACGACGAGAAATTACGCGGCCAGGAAATGTCTCTTGCAATAAAGCCATATTCTCTCGAGTTGTCTTATTAAAACCACATGTTTTCCAAGTCGTGTTCTTCAATAGCAGGCAAAGAAAAGTCGGTTATCAAATGACCATGACGCTCCGAATTGACGGTGACAGTCGTTCCATCGTCGGCCGTTTTCGAAGAAGTAAGGTCCAATCACACCTCTGGACCAAAGAGGTCACCAAACAGTGACTTTTTGCGGATGTAATGGCCTTTCTTGAGGATTTTCAGAACCCCAATAGAAAAGAGAAATGTGCCTCGTTGCTGAAGAAAATTTTGTTCGAAAAGTCGCCGTCCTCCACCTGTTGTTCAAGCACCCATTCGACGTATCTACGACGTTGTAAATGGTCAGTTGTTGTGTGAGCTCGACTTTATATGGATTTGGGTGTAGATCCAAATGCAAAATTCACCATATTGTGCCGTAAGACAGTCCTAATTCGTAAGAACGACGAGGAATCGACACATTCGAAACTTTGGCAACACTTTCGCTTACAGCAGCGATATTTTCAGTGGTACGAGTGAGATGGTTAAGCGATCCATTTTCGTAAATGATATACTTTTAACCGAACAAAAAAATTGGTTTAACAACTTAGTTTGGCAGATGTCAAATTCCAGTCCTATACTTTTGAAACCGCAAAATGGATACACCATTATTATGTGAACTATGATGTTTGTATTAAAAACTAAAGAACTTGTATTCCTAAGAACTGAATCTACATTTCCCCTTTAACTATTATTTTTATTCATTTACGGTCACCCGTTTGTTTGCAAAAGACTTATTTTATTCTATTTCATTTTTTAACAAGCTTAGATGAAATCTGAAAAAAAAAATTCCATTGAATTTGAATCCTATTTTCTATTCAATTTTCAATTTGTAACCACACACAAACCTCAAAACCCAAAACCCAATTATTACTCAACAATACCGTTTTAATGACGCAAAACCACCCAAAATCTGACGCTGTGCTGATGCTTTTTTTTTTACTTCACAAACCACTGCACTGTCCAATCCTCACGTCTCCTTCTATTTACTCTTATAAAGCTAAAGCCATACAAATTCTCTGATGCTTCACTGTGTTTCTATGTTGTAGTCGAATATAATCGAAATTAATGAAAACAGCTAAAACAAAAATCAGTGTCTGATGTGAATAATTCACATCATGCTAAAAAATGTGATGATAGCAGGATTGGATGAGAATATAAAAAAAAGTACGCTGCCGCAATAAACCTACATTATTGTACCTACGAGCTTGGACTACGACCAACCCGCCTCGACCACGACTCGTCTTCTATTTATTTTTATATTCACTAGTTATTTTTTTTTTTATTAAAGCTGTTTTCGAGAGTAAAATGTACTCCCTTGTATTTCTATTTCTGTTTTTGTTGGTTTTTCCTTTTTTTTTAATTTGCAATTCAGTAAATAAATCACTTCATTTTCGAATCCATGCATGAAAAATAAAAACACAAGTATTGAAAACCATACCTGCCAACTGTAAGGATATAAAAATATAAAATAACTTCAATTATGGAAATTGAAGTTATTTTTATATTTTACGTACAAAAAATATGAGTACACTTCGTGTCACACAAATAGAGATAAGCTTTTTTCAACCCTAAGGTTTTTTGGAAAAACACAAATGTGGAATGAATGAGGTATGCATTAAAAAAAAATGGATTAAGTTGATAAATACAAGTTTTATTGGGGGTTTTCCGAAGAGGGTCATAAAAAGTACCTATTTTTCTGTGTCACATGAATATTGAATAGGGACAATATCTAAATTTACCAGTAAGACCCTTTAAAGAAAAGAAAATAACAAAAAATCTTATGGTTTAGGTAAAAACTGGTATTATTGAATGGATTAAAATATTTTTTAGTAATGTGTTCTGCCTCCTGGATTCATAGAGTGCTATCAGATAATTGAGCGAAATTTTGGTCCAGGACCGTTTTATGGCTTTAATAATCTCTACGGTTTTTTGGTATTGCCATCTTCCTTCGTAGACTTTTCTTGAAAGCCATCTCCACACGTTTTCCATGATGTTCAGGTCAGGAGGATATGGAGACCATGGTAATAAGTTCACATTTTGCCCCTGAATCCATACTTTTGTTGCCGTGTGGTATGTATTGGTGCCTTATCTTTTTGGAAAGTCTATCGTTGTTTTATCAGAAAACTGCGGAATAGCTCGTTCCAGAATCGATTTGTATGTGATTGTCGTCATTTTAGAGCTTTGAAGATCCAGATCCACTGTCCCGTAATAGGTGATTGCTCCCCATTCTATTACACAATACACCGTCTCCTTTGCTGTGCCGTTTTTCAAGATAAATTTCTTCTTTTCTTAACTCATGAAAATAGTAGCCATATCGATCAGGTACTTCTAAAATTAATTTTTTTTCATCGGAAAAGTTGACGGTATGCTAAGCTCAATTCCACCTGATCTGATTTGTTGCAAAATAAAGTCGTTAGCTCTTGCGTGCAGCATTCTGTTGTGGTATTTTCTTCATTTTTTGGTGTATCTGCATTGATTTTCCTAATGGAAAGCCTTGAATTTAAAGTAGCTCTCACTATCGCCCCCCTTTGTGGTTTTTTTCCAAACCTCTCAGGGTCCTTTAGGTAGTTGTATACAACATTTGAACTTCTTCTAATTTTTCTGGCTATAAAACGGATGGTTTTGTCGAGATCCCGGTTATCTCGAATTTAGCCTATTCCCTCCTTGGTTAGACCCTTACCTACCCATACTTCTTGATTCTATCAAATTAATACTCGCACTAAGCTCCCAAACAAACAGAGTATCCTTTTATCTGATTTAAAACACTCTAATACATAAAATTGAATTAAGTAATTTTAAATCTTGTCCCTATTCATGTGGCACAAAAAAATAGGTACTTTTAATGACCTTCTTCGGAAAAAACCCCAATAAAACTTTTATTTATCAACTTAATCCAAAATTTTTGTTTGCAATATAAACTTAATATATACCTCATTCATTCCACATCTGTTTTTTTTTCAAAAAAACCTAAGGGCTTGAAAAATATCGTCAAGTAAAAAACGAAAAAAACTTGTCCCTATTCATGTGACACGAAGTGTATATGTTCTTTCACAGTGTACCTACATAGAAGTGGCCCCTAGTCGTATTTGAGTGGGAACAAAATTAAATCCAAACGCGTGCCGCACTGGTCGTTTTAACCTACTTGAATTATTCAATTTTTATTTGAGAATGGGGAAGGCTCTAGACTCTTCTGAAAATATGTACTTGAAAAAAAATGATGAATCTGATACTGCAAAGAAAAATTATCCAATTTAAAAACTTTTGGTATACAAATTTTGATCAATATAAAAAAGTGAGAAATGTATTAGTTTATTCATCAATGGATATTCATGTATTGATAACTTTAACCAATATTATTATTCTCAAATTCTATTCATTTGAATATCGACTTCAAAATAAATTACATCAAATCGAACTAGTTAAAGGTTCATTCAGTCCATAGTCCATTAGAACAACGCCTCTGCTTCTAAGATTTCTGCCTGAAACATAAAATTGTAAAAATTTAATAGCTCCGGTGAATTTAGACTACGTT
This sequence comes from Eupeodes luniger, assembly GCA_951509635.1. Lineage (NCBI taxonomy): Eukaryota > Metazoa > Arthropoda > Insecta > Diptera > Syrphidae > Eupeodes > Eupeodes luniger. Next base: position 80,534,032 of record OX608073.1, read on the forward strand.
CCGTCACTAATGCTTGACTTAAGACAAACTTTCAAGTTGATCAACTTTAAATTCATTACAACGCTTGAGTAAGAACGCAAGTTAAAATTTCTTTTTATTCACTGATTTGTTTCTTAGCACCCTAGTTTAAAAAGTTGGCCAACTTTAGAATTAAAAAATATCACTGGGATACTTTTGAAAATGAAGCAAAAACTATCAGTTTCAAGATTATTATTAATATAATGTGTTTTTGTTAAGTATAAGTACTTATCAAGCTAAAATATCGTGTCTTGATTTCAATATCGAGAAAAAAAATTCGTTATCAAGTCCTGAATTTTAAATCACTCTTGGGATTGAAGAAAAGGCCCTAAAAATGTTGCATTCCCACATATTTGTTTATTATTATATTTACGAGAAAAACGGGAATTTTGTCATTACTTTTTCTTCAAACTATAACTTACCTTCAAACTATTCTCCTTTGACCGCAACGCACTTCTGAAAACGATGCTTCCATTGTTCAAAACATTTTTCAAATTCAGTTATTGGGGTGCTCTTCAGGCCTTCCAGCGATTTTTGTTTTACCTCTTCTACAGTTTCCTCTCATGTCCTTTCCTCTAAAACGCTTTCCTCTCATGTCCTTTTTAAGTCTGGGGAACAAAAAGAAATCACAGGGTGTCAGATCCGGTGAGTAGGGGGTAAACGATTAGTGTCATGCCGTTTTTAAGCTCCAAGCATGCATTAATCCGACGCTCCTTTTGCTCGCCTGTGAGAAGGCGTGGGACAAATTTGGCTGCAACTCGTTCCATGTGCAAATCTTAGGATAAAATCCTCCGAATTGAACTTCATGATATTCCACTCATTTCACTGAGTTGATCAATAGTTCGGCGACGGTCTTCACGTTCGAGGGCATTGATTTTGTCAACGTTTTCGTAATTCGAACGGGCGTTGGTCTTCAATTGACATTTCTCCATTTTTAAAACGAGAAAACCATTCGTTGACTCTGGTTTTACGTAGGGCAGCATCTCCATAAGCAGACTTGAGCATTACAACTGTTTCCGCTGCAAATTTACCTAACAGGAAGCAAAATTACACAGCCGCGCGTTGCTCTCGACAATCAGCCATCAAGTTTTCGCCGAAATGGGAAAAGGCGTTTCTCTACGAAAATTCTTACGGATGAACACTTAAAAATTCCGGAAAGTCACTAACGACAGAGTAAAAAAGTAGGGGCCCAGATGACTACCATGCGTAAAACCTGATAATACATCTATATCATTTCCAATTTTAAAAATCTGCATTTGATTAGATAAATAAGATTCCAACCATTTGACAATACTTAACGATCACGCTTCCTTGTTGTTATGATTCCTTCACTTGCAAAACAATTAAGCCTTTCATAAACTACCTATAGTTTGCCAAAAAGCTGATAGCTTGGACACTGTTCTATTTTAAAGCTTTAAGGGTACTTTTAAATATATAAGACTAATTCTTGAAGGAAAACAACGGTATTAAGCGATTTATTGAAAATTGTTTTTAAAAATTTCGAAAAGCGAAAAATCACATTTGATAAGTAAAATTGGAAGAATTTTCGTGTTTGTTTCAATCAAGTTAAGTAAGTTCATCTAAAACTTCTTACTCTGGAAACCAAAGCTAACTTGGTTATTGATTTCTTTATTAATATTTGCACAGGCTAGATTATAGCTTGATTTAGAAATAATTTATTACCACAGGAACATTCATTTTCCAGTTCAGTAGAAATTTGAGATTCGGAAACTTGACGTTTCTTTAAAAAAAAAAAAAAAAAACCAAAAAGATTTTGAATGGCCTTTAATATTTCTTACTACGAATAAGGAAATCTGCTAAAAAATCGGGTCTATGAAATAACTCCCACGAAATAAGTCCCACTTTTAAAAACGAAATAAGTCCCACCAAAAATTGCTTAAAAAATGAAATAACTCCCACGAAATAAGTCCCACTTTTGAAAACGAAATAAGTCCCACCAAAATTAAATGATTTAAAAATTTTCTTGAAATGAAATAACTCCCACTCAAAATGAAATAACTCCCCCTTGAATAATATATTTCTTAAATGAATTAAGTCCCACTTTCATAAACGAAATAAGTCCCAGTAGTAACAACGTTTAGATTCGTAAAGGTGACGTGAAATAACGCCAAATGAAATAAAGCCAAATTCAAAAAATTTGGCATTATTCGTTTTTGAAAACGAAATAAGGCCAAATTTTCAATTTGGGTTTACTATTTCACTTTAGAAAACGAGATAAAAGCAATTTGGCATTGTTTCGATTTAAAATTTTGCAGAATTAGGAAAAAACATAAAGTAAAATTATCTTTTGTTTTCTCTCTATGCTAAAACAAGTTTTTTTGAATTGATAGCACGGCGTACTAACAGCTAGGTATGTAAGGGGGGGCATGCTGCCCCCCTGCAACCCCCCTGCTTGGGATCACTATAGGATTTGGGGTGGGTGCGAGTTTGGGTATATGCAAAGAACTTTTGCATTTGAGCACTAAAATCAAAGAAATTCCCAACAAAAAAAAAGCAAGAATGGCTCACAGTTATGAAAGAATCACAACGCATTCGTGTTCTTTGCATATACCCAAACTCGCACCCACCCCAAATCCTATAGTGATCCCAAGCAGGGGGGTTGCAGGGGGGCAGCATGCCCCCCCTTACATACCTAGCTGTTAGTACGCCGTGCTATCAATTCAAAAAAACTTTAGAAAAGTAGCTATTCTAGACAATAAATCAACCATTTTTGCGTGTTCTTTTTAAAAAGCAACAAAAAGAACATTATGAAATTCAATGAGAAACAAATAACGGCAAAAATTATTAAGCATTCACTTAAAATGCAAAATTATGAAAATGAAATAAGTCCCACTTAAAACGAAATAAATCCCACCAAAATATAAATTTAGGGGTATGAAATAACTCCCACTTTACAAAACGAATTTATTCCCACTCAAAACGAAATAAGTCCCACTTAAAATAAAAACGCGTAACGAAATAAGTCCCACCAATTGACGAAATAAGTCCCACTTTTAAAAACGAAATAACTCCCACTTTCAAAATAGCAATTTTTGGTGGGACTTATTTCATTTTTAAAAGTGGGACTTATTTCGTGGGAGTTATTTCATAGACCCAAAAAATCAAGTTCTCTTCTAAATTGCCGAAGAGGAATTCTTAACTTTAGAGTTTCCATGACTTGAACTTTGTAAAAGATTTGTTTTTAACATTTTCTAAATTTGAATCCTAGCAAGAAAAATGGTCAACCAATTCAATTTCCAGTAACACCGAATGCTAAAAGCAATTGCTCATCTTCTTTATAACTCCAGTCAACGTCACTATGATTAAAATTGTCAAAAAAGGATGGGTGTGGATTGGATGACGAATTCTTCATATTCAGGAAAATTTTCTTTCAAAAAAACAGCGATTGCAAAAAGTAAGTGTATTTTTAGTAAAAGCATAGTTTTTACCTGTCAAATGTCAAAATATAACAGCTTCACAGCGACAGCTGCTCAAAGAGTGGGCTATTCAATATGAAGTTCGACAGTTAAAAGGTTTTAAAATGGGAATTAGATTTCTTAAATAGTTTATAAAAGGAGAATTCTGTGGCATGTTTTTTTGGGTTTAGTAGGGTACTTGTATAAAATATTTTTAAATAAAAACTTAAAACTTAAGATGGATGTTCAAATGGTAGACATGTGCATTCAAGAGGACACAAGCGTCCACAGGTTTTTCTCAAAACCCACCTCTGTCTATCAACTCCTACTCTCACCTCCCCGCGGTGAACATCGGGTGCCTACTACCTCAACTGGAGATTGGGTTCTAACCCCAGTGGAAAGTTGTTGGGGGCAGCAAACGAGAGAGGGGGGGAGAGGTGTTTCCACTAAGGCACCTCTCCTTATCCAGACGGCAGCGGACGAATTCTCGAGATGGAATCAACGGTGGCGTCTACAGTTCCAGTAAGGTTGAACTACTTAGTGAACACCTTATAGGGCTTCTACGACTTATTCGGAGCCCAGGCCTATAAGGAGCGGTTTATCCGGCTCCCCGTCCTTGGAGTTATATTAAGGATCTGGCCCTCCAGGTTGGGGGTTGTGCCGTCGGGGTGACTTCCTGACCACGTAAAAACCTTTCTAGTTGCGAAGCACCAACAAGCCTCGGATACGGACGGATTCACTGTTGACAACCCAAGCAAACGAAACAAGGACAACGAACTTCGGATCTGTACGTGGAATGTTAGGTCCCTTAACAGACCACGTGCAGCCGAACAACTAGCGGAAGCCCTAAACTGCTGCAAGGCAGATATTACCGCCATCCAAGAAGTGCGATGGGATGGACCGGGCAAACGCAAATTAAAAGACTGCGATGTATACTACGGCGACTGCTACCGAGAACAAAGGCAGCGTCTATTTGGGTGTGGATTTGTGGTTGGAACTAGACTCAGGCAAAAAGTCTTGAGTTTCAACAGTGTGAGCGAGCGCATCACGACAATCCGCATCAAGGCTAAATTCGCCAACATAAGCCTAATATGCGCGCATGCCCCAACAGAGGAGAAAGATGAAGACACCAAAGACATATTCTTCGAGCTCTTGGACAAGACATATGAGCAGTGCCCTGGCTATGACATTAAAATTGTCTTAGGAGATTTTAATGCCAAGCTAGGAAGAGAAGACATCTTTGGTGGCACAATCGGGAGATACAGCCTGCACGACACTACCTCCGACAACGGATTCAGGCTGATCGATTTCGCTGCGGGGCGAGACGTTCTGGTCGCTAGTACGCAGTTCACACATCTCAATATCCACAAGGGGACATGGAAATCTCCTGATCAATCAACTGTCAACCAGATTGACCACATTGCGATCGACGCACGACACTTCTCCAGTATACAGGATGTCCGAACATTCCGAGGGGCCAACATTGACTCGGACCACTACCTCGTTGTAGCCAAGGTACGGCTACGGATATCCCGATCCAAGCCAAAACAAGGAAGTACTGTGAGAAGTTTCGACGTTAGACGGCTACAATCGCAAGAGACTGCCATGTCCTTTTCCGATCGAGTCTCAAGTAACCTCTTAAGGAGTCCTATGCTGCCTGCATTAAGCATTGAAGACCAGTGGCAACATTGTCTTGCGGCCATCAGAGATGCCGCCTCTGAAGTGCTAGGTTTCACACGGCCACCACAGCGAAACCCCTGGTTTGACGACGAATGCCGGCAAGCGCACGCAGCGAAACAACAGGCATACAAAACGGCGCTGCACAGGAGGACCAGAGCTGCTCGCGAGCTCTACGAGCAGAAGAGGAGAGAGGAGCACCGGCTTCTTAGACGGAAAAAAAGAGAGCATGAGAAGCGCGCGATCGAGGAGATAGAGGGATGTCACAACAGGAATGAGGTTCGTAAATTTTACCAAAAGGTAAAAAAAACCTCCCAAGGGTACCAGCCACGAACCGAAGCCTGTAAAGACGATCAGGGGAACATCGTTGTAGAACCGCAGTCTATGCTGAAAATATGGAAAGACCACTTCTCCAAATTATATAACGGCGATGACGAATCGAATTCCGCTGTAAGGGAGATAGAACTACTCAACCTAGGCGACGCAGATCAACAATTCCGCCTACCCGACCTCGGCGAAGTGAAGATAGCTATATCTAAGCTGAAGTCAAACAAAGCTGCTGGAGCTGACGGCATCACTGCCGAACTATTCAAAGCAGCAGGGGATGACTTGGTAGGGAGCATGCACCAACTCATCTGCAAAATATGGTCGGAAGAAAGCATGCCCGATGAGTGGAATCTCAGCATAGTTTGCCCGATACATAAGAAAGGAGACCCTCTAAATTGCGCCAACTACAGAGGCATCAGTCTCCTTAACATTGCGTATAAGATCCTCTCTGCCATATTATGTGAACGTCTGAAGCCGTTCGTCAACAACCTGATAGGTCCTTATCAGTGTGGCTTCAGACCAGGAAAGTCCACTATCGACCAAATATTCACACTACGGCAGATCTTGGAAAAAACCCAGGAACTTCAAATCGATACCCACCATCTCTTTATCGATTTTAAAGCCGCGTATGACAGCATCTATAGGGAAGAGCTCTACAGAGCAATGTCTAGTTTTGGCATCCCTGTCAAACTCATCCGTTTGTGCAGAATGACGATGGAGAATGCACGCTGCTCCATCAAGGTCGGAAAAGATCTCACCGATGCATTTGATGTCAAAAAAGGTTTTAGACAAGGCGATGCACTGTCATGCGACTTCTTTAATATCGTTCTGGAAAGAATTGTGCAAAACTCAACCGTCAACACTAGAGGCACAATCTTCCAAAGGTCCATCCAATTACTCGGATACGCAGATGATATTGACATAATTGGAAGATCAAAGCGTGATGTCAGTGGAGCGTTTTTGAGCATTGCGACGGAAGCGAAGAAGATGGGTTTAGTGGTCAATGAGGGCAAGACCAAGTATATGCTGTCATCGAAAAAGGACATTCAACAACGACGTCTTGGACAAAACGTCAACATGGACAGCTATAACTTCGAGGTAGTTAAGGACTTTGTCTACCTAGGCACCGCTATAAACACAGACAACGACACCAGCGCTGAAATCAAACGAAGAATAACTCTTGCAAATCGCTGCTTCTTTGGACTAAGAAGGCAATTGAGAAGTAAAGTCCTCTCTCGATCATCTAAAATCACCATCTATAAGACACTCATCATCCCGGTTCTCATTTATGGCGCTGAGGCCTGGACCCTGTCAAAGAAAGATGAGAACGTCTTAGGATGCTTCGAGAGGAAAATTCTTCGGGTGATTTTTGGTCCCGTACGTATAGATGGAGAATGGAGGAGAAGATTTAACGACGAACTGTACGGGCTGTACAGCGACACTGACCTAGTTAGCAGAATAAAAGTCCAACGGCTTAGATGGCTGGGTCATGTAGAGCGAATGGACATCAACGCTCCAGCCCGGAAGGTCTTCGAATCCAATCCCGAGGGACGGCGCAGTAGAGGAAGACCGCGACTCAGGTGGCGCACTCAGGTGGGTGAGGACCTCAACCAACTTGGCGTGCGAAACTGGAGACAGCTAGCTAGGGACCGAGCTGGCTGGAGACGCATGTTGGTTGAGGCCCAGGTCCGCCCCGGACTGTAGCGCCACCTTAAGTAAGTAAGTAAGTTAAAACTTAAGAGTAAATTAATTTTTATAAAATTAAAAATGATAAAACGGGCGCTCGAAATATTAGTAATGTGCGGTTCTTCTGATTGTAATGGGAGTTTTTTCTATTGAGCAAATTAAATTGATTTATTTTTGATTTGAAATCAAATTTGCAGATCTCATTTCTTAGAAATGTTTGCAATTTTTATATGTTGAGTTCGATTTTAGTTTTTCTATTGTCAAAATTGCCTTCAAAATATTTTAGAAAATATTCTTACTCATTTGAAGCAGTTTTAAATGATAAATTTATACATTTGACAGCTACACAGAAACTTTTTTAAAAAAGTAAAAACACCAACACAATGACAAAAAATCAATCGTTTTCCATTGACAATGCAAACATTAATTTTCTTTCATTGAAATCCAAATTTGTAATTGGTAAATCTCATTAGTGAATTATATGCAACGTACCATTTATGAAAAGTTTATGAAGTTAAATTGTAATGTGATTCTAAAATTATAAGACTATTTGATAGTTAATTTTTTAAACTAATGAAGATTGATTTTTTTTTTCATAAAACCAATAGTTAGTTAGTCAAAACATATCATATCATACTCTTATCATTCTATAAAAAAAAGTAAACTAACAAAAAATTTAGATTTAAAATTATTTGTTATATCAATTATGAATGGGGTGTAATAAAATAGACTCTGAAGTACTTGTGTGTAGGAATATTGACTTTTTAATATTTGTTATTTTTTGTGATATTTCAAAATATTTTTTAATCAAATAAATTATGTGAAGACTTAAGTAAATATTTGTCAATGAGTCTGGTTTTAATACAAATTAAAATAAATAAATTAAAAATATTCGCTCTGTTGGAAACCAGAGAAATATTTTGCATATTATACATATGTTGAAATGTACAAATATATTTATTAGGGAGTGCATTTGAGTATTTTGTTTGTTTGCTTTGATATTTTTTTAGTCAATTATAGTAATTGTTAATTGGAAATAAATTTTCGCCGAAAAAACAATAGGAACATTTTTAATATGTTAAGCATTTTTAAAAAAACTCTCCAATATTTAAAGCCTTAATTGACATTTTATTAGTCCTTTTCACTTTTACTGTCAAAAATCTGAGGATAGATTTTGTATGGTTCGATTTCTTAAGAAATGTCACAATTCAAATACAGAGAAAAGAAAAGCAAAGCTAATGGTTGTGTCTAATTTCTGCGTTCAATCTCAAACAGCTGATCCAAACCAACTGGGATATCAAAAAAGAAATCAAAAGGTATGCAAGAATTTCTGGTATCATGTACTCCCATCTGAAAAAACGGCTGATTCGTCATATGTTTGAATTTGAAGGAACTTTAAAATTATTTCAAAAAAACAAATTTTTATGTTTTTTGGTAAAAATCCGCTGAATTAATGACATTATTCGTTTTTAAATGTTTGTCTGCTTTTAGTGAACAGCTGAAAGTTGTGTTAATATTTTCTCAGCTATCTCAATTAAGCTATTTAACTCGTTCAAAAAGGTATCTAAAAATTCACCTATCCAGGATAGCCTATTGAATACGAGATTAAACGCAGCCAATTTGTTTCCTTGGTGAAAATGAATAATTAAATCTGTTTATATTTCATTTTCGTGCTGTCAGTTTGAAGTAAGAAGGTTCAGCTTTAAAATTTAAATAAAATGTGACCAGCTGATAATGGTAAGGTTCAAACAACATAAGGGACTTCATTTGCAGTCAACTGCGTTCTCTGAACGCAAACTTTAGACAATGTAACTATTAAGTTTTTCAAGAATCATAAACTTTGAACTCGGAACTTTACTTCACTAACATCTACTTTTAGTTGATCGTGCAAATAATACCAAAAACATAATTGTCTACAACACACTCCATAGACAAGCTAAGATTCCATCTTGACCAGTATTTTGAACTTTAAAAAATATAACTTGTTCTTTTTTCAATTTGAAAGGAACCCATTTACATAAAACATCAAATATAATTTTGCAAAAATAAATAAATCACAGAGTAATAAAGTTCAGCTTTCAGTTAAATAAAAAATTATGATTAACTGTCATTTTTACATAAGAGGAATTGACTTGATAGTTAGGGAGATTTTTCTTGACTAACTTTCCAGTCAACTAGAAATTAGAAAATCCCTTTTTCCGTCTGAATCTGCCCATTGAAAAATATATCAATCTTTTTGGGTATTTTTAATCACTTTTGATGTGGAATTGGACTCTCAAATCAGAATTTGTTTGAAATAGTTATTTAAATTTGCTTTCATTCAATTCATTGTCATATGGTCTAAAAAATCCTAATAACTTGTCAAAAGAATTTCTATCAATCGAGTTATTCAATTTAATGAGAATTTGTTGAATCATGTCGGTTTAACAACATGTTTTGTATTTGTATTCTCTTATTTATCACAACACCATACCTAGTGTTTTTTATTTTTATCTTATAAAACAATTACGTATATAATTTGCATGAAAAACCTCTTGTTGTTCTACTTCAAAACTCAACATAAATAAAATTCTACCCACATAATAATGATTAATTTGAAATTCAGAATATTTAACATATAAATGATATTTTCTTCATTAAATTACATTAAGTAAGATAAACAATTACACGTGAGAGCAGAAAACCTAAAAAATTTCTATTGAATTATTGAGCAATTAATAATAAATACAGTGCGATTAAATGTCAGTAATTGTGAATCTTAAAAGACGAAGGAACTCATGATTATTTGGGAATATTAATTTTGATGCCTATTTAAAAAAAAAAGAAAGACAAGTACTGTGATAAAAACTGAAAAACTTCCGGTTGTTTTTAATTAACCTTTTTACTCTGCTAATCTATTTAAATTACCTACACTTTAAAATTAATTGTTTAAAGATTGTAGGCATAGCCGCTTGAATTGAATTGAGAATAGAAGAGGCTTCAAAAAGAAAAAATATTAATTACAAAATTTTAATTTAAAGTCAGTTGGGGGCAAGTAATAGAATGACAAAACAAGACAAGAAAATAATCCCATCGTATTCGATATTTAAGCTAAAGCTTCTGCAGCTCCAGTTGCAGCCGCGTTCAAGCCTCAAAAACAAGCCATATAAAAAAAATGCTGAATTCACTAAACGTTTTTTGTATGTTTTCAGAGTCAGTTAGGGTAGCCTAAATCTCAATTTATAACTTTCAAAAACCATCTATTTTGGAAGTTAATAAGTCTCATTTTTTCATATGTTTTGAGATATTAAAAGATTCGCGTTCTTATAAGTTTAGTAATATTGGCAAGTAGTGACTTCAAATGTTAAATGTTTTCAAAAATAATATTTACAACTACCAACATTTTTTTTAGTCGAAACATACAAAATTCTTAAGCATTATCTAACTTAACCTGGAAGATCTTCCAATATTGGCTGCCAAGCGGCATCCAATTTTCTGTCAAGAAATTGGCCCACTACCTTCAATCGTTTGAAGTCGTCTAAACACCAATTTTTTTGTGTTTTCAAATTGTCCACTAATTGGATATTGGATGATAGTTGAATAGATGAAGTTCATAAGCAGGAAACAACAGCAAAAGTTTACAGGATTTTAAAAGAATTTAAAAACTTCGCAAACGGAAATAAAAATAAGTCACCGTCTGGCAAAATAACAAAAAAGAAGTCATACAAAAAAATTGAAAAGGATTGGACGCATTAAGAAATTATTTGAAATTTAACCAAGAGATCGAGACACAATTGAGATGGCAGTCAAAGAATGTAAAGCCAAAAGGTCAAACCTTCGCACAACTATCAATATTAACCTTAATAAAAAGCGACAGATAAAACCCCGACCAGTAGCGACAATATCTTCTCCATCTGCTGAAAGCTCTTTAAGGCGATGATCTTTTAGAGTTTGTATTTTTTAAATGTTTTTGCACGACCTGTTGTTTTCACTTCTTAAATTCTTATATTCTCTAACTTCTGTCAGGAAAATTGTCTTCCAATGAGTTTAGCAATTTTTTGTTTTTTAAAGTCAGAAAATTTTAAATTGCCGATTTTCTACCAAAAAATTGTCTAATATCCTAAGTACATATACACAATTGGAATGTTAAGCATAGCCAGCAACTTATTCTAGAAGCTTTATTAAAGGCAAATTTTTTTATTTTATTTATTTATTTTATTTTATTATGGGCAGTTGTCCCTAAACAAGTTTAAGTATTTTGGACAGGATCCAAAAAAGAGCTTTGAAAATGATAGGCGATAGAACTATAACCGAAACAATTACGTCACTCGAACACCGCCGCAATGTTTGATGCCTTTCGTTGTTCTACCAATATTTTTATAAACAGTGTTCTGTCGAATTAGCCAGTTGCATTCCCCTCCAAACGATTCAGCCGTAATACACGTAATTCTAGAAATGCAAATCAGTTTAACCTTGAGCTCAATTTCGGACGTACTGTTAAGTATGGAGATTCTTTTTTTAACCGCACATCGAGAATGTGGAATGCTTTACCCAGCTCTGCTTTTCCCTATCATTTTGATATTCAAAACCTTAAGACCAATGTGCATCGGTATCTCCTCTTTAATCCTTCCCTATTTTCCTAAAGCTCGCACTGTGCTTAAACTTTAAACATGTTAAGGGTATTAATAACATTTTCTAGTCCCTTCATCCAGGTTCTCAAAATCTTGAGTTGCAAGAAAAAATCGTATCCTCTATTTTGGATGTCATTAATTTTGCTTATATTTTAAACTTTAGAACATCATCTTATAGAAGATGATGAACTTTAACATTAAAATACAAAGTAAAAACCATAGACATAAACCTTAATAATTATTTATTTTACTCAAAATTACATTCATTCTCACGCCCCCAAAAAGCGCACTTTTCTACAATAACTTAGTTTTTATTTCTTTGCAAAGAAATTCATTATATTTCCCTGTTTTGTCTTCGGCGCTGGTGTCTTGCTCTGTGTGTCCTTTTTTTTCGATGAGCTTGCTGATTTTGGTGATTCCTTCTTTATCTTTGTTGGAGTTTTTAATTTCACTGGTGTTGGATTTGGTTTCTTAGGAATTGACTGTTTTTTAGGTTTCTTTGTGACAATGAATCCATCCTCATCTAAGAATGTCTCAGATTTTTTCGGCTCCTCATCTTCCTCGTCGACCAATTCTACTTCCATTGCCTCATCGGTGACTTCCTTGCGTTCGACCTTAACTTCTGGACCGGTATCTTCGTCATCGGAATCAATGATGCGACGCCGTTTGCTGCTTGTGGCTGGTTTGTCATCTTCGTCGTCTGTAAGTACCTGGCGTTTGAGAGCGTCTAAGGCTTCTTCATCGTCCGAAGACTCACTCTCTTCGAACAAATTAACAGATACATTTGCTGCCGGTGGCTCTTCTTTGACCTTTATCTGTTCGACTTTCTTAGACACGGGTTTAACTTTCTTGTCCTCTTCTTTATTTGTCAGGAAGTTGGTTAAGCCTTTCTTGGAAGATTTTGAATCGGGTTTATCTTTCTTCTCTGGAGGAGACTTTTTGGTTTCCTGTTTCTTAAACATGGCTCCCAAGGGATTGGTTTTCTTTTCTGGTTCAGCCTTAGGGCTTTTCTTAGTCGCGGCTGCTTCCTGCTTTTTGAACATGGCTCCCAGAGACCCTGATTTGTCTGCTTTTTTCTCTGCTTCGGGCTTTTTTGGAGTGCTTGTCTCAGGAACTGGCTTAGCAGTAGCTGCTGTTGTAGCTTCTTGTTTCTTAAACATCGCCCCAAGAGCGCCACCAGTCTTTTTTGTAGGCTCCTTGGTGGCATTTTTGGCATTGGAACTCGTTCCATTCGAAAGAGGCAACAACCCACGACTCACTGGAACATCTTTCACCACCAAACTATCCAACTTAATAGCCATCTGCCGCAATGGAACAAATGGCGTTGGAGGCGATTTGGATCCACCAACAATTTCAGCACTGTAAAGCATGCATTTGGCATCTCTGAGTTGTTCTTTTCTTTGTTGTAATTTTTCATCAGGAACCAAAGTTATTACCTCATCCTCGGACTCTGCTTGTCTTCCACTCAGGAGGAATATCTTCTCGAATTCTTTGCCTTTCTTCTCCTCGGCGACGAGAAATTCTTGAACAGTTTTTGCAATTTCCTCAAGTAATCCACCGTATTCGTCCAGCAAATTGGTGACTAACACTTTGCTTGTGAAATTGATAAAGCAATTATCTAAATCTGTTGTTAGTGTTTTCGTTGACATGTTTAATTTTTAAAACTGCAATTTAATTGAAAACAAAAAGGAAACAATTTAGAAAAGACAAAATAACAAAAACAGAATCAATCGTAATCCCGCGCAAGTCTCTACCCGGTGGATTTTCTTTGCAAAATGTCAAAAAATTGCCATTTCTTTCTATCTTGACAGCCAGCGATGTGCGCGAGATATACGGATGTGAAAAATGTTGTGGTGTGTTATCGAGGTGAATATAGTGTATAACAGAAATTGTATGCGTTACTATTTGAATATTTGAATTTCGGTGTCGGTATAACAAAAGATAGTCGTTATTTATTTTTAAATTTTGTGGAGAATAAATTATATTTGAATTTGTTCGAGTTGAGTTTTTTGTTCTGTAGGTAATGTAGTATAACTAAAGGCGCAAACATAAGAAAAATGAAGTATGCGATTAAGTCGTTATAAATTTTGAATGTGGATTTGAAGAGACCTCTGCAATAAAATAAATTTAAAATGTCTCTTTTGTAAATAGAGAACATGTGTAACATTGAGATGAATTTGTACTTAATTTGAAATTAAATAGAAGATGAAATTAATGTTTATAAAACTGGATGATTGAATAGAAGATGAAATGTTAGTAAAAGTAGATGATGTAATTGAGATTGTCACTGAGTATGATTTTTAAATAATTTTCCTCTCTAACTCTAACTATTTTTGCTGTGACAATCACATTTTTGGTAAATTAAATAACTACATATGTGTGTAGTTAAATACAAATATTTTATTTTTATTTTTTAATAAAGTTCATTCAAAATTGGAGAAGCTTTGATGTGCGATTAGGGTGCAACGATTCAATGATATTTTAATGTGTTTTGCAAGTCTTCGGGCTCATTACATTGCAGTCTTACTTGTTCTAATCACCGGAGCAAGTTTCATACGTATATAAGTTTGAACCAGAAACCGATAAGCTTCAGATGCTTTTTTCTTTTGATGAAATAAAAAAGCAACGAATGTCGCAAATTCGATTTATACTTGGAACAATACTCAACTTATTTACTGAGCTAAACAACTATGAAACTATGATTTTGGTCTTAGTTGAGTAACGAGAATGGTGCCGTGAAATAAAGCCAAGTGAAATAAGTAAAAATTAAAAAAAAATGGCCTTGTTTCACTTTTGTAGAGTGTATTAAAGCCGATTTCCAACAGTTGGTCTTATTTAACAAAGCCAAATTGGTTTTATTTCACTTTCAACAGTATGGCTTGCTAATGCAAAGAAAGAATGTGTCCAAGCAGGGAGACAGCATCCCCCCTTACATACCTCACCGTCAAAATAAGTTGGTCTTATTTTTCAAAGTAATTTGACCTTGTTTCACTTTGTCAAAATGCAATATGAGCAGCTGCTGAAAATTCACTTTATTTTACTTTTGTAAAGTGCAATAAGGCCATTTTATGAAAGATGGTCTTATTTCCTAGGATTCATCACGAGCAACCAACGAGAACTAAGCTCTGTCTTCGAGGGAGATCAAACTTTTTTCCTCCAAACCAAATAAAGACCTTAAAATACGGCGGATATATAGTTTCATGATCTGGAACTGTGTTTCTTACTATGAATTCGGTCCTATACCTTGTCTCTTAATGCTTCTCAAATATAGGGACCAAAAACACACAAAAGAAAAGCAAAGCAATGGTTTAGAGTGACCTGCCCAGTCTCTCGACCTAAACTCATAAAAAATCAAAGGGAAGGTTTAGAAGCTTACACTTTGATGAATATTAGACTTTTGAAGTCTTTCTTTCACAACGTGTAACAATATAATTAGCATTTTAAAATTCTCAGATAAATATTTATTTTTGTAGTTTAAACATATTTTACTGAATAAAATTCACCTTATCCACCCTTAAGTGTCAAATCATTTAAATATAACAGTTTGTATGTCCCTTCTTTTGTCATTATTAAAAATGCTTTTCTTATTCACTTAACTAATTATTTATTTGATTTTATTTTATTTTATTTTCAGGATACAAAATAAATCTTCCAGACGAAGTTATAAGCCAAAATAACAATACAAATAATCTGCTTCAATAAAAACAAAAATTACTTTGGAGAAAATCAAGAAAAATAACTCTAAATGAGGACGAAAAAGCAAATAACCTCGCGTGGTTATCGTAAAACAAATGAAAAATTTAAAAACTCCCAAGGAGCTCGACTGAAACGCTCATCAATAACTAAAAGCTGAAAAATCTTCCTTTAGCCCGTCACGTGCGTTATCGTCGTTATTTTGTCGTTTGTCTCTTTTTCGATTAAAATTTAAGACAAAAACTAAAATTAAAAAAAAAAAAACAAAATACAAACAAAACTTTCGAGATATTATAAATAAATATTTCAACTTGCAACAAAATAAATTAAAACAGACTTAAACCTCAAAATAAAATAATAATAATTATAATATAGACACAATTTTGGAGGCTACACAGAAAACAAATCTAACCAAATTATTTTGTAACTGTATAAACTATAACTAAATATATGTATTAAACACGCGTATCTCTTAAGTGTACTTAAACTTTAATATTTTTGTTTGTTCAAAACCGCACAAGAATTTAGAACTCCAAAAAATAAAAAAAAAATCGTTCAAAAATGTTCACCAGACGAAATTGGTTACTGCGTTGCAGTATCATCATTAATGTAGCGGTAATTCTGTACCTTGGGAGTCATGTTATGATTGGTGGAGGAAGTAATTTCTCGACGGGATCAGCGTACATAATCCAAGATGAGGTGCCCAAAGCTCAACATTTGGAAGGTGTTCCGCCCTTTAAGGGTGAGCAAGCGAATGTACGAGAGCCGTTGTCACAACAGGTAAGATATAAATTATTATCATTAGCCTTAGAAGACCTAATTTGCTTTCTATTTGAACACATAGGATCAAAGTCCTCAGTCAACTTCTGAGGATAAACCGCAGCAACTGCAGCAACAGCGCCAAACACAACAACAACAGCAACAGCAAACCCAACCCCAACAGCCAGAAGAAGATGAAGCTCCGGCGGCAGTTGGAAACGATGGTCCCACACCGGAGCATCCTCTTGTTCTAGAACTTAAAATGATTCCCGACAAGAAAATCTCGGAAGCGCCGACTGATTCAACACTGGATGCTGGCGGCATCCAAGAGTCTAGTTCTTATGTTAATAATTCAAGTCCCGATGGCTATATGGTTACCGGTGACGAAAAAGACTTTGATGAGAGACTGCGCTCACTGCTGAAGTGCCATGAACGGGATTATAAGCCGGTGACATTGCAACGAGGTGATTTTTGGGTGCTACAGAATTATGTGCGGGCCGATCATGGTGAACTTAAGTGCCATGAAACTATTACTTATACCACGCACGCTGATTACACATTTTTGGATAATCTTATTCCATTGCTTGAGAGGTAAAGTAATCATTTATTGCAAAGCATAACATTTTGTTGCATCTGTAATGGTCTCTTCGATTGGTGTCAAAGTGACAGTTCTTTTAGAACAAATTCTTGGGCTGTGTTTACATTGGAACTTTTATATGTGACTTACCCCTTGAACAGAATGAGATGCAGCTGTAGCTAAAAAAAATCGCTGTAGCACAAGCTGTCACTAAAATCGCTCACTATGTAGCAAAGGTCGCCCACAATGGTGCAGCGCATCGGGCATGTTCAACGCATATGAAATTTATATTTGAACTGTATTTGTATGATAGCCTACTATAAAAAAGTTACAAAACCAGAAAAAATTCTCAAATGCATTGAACGTTCCCAAAAAAAAAGTGAAAAGTCAAAGAATGAAATAGGTTTCCCCCATCTGTCATCTCAAATACAGCTTGTAGCGCCGCCAAAAGTTAAAGTTGAGTCAACTTACGCTGCAGCTACAGCTACAGCTTCAGCTTCTCATTATGTCGATGTATAGTATTTTCGTATCTTTAAACTTTGACAGTGCTACAGGCAACAGCTACAGCTACACCATTCTGTTCAGCCAGTTATTTTGAAGCCTCGTAATTGTCTCGCCTTCCCACATTAATAGTTGAACGCAGAAAGTAGACATTCTTTTAAATGAGTGAGAGCAAGATAAAGTAATAAAATACCAAATGAGTTGCATTAAAAGAACCCTACGTGAACACAGTCTAAGACAGTGGTCTGGTCATGTCCTATTACTTTATCTCACTCTCATTCATTAAAAAAATTAATGTGAATGTCTGGCTTACTTTTTATCTCTTCTTAAATATTAAGTTGGAGTAAGATAAAATAAGTCACCTCAAAATTGGACAAATGCGAGCACCTGCTACAAAATGATAGCTGTCAAATTTAACTTTGAGATATAATAAATAAATAAATAAATGTTTTATTTTTTGTTTTTAACTTTAGATGGAATGCACCAGTAAGCATAGCCTTACATGCGCCCGGCACTGATTTTGCGCCAACTGTAAATTCGATAAAATACCTAAGAGACTGCCTGCCCGATAGTAACCTCGTTCGACAATTTGTCACATTTCATATATATTTTAGTACGAAACATATCCCTAAGGCTGTGCCCAAAAGTGAACAGGTACTTAGTTCAGCCTATAATTGTACCATACCACCGCCATTTTTTAATTTATCTGGCGGTCATCTGTATAAGACACAAAAAAAACTACTATATCCGGTAAATGTTGGCCGAAATATTGCACGTGATGCAGCGTTAACACATTTTATATTGGCAAGTGATATTGAGCTATACCCTAATCCGGGTCTGGTGAAAAAGTTTTTAGAAATGATTGCAAGAAATGAGGCGTATTTACATCGAAAGGCGCCAAGGTAAGATATTATTTTATTTTTTTATATACCTATACATCTTTTATTTCTTTTATTTAAAACTTTTTAAATGCCGGCTGTAAGTTTAAAACATGCCTACTACAAAATCACACACATGAGTTGCAAATGGACTCGGGGCTAGTTTTTGACATTTTCAATATGATATAAATGTAAAAATTGACATTTGACTTCCTCCGCAGCTCACTCATCGGATTCAGTCAGTTTTTAATTTTATTGATAAATTTGAAATTCAATAAAAGAATTGATTTCTTTTATTCCTGTCGAATGGAACACCAAGAACTTAAGAAACTTATTATATCTAATTGAAATTGAAAAACTAGATCTAAAAATTTGTTTTAAACCCTAGGAACTGTCCAATAATTAAAATTCAAGTTTACCTAAATATTTAACTGGGCTCTAAATGTCATTGCCATATCAACTATTTCAAAAGTCAAATTAAATTTTATTGATAGGAAAATCAACGACAGGCACAAGGTTAAATAAAACTTCACGGTTGTCAGTCATTTTGACAGCACGAAAAAAATAATACTTGTCAGGTTGAAAGAATTGAGACTTGTTTTGTGATTGTTGGTGAAAATATTTTTTTAAAAATAGAAACAAATGGAAAGTGTTTTTGTTTTTATAATATCATTTTAAGAATGGCTGAAAACAAAATTAAGGAGTAGATTGGCAAATTTGGACGACGGCGATGAAACATTTTTACCTGAAGTGTCAAAAAAACTTGCATCGTCATATTTTGTAAATGGCACAAATTTTGTATACAATTGTCTTAATTGAACACCTTCAAGATGTTTATGTCTTCAATAAATGAATCGTCCGAAAACATTTCAAAAATAAATATTTTTTTTAGTTTATTTATACACATATCACTAATGTCACTTCAATGCTGTCTTTTTGATAGTGAATGGGCAGGTTCAGCCGACATAAGGAACTTGAAAGTCAGGCAAGTTTCTAGTATCTGATTGGCCAGCTGCCAAAAAATTACCTTCCAATTAAGGCAACTTTAATGGAAAGTTGACTGGAAAGTTAGTAAAGAAAAATCTCCCTAACAATCAAGTCAAGTCTACTTCTATCAAAATGACAGTTGATAATGTTTTTTCATTCAACTGAAAGCTGAACTTTATTACTCTATCATTTATTTATTTTCTACACAACTCCATGGTTTCATTATATTCTGTAAATGGTTTCGTTGTCAATTCGGAAAAGAAATAATAATAATGTTTTTGGAAGTTTTTGTACTATGAACTGAAGTTAGAGGTTTATAAAGGAAAGTTCTGAATTTATAATTCATGACACTTGAAAAACTTACCAGTTGCCTAGGTCAAAATGTATGTTCAAAGTATAAAGCTGGCTGAAAATAAAGTCCCTTATGTTGTCTGAACCTGCCCATTTTTCTTGGCTAACTTTCCAGTCAAATAACCAATAAAGTTGGCTTGAACGGAAGGTAATTTTTTAGCAGCTGGCTAATCAGATACTAGAAACTTGCTTTAGGGGCCATCATTGAAATCGATCCGGAACAAATTTTGAATCGATATTTGAAGGTGTTTCCCTTTAATTAGAAATGAAAATTATATACTGATCGATCGGAAATCACACAAAGAATTTTTTTTGAGGAAAAAAAGTGTAATTGCGCATTTATTTTTCTCTAAAAATGTATTTTTCTATTTTCCGGACGGAAATTAATTTTCCTGAACAGCTGATACTTTTATGTTAAAAAGTGAAACGAATCGTTCCACTGATTTGTGTTCGAATTTCACACAATTCCAATGACAGATTTCTGTCCGGAAAATAGAAAAATACATTTTTAGAGAAAAATAAATGCGAAATTACACTTTTTTCTCCCAATAAAAATTCTTTGTGTGATTTCCGATCGATCAGTATATAATTTTCATTTCTAATCAAAGGAAAACACCGTCAAATATCGATTCAAAAAATTTTCCGGATCGATTTCAATGACAGCTACAACTGGCCTCTAAATAAAACTTTAAATTTATTGTTTCTTTTTGAAAAAAAAATACTTGAATATAGGATTCATCTTATTGTATCAATCTTTTGCTAGAAATAAATCTGTAACATGTTCAAAAACTAAAAACAAAAATTTTACTGATGGATTTTACTGATAGCTATAACCGGCCCCCAATCAGGAAAAATTTTTCAATGACAGAAATTTTTAATGATAGATATAAACGACCTGTCAAAAAAATTCCAATGTTTGTTTTCAATGATGAAAACCAATGATAGCTATAACTGGCGCCTTAATACTTTCATTGAACAAAAAGTTATATTGACAAAACATGGAAATAAGGCGCCAGTTATAGCTATCATTGGTTTTCATCATTGAAAACAAACATTGGAATTTTTTTGGCAGGTCGTTTATAGCTATCATTAAAAATGTCTGTCATTGAAAAAAATTTCCTGATTGAAAGCCACCGAAAATTTTTACTGACAGAAATCTGTCATGGGAACTGTGTGAAATTGGATCACAAATCAGTGGAACGATTCGTTTCACTTTTGAACATAAAAGTATCAGCTGTTCAGGAAAATTAATTTGGCTCAACTTTCCATTACCGCAGCACGAATTTCGACACGCGGTTTTTTTTATTTGATAGATATGCACAAATAAATAATAATTATAGCAATTTTAGAGCGAGGAAACATTTATTTCTATTTTAAATTAATTTTCAAAGTTCACTTTTTCACATACAAAACACGCAAAAATGGTTGATTTTGACATTTCTTCCCTGTTTTTTGTTCAGTGTTGCCATACTTGTTTTTTTTCGTTGGGGATTTCTTTGTTTTTATTGCTTAAATGCGAAAAGTACTTTGCAATACCCAAACTCGCACTCACCCCAAATCCTATAGTGATTCCAAGCAGGGGGGTTGCAGGGGGGCAGCATGCCCCCCTTACATACCTAGCTCTTAGTATACCGTAGTATTTATTTAAAAAAACTTGTTTTAGGCTCAAAAAACGCTATACAAAAAAAGTAGGGTTAAGTCTGAAAAAGAAAATATTTTTTTTTATGACTTAACGGTGTTTCCTCGCCTCAAAATTTAAAACACGTTCTCTTGAGACCCCTACCTAACTGTACAAAAAAAATCAGAACGAAATTCGTGCTGCGGTAATCGAAAGTCGCCCCAAAAAAATTCTTTGTGTGATTTCCGATCGATTAGTGTATAATTTTCGTTTGTAATCAAACCGGATCGATTTCAATGATAGCTATAACTGGCGCCTAAAACTGTCACATAATCCAAGACATTTGGAGTAAAGAAATTAATCCTTTTATTTTATTTTAAAATATTTTATTTAAAATATCACATAATTAATAACAATATCTTCCATTAATTCATTCACAGAGTCTTTCCTCTATCAATATTCGAAGTTGAAAGTTCGGCGGCTGTACCAAGAGACAAAACCGAACTACAAGAACTCCTACGACTTGGCAAAGCCATTCCATTCCACAAACGGGTGTGTTCCAGTTGTCATGGAGTGCCTAAATCCAAAGAATGGATGGCTGCCAATGAAACAGAAGAATTAGGCATATTCCATATTGGCAAGAGAGTTGGTTATTTTGTTCATTGGGAGCCAATTTATATTGGAACAAATGCTGATCCTCATTATGATGAGCGATTAAGTTGGGAAGGCAAAAGTGATAAAATGACTCAGGTATACATTTATAAAAAATACTTTTATTTCAAAAAATTGTTATTAATTTTGGTTTTGGATTTTTTGTAGGGATATGCCCTGTGTGTCCTGGATTATGAATTTCATATATTGGACAATGCATTCCTAGTCCATAAGCCGGGCATAAAAGTTCTTAAAAAGGATCCTCGGCGTGCCATGTTAGCGGGAAAAACAAATCAGCTAATTAAAAAAATCATTTATCCTGAATTAAGAATAATGTATGGCCAACGAAAAGGATGCGCGGTATAGTAATTATGATAAATATCCTTTTTTCCTTCCTCTTCAAAGAATGATAAAGAAGAAAAGACTTAAATTAGATACGAGTAGACAAATTAGTAAAAAAGGATATTTATCGGAGATCATTAAGAATTTACTAAGTAAACTTATCTGATTTTTTTAATAAATGTAAGTAAATATATATAACACACACACATACATATGTATGTATATATATATAAAGAAAAAATAATGTATACCAACCTATACAACAACAAAAAACTGACATGCATATCACACATGCATGAAGTATTTTACTTTTATTTCTTTTTTATGTTTTTTTTTTATACATACTTATATATTTATTTAATGAGTGTTACATAGAAATTACTTATATATAGTTAATATCGATAAAATTGTGTATTACGATGATGGGAACCAAACAATTATATAACAATATGCGTGTGTGTTTGTGTGTAGTAATCGTGATCTGTTATAAAATAGCTCGTTTTCTGTTTTATTTTATGTTTTTATTTTGTATTTATAAACTAATTGTAAATGTATTCTTTGTATTTTATGTGTAAAACGTCGAAAAGTTTTGTTTTGTTTTATAAGATATTATCTAAACCTATGTAGTTTGTTAAGAGCAAACAGACGTATTTAGAACTTGTATAGATTAAGGATATGTTTTTTTTTTTTAAATAATAATGTTTGATTACGAATTGTATTATATTGTAAAGATTTGAAATAAGAATGTTATTATATATTAAATGAGAAAGTGGTATTTTGAATTAAAGATCAAAAGTATTTGTAAAATTAAAAGTGGGGTAACAGAAGCTTGCAAAAAATACCTGATAATAATTGTGAGTAGCTTTCAGTTGAATACTTGTTTTGCTTGTATCTTTTTAAATTTTGTATACGATCACAGAAATATGTATAAATTTTGTGGGAGGTTATTGTTCCTCAAAGTTAAAAATTATAGTTTTTGGATCAAGTAAATTTTACTACAAATATGGAATTGGAAAAAAGCAAGATTCGATTGGCGTTAGGTTAACATAACCGCTTTCATGTTGCAATAGATTGAGTGCTGTTTACTTTTTGTTATTTCCCTAAATCGTTTCAAATTCTGAGGATTTTTCTTGTCTTTCTTTTTTAGTTTTGTAATTAATATAGATATTTCTAGTTTGTTTATCTTTATAATGCTTTCAAAAATAGTTATTGAACTGTTTAATTTCTTTAAACAATGTGATTACCAAACTTAAATTTAAATAAAACTAAAGCAGGGAGAGCATTTACTGATTCCACTTTGGGTAAATAACCCGAGCATATTTGATGCTATTATCTAGATATGTTAAATGTCTTAGAAATTTTCAAAACTATTTATTTTCCCTACATTCCTTACTATTTACTAATGTCGTTTTTATTTGATCCACTACAAACCTTCTGATCCTTACACATTGGCAGTTCTCTTTCTAGATAGAAAAAAAATGTTTTTGGATTTTGGACTTCAGAATCACCCAGAAGTTTTGTATTTGTTTGATTTAAAAAAAAATAAAGATTTCATTCAAAAACGTAGACGGTATTTCTATCTCAAAAAATAAATGAATGAATAAAAATAAATAAAAATCAAACAAGAATATATTTGAAAATATTAAAAAATGTTGATACCCATATTTAACGACAACGTTAATAAAATAATTGTTGTCAATGGTGCTCATTGTCGATTTGTTTTAGTGGAAAAAATTGAAACAGAAACAGTCATGACTAGAATCTAATTTTCTATTCAATTTCAATCGTGAATAAAAGGATTAAATTCATATGAAAAAGTTAAAATTATTGTTTTAGAGTATTAACTTCCTTTCAAAATCTGTACTGTTCGTTTTTAATGAAATTGAAAGCAAACAATTATTCAATTTTTAAGGCTTGATAACATGGAAGCTGTTCGCTTTACAAAAATGTATTTCCTTCGTTCTAAATAAGATTATGCTAAGGCTTTCGAAAATACCCCGGTTTACTTTCAGTTGTGCATTTTATTAGTTTTTATTCTCCATATTCTTACCTTATATCATTCAAAATAACAAGACGTGTTTAACAACAAGTGATATGACTTCAAACGTCATATAGATAAGGTAAAATCCACGTGGCTGTCACTCTTAAAATGCATATTATATCATGACTCCTTATCCTTATCCTTTTCATCAGTTGAATACTTGGTTACTTATGTTTAAATCCTTACTTTTTTAAGGACTCATATTGAACAACAAAAACAAAATATACTCAATTAATATAATTTAAAAATAATTGCTTGGAATTTCCCCTTTATTAAAATAAAAGCTAAAGAAAATTAGTTGTGCTATTTTCTCAAGACTACATACAAAAATATAGTGCTTATAGCATTAAAAAGTCTGCTTAACAGAAATAAGTATTTATTTTGCAACAATTCATCTAACTCTACTCACAAATTCGCTACTGAAAATGTCATTTAAACCCTACTGTACTTTGGAAAAAGAAAACACAAAATTTAAATACAAAACCTAATATCTATTATCTATCAATGTTGTAACTTTTCAACTCTTTTAAAACTTCATATCACAAAATTCGTTATAATAATGTAAAAAAAAAAACTAACTACATACACACATTTGTATAAAATATATATATATTTAGTAATCATCAACTTTCTCTTTTAATAAAACTATTATAACAAACAAACAACATCCATTATCTATATATGTATATTTAAGTTTTGTTTAATTTTGTATATTTTTGTATAGCTTGATATTATTTTTAGTGCACTATTTTGTGTCGCATGAATGTTGTTTTCCTTGATATATATACATAATTATTTGTCATACTTAAATAATAAAATAAAACAAAAACAATTAAATTTTTAATATTTAATCCAACAGAAACACTTTTGAAGCAGTAAAATAATGAATTAAAAAAAACACAGTTAATGTTTTCTATACAAAAAAAAAGTCTTTTTGTGATACATTCTTTTTCTTTAAAGTTCGCTGACCAGCTCTTTTGTTTGTTTGTGTACTTCTTTTTCCCTCTCTAAAACATCACATTATTAATAAATTATACAATTTGATATTAAAAGCACAACATGCTTTGAAAGTGTAAAAGGCTTAAAAATACAAATAAATAATGCTCTTTTCTATTATCTTAAACTAAACTAAAATTATAATACAAAAACAGAAATAAAGAAAACTTAAAAATATTAGTAGGTACTTGAACTAAATAGGCCCAATGCCTAACTCAATAAAAATACATCACACTACAAAACTAAAGTCTAACAAACAAACAAAAATGTAGCTAATAATGCATTACAAAAAAAAACTGCTTCCCTAGGAAAAGAGTTAAAGCTGAAATAAAAAATTCAAAACAAATCTATCCTATAACTTTTACCCAATAAACAGACAAAAAAAAGTAAATAAAATTACAAATTAATTATGTAATTGAATAATATTTGAACTCCAGAAAAAATAAAATAAAATAATAACTCAGACAAAAGAAAATAAAGAAACATAAAACGAAACAATATTAACAGAAAATCTTAATACTTAAGTGAAAAAGTGATATATCTCTAGGTCTAAGAATAAAAATTAATAAATACAAATAAAAATAATTTAAATGTAACAAACAAAAAAAAACAAAAGAAAAACATATTTTCTAGAAATACAAATAAATTCTGCATAAAAATAAGATCAAAATAAAATATATAAAATTAAATAGGGCAACCAATTGATGATTAAATTAAATTTAAACATTACAAACAAATTTAAAAATACAAACAACATATGGAACAAATTAAAAAAAAAATTATCTTTAAACAAATTAATTTTACTAACAATAATAATAAAAATTATAATAGTTTTTGTTAGGTAGGAGAAATATGTAAAAATTGATTGAACAAAAAACAACAAAAACAAAATATTTAACATACAAAACAAGTTGTGTTTTTAAATTTAAAATTATGATTTAAATTAAGATCAATGAGTTGATAGTAGTAAGCATTTTCCTATAACTGGTTGTTAGAGTTTAAATACCGATAGTTAGTATTTTATTTTTATTTGTATTTTTTAAATTTTGATTTATTTTTTAGATGTGTTCATTATTTTGCCATTTAAATATCATACTGCCTTCCGGACATAATGTATTTGTTTTTCATTCCTTTTAATAATTTCCTAGCATATCTATGAATAAATATTTCTTTTTCAATAAGTCATTTACAGTTTGAAGGAATATTAAAGTTTCAAATATTAAATGGAAATAAAATAAACAGAAGTCATTATATATGTTGTTTTATTTGTGAAAAAAAATTGTAATTTCCAAAAAGTATTAATTTTTTCTTGTAGTTCTCGGTTAAGAATTTTTTGTGAAGAGTTTGTGTTTTTTGTTGCTTCTGTTATACCAATTTAAAAAAAAATAATTTATTAACGTGTAGTAATGCATTTATTTACACACTCTAATTCTTGTGGTCAAAATCGAAATATTGTAGATGTTTTTGTACAGAAATAATTCAAAATATTAGCAATGGCTTCTGTTTTTATTTTACATACATTACTCCTTGACAACAATAACAACAAAAACAACAAAACTTGACTATAAATGTAGTTACTTTGTAAGTAAAGGCACTTTTTTAATATATATAAATAACTTAAAAGAAATAAATTCTAAAAACTTAGTTTTATTTTATTTTGTTTTAAATTAGAAAGAAAAAAAAACTGCTAGTCTTCAATATTATATAAAAAGAAATTAAAAAGAAAATAAATCCTATATAAACAAAACAACAAACAACAACAAAAAAAAAATCAAATTTATGTATTCTCAAAATAAATTCAAAGCATAAAGTATGTTATAATCTTAATAATAAAATTTAAACAAAAATAAAAATGTTATCCTATACTGAAAAATTAAGTGAAAAGTGCCTTAGATGAAAATATAAAAATAAAATTAATAAAAAATGAAACTAGTACTCAAAAAAAATATAATTCAAAACAAATTAAAACATAAATAAAAAAAAAAAAAAAACAAAAATGAAAATGATTCTTTCTTGCTTTCTGGTTAAATTAAGAAAACAGAAAAAATTAAATTCTCCAAAGGGAACAAATGTGTTATAGTGTATTATTTTATATTTTTGATTTCAAAACAAAATTAAATCGTGTATGTAATTGTACTTGTTTTTTTTTTTAATTTAATTTAAAATAGTTTTTTATTAAGTGCAAAATTAAAAATGTAAATCCTAAAAAAAAAGTATGAAAATAATACTTATTATAAGTTGAGAGTAAATATAAATAAATATATATATATTTTTGTTTTGTAATACAGACCAAAATGGTAACATAAATAAAAAGAAAAATAATTAAAAAATAGTAATTTTGTTTGTTTGAAAATGTATTAAAAACTGTTAAGTAGAAGTCGAATTGTGGTATACTATGAGTACAGGTAAGAATAATATAAGAAGTCCCTCTTTTAATAGAAATATTTTACTTACGTTACATTAGCCATTACCATAAAGACCATTAGTCATTACTTGTATTTATCACCAAATTAGTCGTCACCTTCATATAGCCATCTCATGTTCCATTATACATTTTAACCAAAATTCAATTGTGATTTTTTCATTTATATAATACCATTGGCACTATGTGTTACTAGTACCCGTGACGTGATGGTTAGTGCGTAAGACTATCATACCATGAAGTCATGGGTCTGTAACCACCTAAACCTTTTTTCACGGATACTACCTCTTGCGAGGAATTGACAAATCCTCAAAGAGTAATTATTGTCATAAAAGTGGCCGTTGGAATTTGACATAAAAACCATCCCTGACATAACTAGCACAGGAATTGTTGAGAGTTATAAATAACTCAGCCTTGGTTTTTTACGAGCTGTTGGGCTTTTTATTTATGCATTGACATTACCTTATATCAAAATCAAAACCAGCTTTAAAGTGTTTAACTTTTACTTAGAATGTAACACAAGTTTTTATGGTTTTGAAACTAGCAAGCAAAATTCATCCGCTATTAGAGACATTATTTTTTATCATGGCTTTTGTCCCAAGCGTTTAAGGTTTTAAAGTTATATAACAATTCTTCGTCTTAAAAATTCAGTTTTAGTGGACATATATTTTTTATGTTTTTCTAGAAATCATAAGTTTATCACAGTAAGCCTTCTCCTTATGCTGGCTACGTACATAGCTTTAAACAAAAAGTTTACTTGAATAGACCTTTACTTTTTTTTGTATTTGGACAACAAACTCGTTACTAGATTTCGAAATATATTGCATTTCGACTCAGATAGATAGGTAAGTAACCCGCCAACATCTACCTACACTTTCACCTAAAGAAAAGTACTTTACCATAGTAGGTACCATAGATACAAAATTATTATGCAAATTTTCTTTAGTTTATTGCTTACGTAATAAAATAATTCAATTTAAACATTAACAAAAAAGCATGGTAACCAAGATTTGCTCAGCTTCACTTTCAATCTCCAAGCGGTAACGACCTGAAATGAAATGAAATGAATAGCCTCATCATAATGTGGTTTCCAGAAAAATGGTACCATCTCGCACGTCGTCGGTCGCCGCGTGTCGTCAGTGCTGAAACAAAGCAAAACAAAACATCAACCGATATAAAAATTAAACTAAAACTCGTATGTATCTGCAAGTATCAAGTATGCTAAACATTTATATTTGAGTGACCTTGACATTTTTTACCCGAAATACTTGTTTAAGAAGCGAAAAAGAAGATGATGGCTAAAAGGGGAATTTTAATTTAATTTGAATTGTGGTAAGCAATAAAATATTATTGTTCCACGTTTTGGATGTTTAAAAATAAATATGATGATAATTTGATTAAATTTTGCATCAGTGTTTTTTATTTTTATAATTTGTAAACAATTATTTATTATTTAAATAGGTACAAATTTGTATAGGTTTAACATTTTTTTGTATGAGTCACAATTGAATTGAATTATTTTACTCAGCGTCAACAACAAGATCAAAATATCTCATCAGTTGACATTTGAACAAAACAAAAAAGTGACATTCCTGGTAAGCTAACGTTCATCTTTTTTTTAATCGTCTACCCTAACCTGCTTAACAAAAACTTTGAAGATTCTCTAAATTGAATTTATTGCATCCCAGTTCCTGATGGTGGAAATACGATTAAAAATAATGCCAATCGCTGTGTCACTTGAACTTACTCAAGTAATTCAATTGGAGCTAGGTAGTTAATATTTTCTGTGTTTCTTCTAATGTCAATGTTATTCAGGAGTGTGGAAGACGAACAAGTAGCAAAACAATATTTGACCGAATTTGTATACAAAAAAAATCAAATTCACTTCAACCAAGCCTTCAAACAAGATTTTTCCTTCCATAAGGTCCTCGCCGAAATTCTTAATTTTCTTCGCAAAATCCGGACGAATCACCAGGCGATCAGAATGACTAGCAGGTGTCTCTTTTCCTTCAAATATTTGTTTACAATTTGCTGTGTATTGATGTTGAGAAACAAATAAGAGAGAGAAGAAATTTAACGGTTTTAAAAGGGTGGAGCATCCTTTTATTGTATGAGTTTGTATGTGTGTATAACAGCATTGTATTGATGTTGAGAAACAAATAAGAGAGAAGAAATTCAACCGTTTTAAAAAGGTGGAGCATCCTTTTATTGTATGAGTTTGCATGTGTGTTTGTATGTGTGTGTAAGAGCAAAACAAAATGAAAATATAGTGATGGGCAATGAAATAACATTTTTGAATGATATAGGTAAATGACTTTATTTGTTTTTCATATAACGTTCATATATTCGTAAATTACATATTATTGTTTAGTTTCTGCCTATAATGGCACCATTCTTATATAAAATAAAGATAAATTGAACATAGAAGCGAGGATAGTTCCTTTATTATGTCCTTTTATGCATGCAAACACATAGGTATTTTATTAATTAGTTACAAATAAAAAGTAACGATTAGTTTATTTATAAAGTAACGAATGTTAGATCTTTTCACATCACCAATCAATCTTACACAATACTAACGTGACTGGATATCATTCTAGTTCCCTTAGAGGATATTTTGGCGGTTAAAATAATAGAAAGGAGAAATGAAAAGAAATGAAATGAAGAACGAATACGAATAAAATAATAGAAAGGAAAAATGGAAAAAAATGAAGAACGAATACCCTGTTCTTTAACATGATCGCCTGGTGGATGATAGGGGCTCGCAAAATTCATATAAAAATTTTGTTTGTTTGGCAATTAGACTAAGGCCTCTTTCACACATGACGATTTTCTTCGTACGGAAAAAAACCGTACACGGCCGAAGTATATCTCAGTCATTGAGACGGCTGTTTTAAATCGACCGTACGAAAAAAAACCGTCTCCGTCCAGTGTGAAAGCTTTAGTTAATTTTATTAGTTTACTATCCATGGCTCACGGATAAAAATCGTACGAATTTTAATCGTACGGACGAAACCGTCTCGTGTGAAAGAGGCCTAATGAGACTGTAGGTATTATTTCAGTTAAGAATATATTTGGTTTGTTAGAAGAAAAAAAGGTTAAGGGAGTCAACATAAGTGTACACAAAATTTTACAGTTAGACTACAACAAATTGGGCTCTGGATATGTTCTCACTTTCTTTGTGTTTGATTAAAAAAAAGAAGATAAATAAATGAAGGATGCTGGTTAAAAAAAAGTATGTGTTTAGGAAATATATTCGTTCTTGCATGCGTGATCGCCTGGTGTTTTAATTCGCTTTTAGAAAATTTTCCCATAACCATTAGGTGAAAATAGGACCAAGACATCGGAAAATAGGACCAAGACATCATTTTTTTTTCAGGAAATAAAATCTTAGCTCCGATTGAATACAAAAATTGGGTGTTTAAATGAAACATAAACGTGACTATAGAAGTAGATGAAATTTCCTTACAGAGCTAGGGAATCATGCATAGCACATTTTAAATCAATTGACGAATGCTTTTAAACAATCGAGTTCACATCCAAAGATGGTATAATTAAAATCACGCAAAAGAAATAAGAGAGTCATAGGGTGCAGGGGGGGGCTGCCTTTCTGGATTTGATCATTCTACGTTTTGTTCCCCCTTTCTCAGATTTTGAATAATGAACAATATTGTTAAATTCCCGTAAAAATGCAAATACATAGGTATATTTTGATTAAAAGCATTTCTGCATTATACACTTCTCATTTACTTTTTGCTTTGTTTTGTTGAGAATGGAACTACCTACATATATTTAATCTGTTTTCGTTTGAAGTTCTGAAAAAATAGGTGATTTTTTTGACAAAAATATCTGCAGTGAAATATGATTCTACATGCATTACAAAAGTAGAAGTATGATTCTAGTGCGGAGAGAATTTTGACGTTTGCTTTATTTTCTCGAATATAAATTTTGGTACAATTGTTAACTCTTGTGTATCTCGAAGGTCTGTTCGTAGAGTATTATCAGTAGTTTGTTGTTTAGGATTTCTAATTTTTTAGTGAGAAGTTTACGGCTTTTTCTGTTAACTGCACTTTTTTAGAATCCATGTTTTATATGCAATGAAACTAACGCTACAGAATTAAAAACGCTTTCGATAGTTTTTTAATAAAAAAAAAAAAACGCTGAATTTTTGTATTGTGTTGGTACATGTACCTAGATAGAAAGCTATGTAATCTTCCCTAAGCCAACGCGTTTTGGAAGCAGCAACACAAGGTCTATAGCTGTCTTATTGTAGTGACCCTTGCTTTCATGAGTGTTCGTACACTAACGCGGCAAAAAAAGCATGTTTTTAATTTTTGTATGTTTTTACAATATTTTATGACGGGCGGCGCTCCGTATCAACTATAAAATCTAAAAAGTATCTTGGCAAGGCTTTAAAAAAAAAAAAGCATAAGATAAGAAAACTGTAATCACACTTCTTATTCTGGTTTTCAACGTTGCTCAGCATAAAATCGATCTTTTTTGTAATTAATTGTAAAGCAAAATAAAGTACAGTTTTGTTTTTCTAAGCCGACTCGATTAAGTTGTCTAATTATACGGAAAAAGATATAAGCAAAAACTTAGTGTCAACAAATATAGCGCCAACTGTTACACACTGTAATAGACCATAACTTACGAACGGACCCCCTTCGTTTTGGTATGAATTTCGCTAAATTTTTAACAATTTTGTTTAAAATTATTCAGACAAATGTTCAATTGTATCAACTTTAAAATATTTATGAAAACCAAAGTGCTGCGTTTTGTTTTTGGAAATTTCCCACTCTACCATATATGGAATGCTTAAAAACACGGCTTTAATTGTTATTATGTTTTGACAGGACTTAATTTCTAATCAAAAGTGCCACATGTTTTTAAAAAAAAATCACTTTTTTATATTTTTCTTCAATCCATACTTACCATTAAAGTTCCTCTTTGACTACAAAAAAGTATACACTCAAGTACATTTCATTTGCTTTGGCTCTAGCAAAGGTGATACCTGAATCCAACAGGTGCCATCAGTCGTAGTTCTGCATCCGTGAGTTTAACACTCGCAACACACGCTAAAAAAGAGAGCAGTTTTTTTTCGCGGAAAAAAAACAAAAAACTTTAGTTTTAGTATCGTTTTGGGTGAATTTTAACAAACTTTTTCGCCCGTAAAGTGTGAAACGAATTATTAAAAGTTTGCATAAATTTAATAAATATCATGACGAGGATTGTACTTAGTTTTGGATTATGCTTGGCACTTTGTGGAGCCTTAGGTTGGTATAAATATGTTAAATAATTTTATTAAATCCCCAACTGTATGAAGTTTGTTGAAATTTTTAAATCTGTGTAAGCTCTCATCTCATTACTTTAAGTTTTCAAGTTGACACATACTCGCGATGTTGTACAAACTTAATTTTAAGTGGGCACATGAAGTGATTTGTTTGATAAAATAATTTGAAAAAAATTCAAATCTAATGCTTGACATTAATTAACATTGATAAGTTGTTGGGATGAATGTGGGTGCAGCAGACGATTATATGGGGCCTTGATGCTGTTTTATTAACAAGCATTTTAATTGTGAAATAAAGAATGTGTTTCTTGAGAAATAATTTCTATGAATGTTTTCATGAGAAGATTTATTTGAAAAATAAAAAAAAATAAAGAAATAGTGTAAATAGTTATTGACTTAATTGTTTCGCATTTTCATGACTTTTTCGTTTTTTTTTCAAAAAATTACAGTCTTTTGTAAAATTTACTTTTTCTATGTTCAGTTTTTTAGCCATTGGTTCAAGAAATGATGCAGAATTGATATTGAAAAAGGTTACATTTTTATGCATTGTTTCACATTTCTAGTAATGTTAAAATTTCAAAACATTCTTGAAATAAATTAAAGTAAAATGAAAATCGGCTTTTAACTGTCATATTTGTGAATTTTGTAATGTATGCAATGAACTTAAGAATTTATCAAAATGCTGATTTTCTTCTTTTTGCATTCGATTTGACAAAATAAGGTTAAGTTCATTAATGTAATAATGCAGCAGTAATGCAAGATTTGCGTTCATAAATGTAAATACACTGCATTACTGCAGTCGATAACAGTCTTACAGCAGAAATGCGATCAAACCTGCAGTCATTTTATTTCTGTTGCCGCTCTGCAGGAAAATGTCAGAACAAGATGAGTAGGTAAAATAATTGAATATTTATAAAAATTTTGGCAAAAATAAAATGATTTGTTATTAATAAGTTGAAATATGATATTTATAGTTCATAGGAATCAATGAATGAATGAATTTGTTCCATTCAAAACATTTGGAATAAGTCCTAATTAAACATTTTTATTGGACATTTTGAAAGAATTTTGTTAAGACACTAAAAAACCAAAACCCTCGTAACTCAAAGAAAAAAATTTATTATTTCTGTCATTCTTTTTTTATAGGCGCCTACTTTGGTGACATTTACGAACTGGTTTTTGATATTGTATGTCTGCCGCATTCTTGCAGTA
Source organism: Eupeodes luniger (assembly GCA_951509635.1). NCBI lineage: Eukaryota > Metazoa > Arthropoda > Insecta > Diptera > Syrphidae > Eupeodes > Eupeodes luniger. The sequence continues at coordinate 80,568,087 of OX608073.1, forward strand.
GTTTTTCCGTTCATAAATGCATTGCATGAATTTTTTCGGCATAGCTTGTGCAACTAGTTGCATTTTTGAACTCACCCTTAATGTCTATGTAAAATCAAATTGGCAGATCTAAATATTTTGCGAGATCTAGTTTTTGCTACAAAACAACAAGCACTCCAAGGAGAATTTTTGTAAATTACTTTTTATCAGATTTCTTTGCAAATAGACTTCCCAACCATAAACAAATCTATGCGGTGATCTATGGCTAACACCTATACAAACTTTTAGCCAGTTAATTGACAACATTTTGTGATTAGTTTAATTTTGAATGTTATTCGATTATGGTGAAAATAAACGTCTTCTTATTTTAAGAACAATCAAAATATAAAGAAGCAGTTTTTACCCAATTCGCTTATAAATACAAAACTCATCTTTTAATTATGGAGTGGAAGCTTAAAAACACTTTCTAATTGCATTTGACACAAATAAAATATCAACAATTTACCAATGGAAAACTTCATCGTCGATTCTAAATTTGAATTAACTGATATTAAAAAATTCAATAAAATATACGCTGCAACAGTTTTTTTCCATTATCTAGTTCATATAAAGATACAACCTTGATTTACAAAAAAAAAATCCAACAACATGAAGAACACAATAAATAAAGACTTTAAGAGCCAGGTTATAATCTTTGGTTGTGGTTACCTTTCAAAGCACATGGTGTTTCGCAAAACTGTGACAGATTTCTTCTTGCTAATTGGCTTGATTGATTTATCTCAATGTTAATAATATCCACCTTTCAAGCCTAGCAGGGCAGATAAAAGTCATCTTGAAGTAAACTTGTATTATACTACATCACTGTGAAAGATATTGTCTTTAAAGGTCGACAAGTTAAAAAATGCTGATCACGTCTTCTTATAATGCTTTGACAATGACCTTTGCGTAATAATTTGTTATTTTTTATTTTAACTTTTATATATATTATGTATTACCATAGCAGAGACTTACTGCCTGACTAAGGCTAAAGCAAAAGTTATTACCACCAAATCGGTAACTTTTATTGGGTTTTCTATGTAATAAATATAATAGATTTAAATGAAATTTGATATTCTGAAACTTTTTTTAAACAAGTAATACTCATTCTTAGACATCCCTAAACTATTAAATTGCTAATTCAATAAACATTAATTATATGATGTGTAAAAGTCCGAGATACATATGTATTAATTGTTGCTACAATCAAAACAAATAAACAAAATGTAATGCGATCCGATATCGTAAGAGCGATATTTGTAAAGTGCACAAATTTTCAACTTATTTACACCAAATTGGAATATTGTTGTATATATTTTTATTAATCTATTTTGTGTATTGAATTAATTATTGCGGCTTACAAAGATCAGACTTGATTTCAAAAATAACTGGATCTATTGGAATAATTTGGAAATAAACAGAACTTAAAACAAGTTTGCAAAAACATATATTCAAAAAAATTATAAATATTTCTGTTTAAATTTATAATTTTGAAATTTATAGCCATAAACTAGTTACTAAATCAAAAATAACTGGCTTAGGTACCATGTTAGCGACTGGTACAGTCCCAAGTATTTTAACAAGTCACTTTTTTGTTGTTTAGTATAACTGTAATTTATGTCGTTTGTGTTAAGAGCAAATAATTGTTTTATATGCATTTATTTATTTGTGTATACAGTACACAATTATAAAAATGTTGTTGAAAATACAATAAAATAAGTACGTATACGCCCAAATGTACCACTTGTAGGTTTTCTTAAGATCTTCCTTCAGCGTAATTGGTGTAACCAATTTACACTAAATTTGGTACAGAAAAACTCAAAATGTGAAAAACTGTTTTCCACATAAGGAAATCAAATTACAATTTCTATTAATTTATATTAATTTGAGAGAAGGAAAGTAACAAATATCCGGACCTTCCGTAATTCATTTATTCTTCTTGTCCCTCTCAAGTTATTGGAAAATCAGCAGTAAGTTATAACTTTAGACAGAAATTCCTGTGTCCAAAAAACTTCTTTAGATACAAAATCAGAGCTCAACAAAACGTCAAAATAAGAGTAACTAATTAGCAGACATGTATGTATGTATGTATATGTAGTGCCCTCAACCATATCCTGCTTTATTATTTTGTTCTGTGTCTAGGTGTCAATGTTTTCATTTTGGTACATGTGACGTACTCGGTTCACAGCCGTTTGAAATTTCTAACACTTGATGTTTTAAAAACCTACGAAATTAATAACCTTAAATTAGTATTTCTGTTGCTGCTTTTCCCATTCTCACCAATAAACCTCTCGCTTTCCTCCTTTGGTTCCAATAAATAATAAAAATACGAGAGTTAAATTAACTCTCCGGTGATATTAATTGCAAACCTCAACAAATTTCTATCTTGTAAAGTTGGCTCAATATACTTAACCTTTTTTATGTTAACCAAATTTGGTTCTAAAGCAAAGCCCGCGATTAACGCCGCGGGGCGAAGCTAGTTTATAATAAAAAAGCAAAATACTTGCCTAACTTCCCTATCCTTTTTTTCCTATGAATTGGGAGCGAGATAAAATGATAAGACGTCAATATGCGTCGGAAGAATATGCTTAAATTTAAAGTTGAATTGAACTTGAGTAATATCAAGGTTCGAAATAAATTATTTCTGTGCACTTATTTTTTTAAATAAACACTTTTATCTCAAATCGATTTAGTTTTATTTCCGCTCAAATATAATCACTTTTATTTAACTCACTTGTTTTCACTTAAAATAGCATATAATACTTTAAATACCACGAACTATTATTCTTTCACTTTAAAAATTAAAAACCTCCGTCATGTCTTTATAGGGGAATTTTATTCGTCGAAACTTTTCTAGAAGGTTCTCGTCTTTGCTTTCTTGAAATTTCCTTTCCAAAAAATGTTCCCTCTAACACGCAGAGAACGTTTTTCAGCACAACCAGGGATGTCTTACTTAAAGTTGTAGTTTATAGTACATTGAGAAATTCATCTTTTGAAAGTAGTTCAGTAAAAGTCTAAAACAGTTCAATACTATATTGTAATTGAACTGTTTTAGACTTAGAGGAATTTTTCAGTCGTGGTTTGATGTGAATCCAAATTATAAAGTCTTTATTATTATCAATTTAAGTAAACATGTTTTATCCTAAATATTTGTGACTTAATGAGTTCTTTAGAACATTTTAGGTAAGATAACTGTAAAGTATTTGCATTAACGTGAATATAATTTCTCTTTTGATTTCAGCTCTATCAGCAAGTTGCTCGGGAAAGAATGAACGCTTCCCTGTTCCCGGCCAGTGTGATGCTTATGTGGAATGCGTAAATGGTCAGCAGGTAGAGATGCTCTGTCCCGATGGTTTGTTGTTCAACGAGAAAAGTAGTGGATATCCCTGTGGTTATCCAATCGATGTTACCTGTGAGCAGAGAACTAAACTTCAAACAGCACAACCAACCGACGATTGCCCGCATCAATTTGGCTACTATCGTTTGGGTGACAAAAGCAATTGTGGAACATTTAAAAATTGTGCCTCCGGTGTTGCTCATGTTCTGGAATGCCCTGAGGGCTTGGCCTGGAATTCAGAAACATACCAATGTGATTGGCCAGATCTAGTGGCTGATTGTGATGCTGAAGCCTTTTTGGGTTTCAAATGTCCACAAGTTGCCAAGTCAAACCTTTTGGGTGACGAAGAATACCGGTTCTATATCTCACCAAGAGATTGCTCCAAATACTTCATCTGCATCAATGGATCACCTAGGATAAACAGCTGTGGAGAGGGATACGGTTTCAATCCGGAAATCAATGCTTGTGATGGTTTTGAAAATATCACATGCAGTGGATCAGTTAAAAATGCCGTAAAGCCAGAGAAAATAAATACCGATTCATTCCCTCAAAGGCAACAATCAAACAATTATCAGTCGTCAAATAACTACCAACAGCCTGCCAAGCTACAAGCACAAAAACCCGGCCAATACAGTGCCTTCCAACAACAACCTCAACGAGGTGCTTACCAACAACAAGGAGCCTATCAGCAACAAAAACCTTACCAACAACAGCAATCCTTCCAGAACTCCGGTCGTCCAAATTATGGATAAATTTTATGCCTTCATAACTTTAAGAAGTTTTTTTGTAAAATTAATTATGTGTTGTTTATTGTAATTTTAATTTGTGTGTGTCAGTATCTTACATAATATCTAGTCTTTGGGAGCCATAAATCAATAAAAAGAAACATTTAATTAGCTTCAAATTCGTTTTGTTTGATATTTTTTCATAAAGTCTATCATTGGACTTTAATATTCACCAAATAAGGACACTGTTGAAATGAAGTTAGGATATACGTATTTTGTCTTGGATTCAAATTGATCTTCTAATGCAATAAATTTCAGCAGCCACAGTTCTAAAGATACTCCACTCTTTTATTACCGAAACAACTCCTACAAAAACCAAATGTTACCTTTTTTAATAACTAAAATCAAATTCATTTCAGCTACCGCCGCCTTAGATTGCAAGGAAAAGAATGGCAAATACGCTTCCGGAGATCAGTGTGATGCCTACATCGAATGCATCGATGGTGTTGCCGAAGAAAAACTCTGCCCCGATGGTTTGCTCTTCAACCAGCGTTCTGAACATGAAGGTGACTGCACTTATGCACCCTTCTCATCATGCATTGAACCAAGGACCCGACTTCAACCAGCTCAGCCCAGTGATGAATGTCCAAGGCAATTCGGATTCTATCGCATTGGTGATGCTTCACAATGTGGGCAGTACAAAAATTGTGCCCATGGAGTTGCTTCATTGACTAAATGCCCCGAAGGTCTGGCATTCAACTCGGACACTTACCAATGTGACTGGCCCGATCAGGTTGGCGACTGTGATGCTGAAGCATTTTTAGGCTTTACATGCCCGGCTGTGGTCAGAACTGAGGAAGAAACTGCAGCTGAGTTTGAGGAAGTCTTGCGTTATTATCGCAAACCAGAAAGTTGTAGTCAATATTTTGTTTGTGTCAAGGATCGTCCAAGATTGTATTCTTGCGGCAAGTATTTAGCTTTCAATGAAGAAACTGGTATGTGCGACTTCTACACCAAGGTATCGGATTGTTATAAGAATTTGAGAGATATTACCAAAGTTCCTCAAGTCCAAACAATCACAAAAAGTCTTTTAAGCCAAGCTCTGTAAATTTTTTAGATTATCTGATTGATGCCATGATGTTCATATGAATTTAAAAGTGTTCCTTGATACAAAAAAAAAGTTTCCTTAATAATTATTAAATTTCTTTCTGAAATAAAGCAATTATCCTTTTGTTGCATGTTGTGAAAATAAAAAGATTTTGGTTGTTTTTCAATTTACAGAATTATTGGAAGTTAAGTATCGAAACGAGAAGTTTTGCGAGGATAAGAAGAGGACACATCCAACCTTCAAAAAACGTTGTGTATCAAAATTGCAATACTATATTGATTTTCAATGTTAAACATTTCCAAAACCCAATTTATGTAAAATATCATGTCAGAGGTTTTGGGTTCAATCCCTGCCTGTTCCATCTAGTTTTTTCACAGGTACCTACTGCCTCTTGCGAGGAATTGACAAATTCTTCGAGTGTAATTCTTGTCATGTGAAAATTTAGTAACACATTTATGTAGGTATACATATTTACATTTCATACAACATTTTCTATTATTTACCACATCATTTGGGTTCTTTTTATTTCTGATCACTACACTTCCATCCTGGGGGAGAAAATCATCTCATTTAATTTTGTTTTTTTTTTAAATTCTTCTTCTAAAAATTTCTACCACTCGAGAAAACAAAAGTTTAGTAATAAAAAACAACACATTAAATAAACAATAAGGGTATTCATGCAAACACAGAAAACTCATAGAAACCTTAAAAACTGTAGAATTTTCTATCGGTAGAAATCAACTGTCAAAATTTGTATGGGAAAAACATTCTGCAAAATATACTTTTATCTCTCAAATTTGAAGCAGAAATCGTAGAAAAAAAAACAGATAAATTTTGTGTTTGTTTCTAACGTTTCCGCAAATATTTCTAATGGGGTGTTCATGTAAACCCTTTGCGGAAATTTATATTTTTCTACAAAGTAGAAAATTATATCGTTACATGAATACCTACCCTTAATATAATATAACTTTGAAAAAGGTTCATAAAGTGCCCATCACTATCTTTTTACCACGTGTAATAATATTATTTTACTTATTTATTTGTTTCGGTAACATTAGTTTTTTGTCTTGTATTTAATTTAGGTATTATTTTTTCAAAACGTGCCTGACCCTTGAAGCAAAATAAAACTGTCATCTTCTCAGTCAGCCTCGTGAGTCGTGATGAAATACCTTCATATGACACTTGTGCCAATTTATCTGATTACCTATTATATTTTTCGTTTTGTTTTGCCCTGATAGCCAAATAAAAAGAAAGATATGAAGATGTTAGGCTCCACCCTTTTGAAACGGTGAATTTTGTGTACGATTCTTTTGTGTTGTATATGAATTGGAATTCATATCCATGGGTAATACCAGTGCAACAATCTAAGAAAGAAAATGGTGTAAACGAAGGAATAAAAAGTTTGTATTGAACAAAAAAAATATTTTCAGAAAAAATAAAACAGGCACCTGCTCTTTACTCTGATCACTTGGTCCCTTTCATTTATTTTTGCTGATAACAGACAATTGCACACACTTTTAAATTTGCATCTTCTTGTATTTTTTTTTCGCCGAACTCGTTATAATGTTTGAACTCCTTACATATATTTATTTCTTTAAATTTAATATTGCTGAAGTCCGAATCTATTCTGATGACAATGAGCTGAGACTATTTCATTGTTTTCAGTTGAAAAAAACGTGTAACAAAAACGAAAACCTTGGCTATCTCAGAGGCAACATTATCAAGTAATCCAATTTAAATGAGCTACTTACACTGTTTCTCAAACAACACGTTCCTCAATTAGTACTAGGCCTGGCTTTGAGAATGACAAGGGAGTATACCTAACAGCCAGTTGAACCATTTGATATTAAAAGGAGTCGGGTAAAACACACACGTTTTAATGAAAAAAAAATTGTCATGACCAGTAACACTAGCGAGTAAAAGTGCTTTTGTTTCCCATCACTATATACTACCACATGGCAACGCTCCATCCTTTTGCTACTGTATTTCAAATTGCATGCTCACAGTATCATCTAATACAAGTAAAAAGAAAAAAAACGAGTTTGTGTGCGTAAGTGAAACAAATCGAAGCTGATATAGTGAAGGCACCTACTTTGTTTCCTGATCGCCTGGTGTCATTGTACAAAATTAATACTTTCATCAAGAGGAACGAACGACGCGACATCTGAGCAACCGTCAACGAACTAATGCGGCTGTGGGGAGTTTTAAAGGGGGGAGACGGAGAAGCTATAAAAATCAGACACTCCATTTTATCGTCTTTGATAAAAATATTTTGTGTGATTCCTTATGCATGCATATTCTATACAAAGATTAATTATTTGGCGGTTTTGCTTGCAAGTGTATGAAGAAGAATAAGAAGAAAAAAAACAGCAACAATGCAAAAATATAGCACAGAAGAGGAGGTTGCCAATTATTCAAATTAAGTACTTTTTTTAAAAATACTTTACCGAATATTTTTGAAGCATGTTCAAAATAGAAAAGCCATTTAGTAAAAAAGAAAACAATATTTTAAAACGATGCATACAATTGTAAAATGTATTTATTTAATTTTTCGTTAGATAAATTAAATTTAAATTTTCAATTTTCACCAAAAATTACCTACCTATACAAATTGTGAAGAAAAATAATACACCTCTCCTTACTTTTGTAATAATTCTCGTTTCGCCAGCAAACAGTCGATGTATTTTTAAACTCGTCCCTTTTTAAAGATTCATATTCTCCTAACATTCTAAAGGGGTTAGTTAAAATAATTATTATTGAAGTAATTAATTTCAAAATGTCGCCTAAGCAGGGGCCCTACTCTGTAATGCGTTTCGAAAGCCAATCCGATTCGAATCTGATATTCGATTCGTTTATGAATTCGTACTCTGTAAAATGTTCGAATCCAATAAAACATTCATCTAGTACTTTTTCTATTTATCGAATAGATTTACCGAGTCTCGAAGTATTTCTTATGAGATTTGTCAAAGCAAAAATACAAAAAAAAAATCAAAACAAATCACAAAGGCGAGGAAAAAATTAAAATTAAAATTCAGTCATTATTATCACTTGAAAATTATCGTAATGACTTTTTTTACACTTCGCTGCTTTGCAATTGCCACATATCTCTTTTTAATTCAAGCTTAGAAAGTTTATGTTGATTTTTTTCATAGTCATATCGTTTTTTGTGTTGAAACTTGTCTTTTGCTACCTATTTGTATAGGTATAGTACCTATACTTTTTTTCCTTCAAGTCATACGAATTCCACCATAATTTCAAATTGCTTTTGTTTGGTACGCACATTTTTCGCTGATGATTCCCTGTAATGGGATTTATTTGCTTAAATTTTGAATAAAATTATTATTTCCTTACTTATATTATATCTATTTCACACAGCTCAACAAAATTTTCCTTTTGTGTCCTTAAAGGACACACGACCTTCGAATTGCAATTCGTTACCTCTCTTGGTGTAGAAAGAAAATTTCCGTTTTCGAACGCTAATGACATTCGGAAACGCATTGCCAGGTACGAAAAATCCGAATGCGGATTTGTCATTCCGTAAGTACTAGATTTCTTATTCGCATTAAAAAAAAAGAGTGCAAAATATTCGTTTTCGAAAATATTTGCTTTCGAAACGCATTACAGAGTAGGGCCCCAGTGTTTTTGCGATTACGTCTTTGTATATAAAAACTATACTACTATCCTCTTGGCTTTTTATGGGACCGGCACCTAACGGCAGGCATTACGATACTCCAGTACTTTTTTACTTAACTTTGTATATACAACTTCCAACGCCACCTTGAGGTTAAGGGGAACGTAACAAAAAACAGCTCCATAATAATACCACAGATTTTATTTACATAGATGACGGCCGGACTCCAGCTCCTGTAATTTTGTAATTATTAATGTTAATGAACTTTTTTTTGATTGGACATATCAGCAGCTAGATGTATTCTCGCCAAATGGCGCATTTCTATTACGCAAAATAAAAAAAAAAACAACGACCTTGGATTGAAAATGTACTTTCAAAACAATGTTCCAAAATTCATGTCAATCGGCCAAGTTATTAGACCGGCAAACTTTAAAGAGGTAGTATTGAGATAAACGTGTTTAAAGTTTTCAATAGCAGAAAATCATGACCAATTTTGCAAAACCTTTAATACAAAACCCAATACTAAAACGTGCCTTGACCCTTGAAGCAAAATAGAACTGTCATCTCATCTCCTCAGTCAGCCTCGTGATGTAATACTTATGACACTTGTGCCAATTTTTCTGATTATATATGATATTTTTCGTTCTGTTTTGCCCTGATAGACAAACAAAAATATAGATATGAGGATGTTAGGCTCCACCCTTTTGAAACGGTGAATTTTGTGTACGATTCTTATGTGTTGTATATGAATTGGAATTCATATACATGGGTAACACCAATGCAAGAATCTGTGAAAGAAAAGGATGTAAAAGAAAGAAAGAAAAAGTTTGTATTGAACAAAAAAAAATATTTTCAGAAAAAATAAAACAGACACCTGCTCTTTACTCTGATCACTTGGTCCCTTACATTTATTTTTGCTGATACCAGAATGGGTACCAAACTTTTAAATTTGCATGGTCTTGTAGTTATTTTTTTTCACCGATCTCGTTAATTATGTCTGAACTCCTTATAATTAATTACCTACTTAAAATTTATCATTGCTGAAGTACGAATTTATTATGATATGACAATGAGCTGAAACTATTTTATTGTTTTCAGTTGAAAAAAACCTGTAGTTCAACTCAAAAACGAAAACCTTGGTTCGGAGGCAACATAATCAAGCAATCCAATTTTAATGAGGTACTGAAACTGTTTCTCAAACAACACGTTCCTCAAGTAGTACTAGGCCAGGCTTTGAAAATGACAAGGGAGTATAACAGCCAGTTGAACAATTTGCTATTAAAAGAAGTCGGGTGAAATCACAGTAAAAACGAGATTTATGGCTCATTTTAATACAAACAAATTGCCATGGCCACCAGTAAAACTAGCGAGTAAAAGTGATTTTGTTGCCCATCACTATATACTACCATCACTATGTACTACTACTACCACACGGCAACGCTCCATCCTTTTGCTACTGTATTTTCAATGTGTATGCTCGCAGTATCATGTAATACAAGTAAAAAGAAAAAAAGAAGTTTGTGTGCGTAAGTGAAACAAATCGAAGCTGATAAAGTGAAGGCACCTACTTTGTTTCCTGATCGCCTGGTGTTATTGTACAAAATTAGTACTTTCATCACGAGGAACGAACGACGCGACGCGACTGCGACATCTGAGCAAGTCAACGAACCAATATTAATGCGGCTGCGGGGAGTTTTGAATGGGGGGAGAAGCTATAAAAATATTGTTTGTGATTCCTTATGCATGCATTTTCTATACAAAGAGGAATTACTTGGCGGTTTTGCTTGCAAGTGTATAAAGAAGAATAAGTAGAAAAAAAACAGCAACAATGCAAAAATATAGCACAGGAACAAAAACAGATTGCTGATATAGTCTAGGCACCTACTCTGCTTCCTGATCGCCTGGTGCCATTGTGATTGTACAAAATTGGTACATTCATAAACGGACGCACATCTGAACGACATCAACTGATGGTGTTGCGGCTTGCGGGAAGTTTTGAATGAAGGAAAAGAGAAAACAAAAATTCTTTATGCATGGATTATGGATATTTTCTATACAAATGCTGATAATTATTTGGCGGTTTTGCTAGCTAAGCTAGTGTATGTAGAAGAGTAATAAAAAAACAGCAACAAGGCAGACATAGCACAGGAGAGGAGGTTGCCAATTGGACAAATTAAGTACATATTTTTTTTTTTTTTAAATATATCAGCTAAGCGATTACGTCTTTGTATCCTTATAAAAACTATAGTACTATCATCTTAGCTATTTATGGGACCGGCACCTAGCGGAAGGAATTAGTTACTACAGTACTTTTTTACTTAACTTTTTATATATAAAACGTCCAACGCCACTTTGAAATTAGGGCGAAAGTAACAAAAAACAGCTCCATAATACCACAGATTTTCTTTACAAAGATGACGGATCCACGGCCGGACTTAAAGCTCCTGTAATTTTTTAATTATTAATGTTAATGAACTTTTTTTGATTGAACATATCAACTGCCAAAAAAGTACGTAGGATTTTTGCGATGTATTCATTTTTGGCCAAATTTTGCCCTTCTACAGTGAAAAATACAAAATTTACCTACAAAATCGTCAAATAATTGTTATAAACAAATGAATTACGCAAAGTAAAAAAAATCCTATGTTCTTGGACTGAAAATGTACTTTCAAAGATTAATATAATTCCAAATTTCAATTTGTCCGAGTTATGAGTCCGGCAAACTTTTAAAATTCAGTATTGAGAAAAACGCATTTGGAGTTTAATTCGCGTCGCATCGGTTTGTAAGACTTTCTTTTTATAAAGATTGATTTATGTTTGCAATTAATACTTAACGCAGGGTTTATTTGAGTTCGAGCTAAGTAGATATAAAAGCTTTTGATAGATTACATAGATATCTTTTAGTAAGTATAAAATTCACATGCATAGTTGTGTTAATAAAACAAAGTAAGTTGTTGCGTTTTCATTTGTGTTTATTTAATATATTTATGAATAATTTTAATTTCTTTTCATCCAAATGTTTTGTTTATAATACATAAATTACGTAACGGTAATTTGTTCTTATTTTTGTCAAATAGGTATGCCAAATGTTTATGCCAAAGATTTACAATTTAATTTTTATTCTCATTGCTGGGTTTATAATTTTTTCTGAACTTAATTTTCCAAAATGTCGCATTTTTTGTCGTTTTTGTTTTTTTAAAATTTTATTTTTAATATCAATTATTTTTGTTTAACTTGATATTCAATAAATACCATTAAATTAACTGTTAAGTTTCTTTTTTGTTGTTATTTTCAATAATCACTGAATATTCTTTAAGCTCGAATTTTATCAATACAATTAATAGATTAAAAATTAAATACTAAAAATACTAATATTCACTTAATATAATTTAAAAAAATATTTTTGGCTATAAAAAATAAGAATTACATTTTTAACTATATTTTTTTATTATTTTCTTTTTTTTGTTTAATTGTCAGTTGTTTTTTTTTATTCATTCTTTACTAAGGCGATGCTTCTTTCCAATTATTTTGTGAAAAAAAGAGGAACATAGGGTTTAAGGTCTCGAATAATGGAAAAAACGGAATAACAGAATAAGAAACGCCCCATATTTTCCATTTTGTTGTTGTTGTTTTTTTTTTCTTTAATTTAAATTTAATTCTTGATGGTATCAGGCAAAAGTGCTTTCCGGTTTCATGTTTTTTTTTTTGAAAAGATTTTCATTTTTTTTTATTTACAAAGCGTCCAATTTTTCTCAATTTTTATTTAATAAAAATGAGTAATAAATTAATATCAGTCTTTTATACTTGAAGTTATTTTTGTGTTCTTTATGGTTTTCATTTGTTGAATATGAGCGATTTGAGAGAGATACATCTGTAAATTTTGTTTGAAAATTTGAAAGTTTATAGCCAAAAATTTTTGCCAAAAATATCATATAATATAATATGAAATTAATTTTATATTTTTAGATAAATTTCGAAAATTTTGAAAAGATTTTTTTTGTATTTCCTTCTTAAATAAGTTTTTAATTATTATTATTTTTTTTTTTTGTTATTTTACAAAATACGAACTGAGTGCTTAAAGTTAATTTTGTTTTTTGGTTTTTAATGAACTTAAAGATAATTTTGGTTTAATTTAATTTTCTTATAGAATAATTGTTTTTTTTTTTGTTTGTTTTGTTAATTATATTCAATTATTTTAATTTCATTTATTTTATTTTTGTTTATTAGTAAGTTGTAATGCACCAGTAGGAAAGTAAATGTTTGATATTAAGTTTAATAGTTCTGTTTTATTATTTATTTATATTATTTTTGTATTATTTTTTATATTAACTTTAAAAAGTTTCATTATGATTAATCATAAATATGACAATTTGAGGCACTAAAACAGTTTGAAAAATTAATTGATTTCCATTTTATTGTTACAGTAACGAAATGTTTTTAAATTGTAATGGAGAAAAAGCATATCTAGTTCATGGTTTCATAAATAATTTCCAAAAATAAAAGATCAGTTTGTATAAAGTTACAAAATTATACAATAAATAATGAACTGTTTCTAATAATAGGGCAGTCATTTGAAGAAGTACAATTGTTTTCATTTGTAGTTATAGTTTGTCCTGCGTTCTCTTAATCAGGGCCCGTATTACGAATTACAAAACGCAATTCAAAAAAGACGTTTTCTTAATCAGGGCCCGTATTACGAATTACAAAACGCAAGGCAAAGAAACGATACTCAATACGATAGCGACATTTATCGTTTGTGAATGTAAAGAATTTGTCTATGAAAGTGTTACAATTAAAATAATATATTTTATTGAAGCCCTTGCAACTTTATACGACAGTCAAATGGCTCGTCGAGCAAATTTTATACTTTTCATTGGACTCTAAAGAGTTAATCCAATCAAATCGATTCCGAAGAATTCAATCATAAAATGGATCAGACGAGTGAATTGGATTTCTAGTACAGTTTTAATCTGTAATGCTTACGAGTGTGATTTTAAGTTGAAATTTAAATTTTCAAAAACAAGTTTAAATTTAAAAGTTAAATGGTTACATTTAGAAAATAACTTAATTATTCGGTTTGTTACCACACATAAAATTTAAAAAAAACCTCAACTATTCAGCCTTTTCTCCATTTTTGTTTTGTATTTTGTCTTAAACATGCATTTTTGTTCTCTTAAAATTATAATTTTATAAGGAAATCAAAGTTTAATAATTTTTTTATTATTATTAACATCCTTCAAACAAGTGCTAATAGAACCAATCATTTTGAAAAATGTCCAAAGTGGATTTTGAAAAATCAAGACTTTTTAACTCAGGCCTTTTGAAGAAATCTGAACATTGTTTTGTGGACGTTTATTTATTTCGGTTTATTTTGTTTAGGAATATTTCATCATTGCAACTGTGTAGAATAAAGTTGTTTTTAGGAGTAGTTTTGTTTTTTAATTTATCTTTTTTATTTTATTTTTTGTTTTTGTTAATTTCACTATTCATTTGTTTAAATATATAAAAAATACCATTTTTCCACTGTTCAATGTCTTTTGTTTTTCTTATTTTGTATTGGGTGGGGCTATATATACTTTTCTTTTTATACAGATTGTTGTTTAATTAATATAAATCTATTTTTTGTTTGTTTTGTCATCTGTTTAAGTACTGCTTTTTTGTATTATTTTTTTAAAAGTAATATTCGTTCAGTGAAAATTATAATTTAATAATTAATACATTTTTGTTATTTTTTTACTTTTTCTTTTACATTTATATGGTAATTAAGGCAACTGTTGTCTTGTTCGGTAATTTAAAAATTAATAACTATTGTGAAGTTTCGTTTGGTTTATTTCCATATATGTGATTTGCGAGTTTTCTGTTTCTGGTTACTATTTTTTTGTTGTTTCTCATATAAGTATAACGATTTTTTTTGTTTTTTTTTTTCTTTTTAAGTTTTTCTTCATCTTTTTAACTTATTTATTTATAATTCTTTATTGCATAATTTTACTCCTAAAAACAACTAAATATTTGTTAGCTTTTATTGGTTTGTTGATATTTGTTTGTTTTATTTTATTTAATGTATTCAAGGCTTCTTTTTTCATTTTTGTATTTTGTGTGATTTGCTATTTTTTGTTTTCTTTATCTATTTTGTGTTGGTAGGAAATAAGAGAGGGGGAAATATAGTTGTACAAAGAAAATAATACAAATTAATTTAATAATATTTCATAAATAATGTTGTTATTTTAAAAATTGTTTTAATAATTACCCAAACATTTATTTTATCGAATTTTTTTACAAACATTTTTTTTTGTTGTTCCAAATTTTCGTTTAAACATTCAGAGTGAAAACAAAATTTGTCAATTTAGATATAATAATTATTTCAAAATGGCCTCAAGATTTTGCATTTTTTGCTCTTTTTTTATTCATAATTTCAAGTTAAATTCAAATTTGTTTTCGAGTTGTTTTCTTTTTCTTAATTTCTTAAAGAATAATTTAGTTCATACATTTTAGATTTTTATAGATGTCAATTTTGTCTGAAGAATTTGTTTTTGTTGGTTTTAATATTTACACTTAAATAATATGTGATAATTTGTTGTGTAATGATAAAAATAGGAACTATAAAAATTAAATAAAAATAATTTAAATAAAAAGGAACTGAAATATTGACAAGGAGAAGCGCCCAAGTAATTAATTCGCAGTTATAGTTTTGATCTTATCTCGAGTTTTCATTTTTTATATCATCCATATGATATTTATGATGACGATGTAAACTTTCCAAGTATATTGGTATTTTTATATGATCTTGTCAATTTTAAGGTCCTTCAAACCTCCAGCCCCCAACTGGCAATACAAATGATCTGCATATGTCGACAGTAAAATGAAGGGTCAGTCTGTTTACCGAATTTTAAATCTTGTGATGAATGTGATTGCGCTACAACATCGGATGAAACACTTTTTCGATGACTAGCAACTCGAATTACTTTCGAGATTTAAAAACTCCCTTAGCTGTGCTCTAACTCAAGAAAACTATAAATCGATTAACGATATGTACAAAATCGAAGAAAACTTCGTTTTCACTTTATGAATCACGTGTCGACAATCAAAAAGCAAGACGCTCTCATCCAAAATTAAAACTTAAAAAATAAAATAAAAAACAAGTCTTATTTAACCATAAACCATGTTAAAAATATCAAATGTTTATTAAAAAAAAACTATAATTATAAAAATTAATAAAAACTTAAAAATTAGTAAATCAAATATAAATCATTTTCTCATTTCAAAAACGTCAATAAATCAATAAACATAAAAATTTAAGAACAAGTGAAAAATAAAATTTTATTTCATATTTTAATAAAGAAAGAAAATAATCAAATTAATATTATTTAAAGCATTTATGAAATTATATATAAATTTAATTCAAAGTCGTTGTAAATGAATTTTTTTTCAAAATATAGTACATAACCATAAAAAGAAATATTTTTAATATTTTTTCCATATTTTTTTTTCTATAAAAATCAACAAAATTCAATGGATAAAAGTAACAAAACATAAAATATGTAAATGTTTATTGAAATAAGTAATCAAAGCTAGTAAGATAATAATAATAATTAAAACAGATACAAACTAATCGTTGTTAATTGCGAGTACGAAGTAAAACAAAAATGAAACAAAACTAATTTTTAGGAAAAATATCGTGTTTCTGTTGTTTGTTAAAGTAAATTAAACAAAAAAAAAACTTTAATGTTTCATTCAGACATTTTTGTGTGTTTTTGTAGAACGAACTATTTTCTTCTTTTTGTTTTTAATTTCATTTCTTTTGCTATAATTTTGTATTTTCATAAACATTTTTTGTTTAATTTTTAATTTTTTTTTTAATTTTTAATTTTTTGTTTCAAGATTTTTTCCTAAATTTAAATAATATCTTTTTTGTTTGTTTGTTTCTTTTTGTTTTTGTTTTTCTTTTGTTTTTGAATATAATTATAAAAAGGTAAAACCAATTATTATCTTAAGACTAAAATAGATATATGCGCGTACATATATTTATATGTTGGTTGGTTTTAAAATATAATTTTTTTATTTTTAGCAAAAAATAAACAAACATTTTGGAAAAAATTAATCAGGAAAGAAAATAATATGAATGGAAAATATTATCAAAACCTATTTCTAATGGAATTTCCTTTTTTTACCACCACGTTTTTTGCCGGCCTTCTTCTTTCTTTTATTACTACCCCCTCCACTGGTTGATAATTTTGGATCACGACTTATTTCGTTTAGAATATCGTCACCAATTGTACCTGAAAAAAAATTAAAATATGAAAACAATCCGTTTTTTATTTATTAATTGGGACTAAATTATTGAGTATGCAATTGAAACGAAATGAAGCCACCCACTTTTATTTAATAAATCTGAAAACACATTCTTGTAGTTCTTGATGATAAGCAGTTTAAATACCTGAACGAAATTTAAGAAGACCATTCTTTCAGGGGAATAATAGTTTTTTAAATGAACATTGAAATGTCGTGTTCTACAAATTAAAATACTTAAGTTTAACTTTGATAGGAGCTACATACGTTAGATTGATTAAATAAGAAGCTGAAAGTATATATCATAACCATCTGTTTTGTAGATAGATGTTTTAATTTACGTTCAATAAATGCTGTGGAATGCTAATGAAATCCCTAAAGACTCCAGAATGTACGTATTAATGATTTCTGTTGCAGTTGAACCCTGTCTGTTTCCATCTAATATATAGAATTAATAACTTTACTTTGCAATGGTTTAATATTCAGTAAACTAAAATTAAGTACAATTATTTATAATAGCGAAACGACGGAATGTTTGGTTTT
The DNA here is from genome assembly GCA_951509635.1 of Eupeodes luniger. Taxonomy (NCBI): domain Eukaryota; kingdom Metazoa; phylum Arthropoda; class Insecta; order Diptera; family Syrphidae; genus Eupeodes; species Eupeodes luniger. The sequence continues at coordinate 80,585,732 of OX608073.1, forward strand.
CTGTATAAAACTCATTTTGAAATGCTTTGCACAAAAACTATCGCCATTTTTATGGAAAAATATAATATAATGGGCCATATTCATAGTTTTTTGATAAGTTCTGATTTTGTGTTTTCTTAACTAAACTCCAGTTTATGCTATTCATAGACAATTTAAACCCATTTTAAAACGATAGCCTGGATTGTAAAAATAAATACGACATAACCTATGTGTAAGCTGTTTTTAAATCTAGAACACGTCAAAAATAAACATTTGTTGAAAATTACGTTGCGAGACATTTTATTTGAAAATATGTTTAAAAACAAAAATAAAAATGTCAATAGACTTAAGCATCGATCACGATTTTGATATTTTGTTGGAAAACGAAAGCTCTACTTAAATCGAATCGAACCCTTAGAAATAAATGACGACGATTCGATAAAAAATGCCAAGTTAATGATTCACCTTCTAAATATTTAAGATCAAAATTCAATCAAAGCTTTGCCAATATCTGTGTATTTACAAGTCTTAACAGCCAGCGCCAGCGCTAAGATTTTTCGCTCAGTATATTCACCAAAGTGTTATAGGCAATATGATGTTTGCTACTGTACGCATCTTTACCACAATAAGTAAATATTTTGTTACAATAGGCGACTTTTGTACATGAGATTTCTCACATAAAATTAAGCAGAATAATTTCAAGGATTTCAAAGACTTTGGCTCTCCAGCTTACGCATTTTGTTTTGTGGCCCTCTTCAAGCCGCTTTTGTAAAGGTTTAATTCAAATTGTACTAGAATTGTGGTAGAACCTGTTTCTAACTAAACAGAGCTGCCAAATTCTTTATGAATAGCAGCTGTATCTAACCTGGATGTGTTCAATTTAGACTCCAGTTCAAATAGACTCGGGTTTATAATATGACTATGAATATGCCCCAATATCTTTATTGTAAAATAACTAACTGGATTCGTATGCTTTACTTTCTTTACTCACTTTGTTGATAATAACTTTTAAATTAATGAAATAAGGTTAGGGTAAGTAAACTGTGACCTTAAATATCTATTGTAATCCCGGCTAGAACTGGATGAAGTTTGTTTCTTTAAGAAACTTCAATATTTGAGATGCTATCAGAGAGTGAAGGTTGTTTTCTTCCACTTGGTACTGTCCCAAGTGTTTCCTCTTTTCGTGCATGAGTACTTCACATTTTCCTAATAGTATGTGATCAGGTGTTTCCTCATGAATATTACAAAACCTACAACTGGCATTATCTGTAAAGTTGTTAAGGTGCCTATTTCGTTTACAATGGCTGGTGAGTAAGTCTGTTACTCGTACTATTCTTAGGTTGTTAAAACTTAAGTTTATGGAGTCTTTGTAAGGTTTTTGGTTATAATTCACAAGTAATGTTTTTGCCTGCCTCAAACCTTCAAATATTTTTTGACATTAGACGTTACTACAAGCTTGGAAAGTAACGCTTGATGTGTTCTTGATAATATCAATATAAAAGCGAATCGATCAAGACAAAAATATTATATTTCCATCTGTAGTACAATTCAGACAAAATGTAGTTCCTATCGAACGAAGGATACTTGGACAAAATTAACAACTACGAATTACAGAATTAGTTAAAAAAGCGATTAACTAAATAAATAATTTTCATTTAAATTCACTGGAATGGAAATTGGGATAGCTGAATAAATGTTCAATCGAATTTTACTTTTTGCATCGAATGTGGATTTCTTTGTAAGTTGACAGCAGAAATGTTACATATGTAAGTCAAAGAATTACTTTAACAAATGAATTTCTTTTGAAGTCTTCGTTATTCGACGCAAAAATTTGAAGATATGTTTGTCATTGTTTTTGATTATTTGAATTGCATCTCAACTATACTACAAAAAAACAAAACAACTTACCAAGTGTGGTGAGTTTTCTTTGCCGGTGTTTTTCGGCTTTTGTTACAGGCAGACGTGTCAGATAAGCCTCTTCGTATTCCTGCTTTTCTTTTTGTGCTGTTGAAATTATTTGCTGGGCTCTAGAGCCGGACGAGATTTCCGTTGGTGCATCAAGGTACTCTTCTTTCAAATCTTGTAGCATTGAGGTTCTATAAAAAAAATATATATATATATATTTCTATGTCTGTGGTAAGTATGGCACAAAAAATAAACTAACGTCATAGCCCTCTTTTTAGCACGTTCAATTAATTTCTTGTCCCGATCAGCAGGTTTGTCATCACCATCATAGTAGACTGGTTTTATTTTAGGCGGCACATAAACTCCACTTTTCGTCGCTGTTATTGACTTTTTGGGTTTAACTGTGGCTTCTTCATCATCTTCCGCTTCATTATCTTCTTGTTCTGATTCTGAATTAGACGCAGGTTCATCATCATCATCATCATCGTAATTCGTCAGCATATTTTCTGGATTTGGCTGCAAAATAAAATTTTAAGTTAATTATAATTAAAGATCGAAATATTGTTGTTATATTTATATATAGGGAATGAAATGATTGCAATCGATTAGGGCATAATGCATTAGGAAGGTGCTTGTAATTGAGGAACTTATCAAGATATGACTTTTATAGGGCAAAGATAACAATACTTCTTATGTACAGAAGACTGTTTGATTAATCAAAAATCAAATTTACAGACCAAAGAGCCAAATTCCAAGCTTAACTGAAATGTCAATGACTTGTGATCCATCCTATCAATCATATTTTTTTTTTGAAATATAGTTCGCAGTATATGCGTTTTGTAAATGAAAAACGGTTTACCGAAACAGGAAAAGAACATGAATTGTGAAAAAAGAACTTTGGAGCTTCTCCTCTAATTCAGCCAAAGCTTTGATTTCGTTTTTTCTTCTTAATTCTGAGTAAGTTTAAATTATGCAGAACAAAATAACGTGTGTCTTTTTAAGACGTGTGGTTTTCAATCTAGCAATACTTTTTCCGGAGTTAGTCTTTTTGACAGCTGTCACTTGATTTATGCTCAGTTTGGTTTGCCATTGCATATAGAATAGACTTTGGGCAGGTTCAGCCTACATAAGGGACTTGAAAGTAAGGCAAGTTTCTAGTATCTGATTGGCCAGCTGCCAAAAAATTACCTTCCAATTAAAGCAACTTTAATGGAAAGTTGACTGGAAAGTTAGTCAAGGAAAATCTCCCTAACTATCAAGGCAAGTCTACTAATGTCAAAATGACAGCTCATGAAGTTAATTCATTCAACTGAAAGCTGAACTTTATTACTATGTGATTTATTTAATTTCTGCACAATTTTATTTGATGTTTTATATAAAAGGGTTCCTTGTCAAATTGAAAAAGGAATTAGAAACATTTTTTTAAAATACAAAATACAGGGCGAAATGTTGTTGTAGCTTGTTATTGTAGCGTTTTGTAGACAGTTATGTTTTTGATAGTTTTTGCACTATGAACATAAGTAAGAGGCTTGTGAAGTAAAGTTCTGAATTCTGAAAATTATGACACTTGAAAAACTAACTAGTTGCCTTGGTCAAAATGTACGTTTAAAGAATGAAGTTGATTGCAAATGAAGTCCCTTATGTTGTCTGAACCTGCCCTTTCTCTTGAACAACTTTTGCAAGTCTTGTAAATTTATTACCAAAATAATAGTTGGGTTCGGCATACAAACCGTAAAGCCAACAAAAAATCAATTTATTGGAATAAACTTCGGGTGAAGGCTTTATCTCGCCTCGTGGCGTTCGATTTCACACCTCTAAACTATTACTTTTGGGGTTGTGTGAAGTCGCTTGTCTATGCAGATAAGCCCGAGACGATAGACGTCTTGGAAGAGAATATTCGACACATTATTGTTTAACTCTCGGCTTGAATTTTTTGAGCCAATTGGCCGAAATCATTTTTAAACTCTTATCTTTAAAATAAAGCTAAATTCTTGGCCATAACTTTAAATAAGATTTATACTCACTTTGTACAAAATTGGATCCGATGAATCCGAAACACCAGTTACAGCAGTTTTAACTAATTTATCAATTTGATAACGCAATTTATAATCAATCGGGCGGATTTTCTCCAACACTGTTCGAATTTCAATAAGTCTTTCGATGGATGGATTACCTTCTATTGTTTCCCCTGTTAAATAAAAATCAATTAATTTAATTTATTCTGAGCAAGAAAAAGAAGAATCAATTTTTTTCTTTACCTGAACATTTTCTAAGAACAACATAGGTGAGATTAATTAAATAATCCAATAACATGTGATATTTAACTTCAAGAAAACTTAAGCCATATTCTGTTGTTAATTCACCACGTTTCACTCGCTGCAGCATACCCTCAACTAAATCTGTCACTTGTTTAACATTGCTATTCATTTCTCCAAGAAGCTGAATCGCTTGTGGTAAGTCGGTTTGAACATCACATTCATCTAAAGCCTGTAAAAGAAAAAATATAAAAATTATAATTAAATTGTTAAAAGTTAAAGTTTTTAATTATATATAAATTAGTTTTCAATTAACTTTGAAAAGATGCTTCGAATTCATATAACCTACAATCTTTTCACCTTCAAAGTCAAATAAATCTCTATAAATTCATTTATCATTTATTGGCTAACAACTCATTTTGGTTACAAAAGTTTTTACTCGGCTAATTGTTTTATGTAGGAATTAGAAGACCATAACAAGTTAACCTTTAAATTTCTCTGAGGTGCATAAATTATACGTGTACTCGTATGCTGCCATAAATTAGTTTCATTATCAAATTTCCTAAAGTTTGTCATCAAGCTGTGTTCCATCAGGAATGAAGCTTTTTTTTCTAACTTGAGATCACATGGAAAGAATTAACACCTTTTCAAGTTTGAATAATAAAACAAGAAGAATACGAAGGAGTATACTAAAAAAAGGTGAAGACGAAGGCAGGCAAACTTATCTAACTTTTCTTCTCAAAAATTTGATCCATAACATCATGAAAGTGTTATGTACTCATATATACATATGTAGTTTGAGTTAAAGGTACCTACTTGTATAAATTTCAACGCACATATAGATTCACCCACTATATGTATGTATATGAACCGTTATGCAGCATGTCCTTAAGCAATTCTAAGCTTAATTCTAGCAAATACCATATTGAAGAATATTTGAATTCGAGTTGGTATAGTTGTGGAAGGACGAAGAATGTCATATATAGAAACACTACTATACGTCACATCTTCTATCATCTCCATCTCTCTGTTGGGGCAGATTACGCCTCAGCGTAACATATCAAAAGAAAACATCCTTTCAACAATCAACACACAGGAGCAGGAGCAGGAGTTGAGAGCTGACTGAAGTAGAAGTAGATGGTAATGGTGATGGTGAGTAGGAAGGAAGGTGTAAAGAGAAAGAGAGGCATTAGACCTGGAGTCCGGATTCCGGAATAGGAGCAGAAACAGTATCAGGAGCTGGAGTCCTCCACCTCTACCTCTAAGCACAACAACAAAAACAACAACATCAGCTTCAGTATCTATCTATACCTACTACGCTTAGAAAATATTGTTTAGCAGTAGAAAATAAGCAGCAACACGACAGAATAACCATGAAAAATAGAAAAATACAAATAAAGGGAAAGAAAAAAAAAGGACAAAACGGAAAACAAAAAAATATAAATCCAAGAAGAAGCATGGAGATGGAGATGGAGACGGAGACGGAGACACAGACGGAGACGAAGAGACACCCGTGATGGTGGATTTTTAAAGCTTAAGCACATTCATGGTTTTTGAAGGAAGAATCCTGTACCCAAATGGATATGGATTGAGCTACGAATTGGTACTACCTCAATCATCTGTGCTGTATCCTGATTTTTATCCTTTTTTTTTGTCCTGTTTTCTATTTTTTGTGTTTGCTTCTTTGTTGTTGTTGTTGTGCTCCTTTCGTACTTCACTTTTTTATTCTATTTTTCTATCCCGCTTGGGGATGTACACCATAGTACATACATGTGTGCGGTATGGAATGGGAAGAGTGTGCATGTTAAGCATAGAGTGCGGACTTAGAAGGGGATGTCTATTTTCTACCTTCGCAAATATCTCACTGACGGGCGAATGAACGGATGGATGGATGGATGGATGAAATAGAAACCTTTTTTTTCCACGGCCGCCACTGCCGCTGCCGCCACCGCCACCATCTCCGCTGCCGCCGCGTCATCGTTTCAGAAACGAAAAAAGGTAAATTGGCAGAGAGTGGGTAATGTAGTTGGTGTTCTCTGATGGTGCGCTTATAGTTGTTGTTTGGGATTGGGATTGGTATAGAAGAAGGTTCAAGGGGGATTTCAAGAGCGAGAGAGATATGATGGAATAGGTAGTATGTAGTAGCAAACGATGTGGTGGCGACTGGTGGTGGATCAGGATGATGATGCTGATGCTGATGCTGAAGCTGATGATGAACACAGTGGGGTTGGAAAATGTTCAAGTGGTCAGATTTAATTTTAGTTGTGTTCTTTTGATATGTACTGTACAGTAAACAGTACATTTAAGATCAAAGGGTGAATCTTGACATTGATTTGAAACCAGACAATATTTATTTTGAAATGGAAGTCTTTGGAAATTTTTAACTCAGAAAACAATGACTAATTTTTTTTTTGACACACGTCACCAAAGTTTTAAACAAAGAACTGTTGACAGAGATTTTTTATTGTTCTTTCGCAAAATTTGTGAACTTGAAACAAATATTTTTACGACATGATTAATGCCCCCAAATTCGCTATGTTTCTTCTTTATAGGTACCTACACTTTTTCTATAACATAAATTTACTGATTTAAGGACCAAAATAAAAAAACTCGGAGGAGTAGAAACAAAAACGAAATTCTCTAAATTTGAGAATTCCACTTGAGGAAAGATGACGCTGATTGCTGAGGATTCACTTGTTGAAAAATCCGGAATGTATGCTATTATTTGCAGTTGCAGTTTCGCTGTCAAATTTTAGAGGGAATTGCTTTAAACATCAAGCCGAGAAAAAAAGATGTTATAGGTAGTAGAATGGTTTTTGAATTATTAAGAAACGGGAAGAGATTTGTATTGCAATTATAATTTTTAAAGAAATATGAGGAAAATCCCTAGAATTTTGTTATTTTGGTGATTTCTACAGCATAAGGTTTGTAATTCGGTCTTAGGTTTTAACGTTTTCACCCAAGAATTGGATTGTTACCTTGTCAAAACTATACATATAGAAAAATTCTCCATCTCCATCAGCTCTTCAAAAGGACTTGCTCGGGACTTAAAACATTGCACTTTTCAAAACAAGATTTTAAAATCTTCGCCTTCATAAGACATTTAAAATTGGTATGACATTTTTTCTATAAAAATGACAGATGACATATGGATTTAACAAATTGTTTGAGTAACCATTTCCTGATTTTAACTTTAGCAAAATATTAAGATATAGAAAGATGTTAAAGTCGCTTAGTAAATTGCTAAAATTGGCTTTAACATTTCAATAAATTGTTTTTGAATATACGTAGCTTTTTTCGCTAGATTTATACGAAACATTACTAAAAGAAAATTCTCGAGTACACGACTACAGTCATATGTTTCGTATAAGTGTTTGTACATAATTTTTATAATGCGTTCTTTCTATATTGTGTACTTTGTAGGTATGTATATGAGATTTTAACTCTTCCTCTTTCGAGTTTTCGTCCTGTCAAAGGAAAAATTTATTTAATAAATGCAAATTGCATTGCACCTATTTGAAAATAGAACTTCATGTACCTACAAAATGGAAAAATTATACCTTTTCTGTAAAGGTAAGCGAGTCTAAAGTCGTTACGCAACTAGAAAAACAAAGAGCAAAAGGGTTTTTTCTTTAAACTTATGCAACGCATACGACCGACGGACAGGCGGAAGTACTGGCGCTGCACGAAACACGAATGGCTTTAGTTATTTTTGAAAAAATAATTAAAATTCATTCTGAGGTTGGACTTGCATCATAAAATACATTCATTTTGTGTTAACATAAACTTCTTTTTTAAATTCGAATAGACATCCTTGAAACTATATTTTTTCATAGCATTTTTGTATTTATGTGCATAATATTGCAGCATTGATGGCCGCGAATAAATAAAACTAAAGCCAGCTAAATTTAGAACGAGAGCTTTTGTATGTTTTAAGAGCTGTCAGATTTTAGCATAAGATTTTACTTTTTGATACCCTGAGAAATTGGACGGTAAATTCGTTAAAACAGAAATGATTTCGTCTTTCATTCCCTTGAGGGATTTGTGTGGTAGATTAGAGCAGGCTCTTTAGGAAATTTGAACTTGTCCCTAACTAGAACTTTTAAAATGCACTTAAGCATAAGGAGAATATGAAAGTGAAGACGACGAACAGATGAGTTTCACAAGTAAACATTTTTGTAAACGCTTGTTTAACTTCAGCGTTAACAACAGCCCTTCAGCGTTAACAACAACCCTTAAAAAAGAGAACCAGCAAACAAAGAAGTTAAATAAAAGAAAAAAATAACACATCATAAATGTACGAACTCAATCTTCAGTACATAAAGGAAGCTTAAGAAAATAAATACAGGCAACAAAATTCCGTAGACATCTTTAAGTTGTCGGTAACTAATTTGCCTAGTGGGCACAGACTTAAATTAATTGATCTCCCTTTTCTAGCTCTTACACTGAACCAATTTAATAAATAAGCTGTCAAAAAAGCAGAATTTTCTGTAGACTATGCGAATTGAAAATAAATTTAAAATTTGTTGTTTACAATAAAAATATGAAATACTGGGAAAATAATATATCAAAAGAAAAGGTTTGTGCATTTGAACGAACTAATCGAATGCACAAACCAATGTAATACTGGTAATCAAAGATAAATGGTTTATATCTTTTCCAATACCGTTTGTGTTTGGGGTTAATTCAAATTACATATATTTAAATGTTTTGTCAATGTGGATGAAGGTGTTTGTTGTTCTTTCTCCTTTTCTTTTCTTTCTTTGTTATAGTCTTGTCGGTCAAGGTGCGATGTCTCTAATCTTTACATTTATGTGCTGGGGCCTGATTATGGGATTCGCGGCGAATCGTTTTGCTAGCGAGTTTGCCATTTTTCAATTATTGCTTTCGCTTTCGCTTTCTTCGTTTTGAATTCGATCAATTAACGAATTCGAAGGCGAATTTGAAACGTCAAAATGTTTGTTGGCGAGTTGAAATCCGACAGCTTTTTTTTGTCGGATTCACATGCCTTAATTACCATCTTTCTTGATGGTAATTATATAAAAATTTGAGTTAGCTTTATTTTAATTTTCTTGCAATTTGTCCACAATCCACAAAAAAATATAAATTTTTTAAATATAATATTGCTTATTGAATAAATCACCGCAAATTTCACAAATTCAATCAAAACAAAACAAAATTTGTGGAAAGCTGTCAAACCAAGTGTCAAATCACTTGAATATTGGAGGAAAAAGTCAAACCAGAAGTGTCAAATCACTGGAATATAGGAAGAACTATTTTCGCTTCGCCGCGAATTCGTTAATAAGGAAATACGATGCGAGTCGAATTTGAAAGGTCGAATTGAAAACGATCCGCCGCGAACCTCATAATCAGGCCCCTGAGTAGTATGTAATGTAATGTAATTTAATATTTTTTTTTTGAAATGTGCGTTCAAATTCCCCCTATGGGTACGTTTCTTATAAGAGGAACCAGGATAAAAAACAGAGTTTGTAATAAGAAAAAAATAGCACGGATACACTAGTTGAAATAAAATCATTAAAATGCAAAATTAAAAAAATATATCTTTAAAGAAAAAGATACAGAACGTGTTCTATATTAAGGAAACACTGACGTCAACAACTTAAAGTCTTGGTTCGATTTGACATTTGCTTGCATTTCAATATTAAGAATTGAACTTATATTCTACTATCTATCTTCTATCTCATGAATCTTCTAAATTCCTCTAGCAACTGCTTTTTGAATTATATGTAGATTTCTAAGAGAACTGTTGGGAAGAATTTGGTACTATAGCAAACCTTGTAAAAGCCATTGAATTTAGAAAATACAATGAAGCCAACATCATATAAATCATAAATCTCTTCAATTCAGCTTCTGTCAGATATTAAGAACGCAGGAAACAGAAGTTCCTAAGTATTATTTCTTTGACGTTGGGCAAAAAGGACTCAAGTCAGAAACTGGTCACACGGACTCAATGAGCTAAAGAGGTTAATATCAAAGCAAATATGAATATGTCTGTCTTATTGGCCCTAAAGATTAAATTATTTCTATTTGTTGTTAATATTAAACGAGAGAAAGGCACAAAAAAAGACCGTTACACCAAATCAAAAGCCAAAAATTAAATTTTTTGAATTAAGACTTTTTTACCTAAAGCTTAAGATTTGTTTTAAAACAATTATTTTGTAAACCTATGGAACCTGCATTGTGGTCTTAACATCCCTCTCAAATCGTTCAAAATAACCAGTATTCAAGGCGTTTTGAATTGAGCTTTAACAAATTAAATTATTTTATTTTTAATGATTGTTTTTTTAAATCAAAATGGCTGAAAAATTAATTTGAATACTGCTGAAAAATCAAAGAATTTAAAACAAGTCATAGACTAAACTTTTTGTCTACAGATTCAAATGATTGATACATCGTATTCTTATTTTGTTTCCCTATTATTTTCGACTAGAATATATATATATAAAACAATATATACAGATACACCTTCCCCAAACTCACAGAGCGTCAACATTTTTTTCGGTTGCAGTGCAATGCTGCAACCAAACCCCATCATTCATTTTAATTCCACCAAACATGCAACTGCGTCTATTTAACCTATTTTTGTCTTTTAAAGGTGCACAGTACAACTGCTGCTGTTGTAGATGCATATAGTCTAGAAAGTCATATAGACGACACGGGGCAGTAGAAAATAAAAATAAAAATAAAAACAGGACAAAGCAAAAACAAGAACTATGTCAAAATAAAAATTCAATTGTTTTGGCCACTTTAGGTTTTTGGGTGTTCCACAGTTGTGTTGTTCTTTATAGATTCAGCATAGCATCATATAAGGAGCGAGCTAGAGCGGCAGTAGCAGCAGTTGTACCAGCATCAGGGCGATGACTACGACGATGATGAGACGGGTGACGTACAAGGTCGGAGGTTGGGTGGTCCTTTTAGATTTAGGTTTAGAGCCGCATGATGACTATGGAATGGAATGAATGATCCTGGTATACAATACGGTCACAGCCAGCGCCAGCGTCGTGCTCGTGAGGGTGTATTTGTGTAGTACGACTAACGGACGGTCGTATAGCGTAAACCGTTAAACAACAACACAATTCCTCATATCTATGCACCTATACCTTGATAGCTAGCTATAATGCGGTGGACTGGTGATGAGTACTTGCTGGGATAGAGTATAGAGGCAGCTCAATGGTTAGCTGACTACCAGCCTGATGACGGTTGGCTGACTATAATGTGGGGTACTATGGCGTAGGAGATGGTAGTGGGGCGGTCGGTGGCGGTATGTAGCGGGTTGCATGACGGAGTAATGGTGGGAATGGTGGGGTAGTTACGTTGTCCTTTATTTCTTTTTGATTTCATTTGCTGATTTTTTTGTCCACCCTTTTTATCATTTTTTTCATCCCGAACCCGAATCCCAACTCCCATCATCCTCACACCCTTACACCTCCAGCACTCACACTATTTTTGCTGTTTCTCTTTCTCTTTGGTATACTTCCGCTTTACGTCAGTTGGCAGTTTGATTCTCGTTGTCGGTCCTCGGTCTTCGGTCTTCGGTAGTCGAATCGGCCGTCGTCGTCCGTTGTCCCTGGTTGTCGTGGATCCATTTTTTTGTGTGTTCCTTCCATCCAGGGGGTAGCACTTTGTGGGTGGATGTATATGAATTTTTTTTGTTAAACCCAAAAAAATCTTACCCTATACTCTCGCTTTATATTGTGCCATGGGTTATGATGCTGTTTTTGGAGGGCAGTCAAAATGATGATTGCCCACCACCGGCCGCCGCCGCTGGCCGCCACTAATGCTTATACAGTCGACTCTCACTTAATTGAAAAGTTTTTAGGCGTAGTTTAAAAAACCTTATATATATATTTTTTATTATAAAAATTATAATATTTCTAAATCTAATATATTTTACTGAATGTTCAGAGTTCTAGAGAATGCAAGTAAGGATTCAAGAGACTTACATTTAAGGATGTTTACAAGATTAACATTTCATTGAAATATTTTTTTCATGCATCACATTTTTTGCAAGCATATGGTTGTGTAAGGAAAAATTTAAAAATTCACATTAAAAGTTTTGTGCTATCATTTTATTTTTACTTGAAAGATGTAATAAATAAATATGGCAAAATAGTAGAAAGCTTGGATAAGTGCAGCCTTATTTGTGAATTTCATGACCTTTATTTTCGTCTATGCTTTTTACGATACAAACTTTTTTTGACTACTTTTCTTAAGATCTTAAGATAAATTACGTGTGATTCAAACACATAATATGTTCCCGTGAAAAATGTATGGTATATTCAGAGCCTCAAAAAGCAAACTTTACTATACAAAACTTTCTGTAGTAAAATTTTTCAACTTATGTCCGATTTCATAAACAAACACTAAAAGCATTTTTATCTAAAAGCTTTTTAAATTTTATCAGGCATTTAAATTTTTTCAGTTTCACCAAGCTTAAAATGGGAAATTTCAGGGATATTTTTGTTAAAATAGAGTTCTCTTCACAACCCTGTAAAAATAAAGCCCCTTTTTTCTTTCTATTAAGCGAATTGTGTGAGAAAAAATGAGAAAGCATTATATGTTGAAATAAATGCTATATGGTGGGTTACTTTTAGTACGATGCGGCAAACAGTTGATTTTGAGATATTAAACATATCTCCGACGCAGATTTGGAATGATCCTGTAGCATAAAATCGTAAAGTAATAAGCACTTGATTTAATGCACTGACGGGCTTATTTCGGTTAGTTTTATGCTCCAAATGATGACCAAACAAACTCAACAACTGACCCACAGATGCTTTGGAAAGTCGGAACCTCATTTTGAAGTCAATATGATCATAATCTGAAAATGGATTCTTGTGAACGGCGAATAACTATATGTTGTTCTTCTTCGTCAGATGAAAATGACCAATCTAAAATTCTAATTAAAGATTAAAATCATAAAAATGATATTATAAATAGTAATGCAATGTTGAATTTGTTTACCTATTCATTCTGTATCTTCAAATATTGAGAATACAAATTTTACAAAACAAAACATCAGCTGTCAATCTGTCATATTAATTTTTTAATGCCACTTTTAAAATTTAATGAGCCAAAAATGGGCATTTAGTTTTAAAAGGTGTTTAAAAGCTTGTTTACTTTAAAACGCTTGGTGAAACCAAAATATCCCATTTTACAGTTTAAAATCCTGTTAAATGTATAAAAGTTGTTTATGAAATTGGGCATTAAGCTTTTAGATTAAAAGTTAAAACTATCACTTTGGTTTAAACTAGATATAGATCTCAAAGATATGATACCTTGCTTTTTGTCTAAACAACCCTTAATTTCATATTCGATCTTAACCTTTGAAATATGTTAAATATTTCCGAGGAGAATTTTAAATCTTCAAAAACAAGTTTAAAATTTTAGTTAATTTTATATAGCAGCCATTATTTTCGATTAAAAGCAAATAAGTGTACTATGTGAACTATAGAAATTTCAATATTCAAAAATTTAGACAATAAATTATGATTAAAAAAGTAACTTTTTTACAATAATTTGTTGGTAAAAAAGTTAGTAAGAATAGGATTTTTTTTAATCCATAGCTCACATACAAACTGTGTTTTAAGAAAATAGATTAAGAACTTTTTTAGTTATCTTTGCTGAAAAGTGTAAAAAACATGACTCACTGGTAAGCTCTGAAAGTTGAAACAATACTGGTCTCCAAAACATATACACTCTAACAAACGATCCCACATATACCTTCGAACATGTTCCTAACACAAAGAACAGCAATTCTGAAATGCAAAAAGTTTCAAAAAATAAGTCTGATAAGTCTTAAAAGACCCATCGTAGTCGTTATCTTCATTAACCCTCTTAAGTTGCGTGGTCACAACCGACACAGGCACCGTGCGTGACCGACTTAATATTTGCGTCTCTCCCGAAATACTTCGAAATCCGAGCTAAGACTTTTCAGTTTTCACCCATAATCTTTAATAGTTGCCTAAACGATTAAGCAAAAAAGACTATTTTTTGAGACCTTTGGGGAGACTGTCCCCTAAAGTCAATAACGTAAACTTGTTTTCAACTTTAGAGGAAATCATTAACTTTCCTTTAGTTGAGTAGTCGATATGATGTACTCGTACATGCGTTAGAAATATTAAGTACGACAATTTCATTGAAAGTACAACCACTATGAATCAACAATATTTTACCTTATTCAAAATATAACCCAATTAACAGTTTCAGTAAAATGAAAATACAATGCGTTCTTAAAGGTTTTTGACTCAGCTAAATTTTTTTAAGCTATGAGTTAGAGAGATTCTACTGTAAACATACCATGTATCAACATTATCTACTATATATTGTTATAAAAAAGATATTTTCGTCTCAAAAAAGAAAAATAAGCGATCCAAAAAAATACGCAATCAGAAAAAATACATAAAGTTTCTCGAAAACAGAAACAGAAAGACGAAACCAAAAATGTTTTTAACAAAATAAAAACGAAAATGTCCCAAAAAAAAATATAAACTTCTCGAAAACGAAAATGAAACACTGCGATACATATATGTATGTATTATTTTTGCTTTATTGACAGTTTTCGATTTTTGTGAATTTCTTTTTGCAGCAATGGGGAAGAGATATGGAGTTGGGGTGGGGTGGTGGTGGTGCGCGCTGGACACAGGAACAACATAGGATACACATCAGAATAAAAGCGATGAAAATGACATACCTGTGTGAACGACGAACGGGTATATGCATCAAGCTTCATGCTTAAAGAGCTCATCTCAGCACCTCGGGTAGTGTAGAGTCGATAGCTAGGTAGGTACATAGGTAGTATAGTTGTCAAGCATCACACAGAGACTTTATAATTTTTTACCAATTGCATACATAAATAGGGGTACACCCCTTTATTTTCTATAGGTACTCGCGAGTTGCAACTCACGCGAGTCCAGTTCAGGGTGTCCAGGGTAGGGGGTGGTAGATTTCCTGTTTTCTGCACATTTTTATAATATTCTTGTTTTATTGCAACTTATTTTGTTTAATTGGATGGGCCTCGGCTTTTTTGGGTTTGTTGGTCGTTTTTGGGAGGCTTGGTCCGATTTTTCCGAATTTTCGGGCCTCAAACACATATATCTACCATGGGGATGGGAATATGGAAGGTAGTTGGTTCCCCTCATTTACTGCAATGCCAAAAATTATAATGGGGATGTTTCAATATATATAAATGAGTATTTATTTTTTCTGTTCAACTCAACCGGGGTAGACAATTATTTTTTTATAATTAAGGGTTGTGCTTCGATACGTTGCCAATCAGCGAAAAAAAAACTCGTGCTAGTCCTTTTTATTATAAAAAAATGGGAGGGTGAGCTGAGCAGTGAAAAGTGAGCAGTGAGCAGTCAGCAAGCGATCGATGGGGGTATGTATTGAATTGAATTTTTTCGACATCCATTCTGCCACTCTATTGTTGTTATTGCTTTATGTGCGTATTTTTTCATCATTTTTCATTTTTGAAATTTTTGTTGAGCTTGTTTGCTTGTCCTTTTAATGCAGCAAACAACCGTTGAACAGTGTAGTTATAGAGTGGCTGATGGGGTTGATGTTGGGGTTGAGGTTGGGGTTGGGAATTGCAAAATCAAAAAAAGAAAAAAAGAAAATGGAATGAAATCAGGAGTACAAGCAGAGAGGCATAAGTATGAGCAATATCCCTGTGAGTATAGAGAGTGTGGCCCGAATTTTCACCATCGCTCGCAAAGCACTGATGAGACGGACTTGTCGGACACGACCTACCAACCGACTTGATGACGGACGATGACGGTGAGGGTGACACAACAGACGAGGATGAGAGAGTACGAGAGAAAGGATAACCGAAACAACCTGCAGCTCTGCTCTCTATACAGCTGTAGTCGTCGGTCGTAAAGACCAGGCGAACGAAATAATAAAAAGCACCAAATAATAAAGTAACAAAAAAAAGAAAACAAAAAAAACGAAATGATAGTTAAAAAAGCAGAGCGAAAAAGAAATCGACACGAAAAAAAAATTGTAATCTCCGGTTGTATGTTGAGAATGGCAGTGTCGAATTCAGGACAACGGAAGCAAAACAGAATAAAAAAGAAATACACAAAAAAAAAACAAACAACAGAGAGAATGAAAATAATGAAACAAAAATGAATGAAAATAGTTTTGAGTCATAAGAAATCCTGGCATATAGGTTGGTTTGGCGAAATATGGGTGAAACGAGGTGGTTAAAAAAGACCATACATATATATGTACTTATATAGGAGCATCAAGCATATGTACATACATATGTAAGTTTATACATTGAGTTCCAGATCCTGGTGAGGCCAGGCCAAGCCAAGCCAAGCCAGGCCAGGCCATAAGCATAAAACGAGAGGAAGGGACATGGTGTGGTGTGTGCTTGTTAAAAGGATTTTTTCACAGTCAAAAAGGACATAAAAAATATAATATTTTTTCATTCTTTATTTTTTGGAAATCCGTTTAAAAAAATCGAGACTCTGAAACGGGACGATATACTACATATTATGTACCTACCTACCTACCCTACCAACCTACATAACATATATGGTAGTAGGTAGGGTAGGGTAGAGTAGAGTAGGGTATGGGGTAGGGTAGGGTAGGGTAGGTACACCAAACAGAACGAAAAAATAATAATAATCAACATCGCGCAATAATAATGGCGAATATTTTATGTTTATTTTATTGTTTTGATTTTCATGTTTTTAAAAAAACGATATGGCGAACTTTTGATGGGTAGGTTTAAGTAGGTAGGTGTAGGTTGGTAGGTTGGTTGCGGGTGTAGCTACCAACACACGAATAGGTTCATGCTGACCAGATAGTTTTTTTTTTTTTTCATTAATATACCTATATATACATATACATAAGTAGGTACTTTACTGTATAACCATTTTAAGGTAGGTATATAATGCCCAACCCACTCCTATACATATATACGTTTTCATGTTACCAAGCGCAATCTATCAGTTTTATTTAAAAAATTAAATTAATTATTCAAAATTATATAACAAAACTATTGGAAAAAGTTTAATCAAGAACTTTAACACTGCCTTTCAAAGTTCAAAGACGTACAATTTAAAGTACGCGTAGGTATTTTAGAAAGGTATTACTAGCCGTGTTTTTTTGGTATTCCATATATAGTGCAGTGAGAAATTTCCAAAAAAACGATCCGCAGTAGTCCGGTTTTTATATTTGAAAGTTGATACAATTGAATATTTGCCAGAATAATTTATCAAAAAATTCCAAAAAAAAAAAAAAATAGCGAAATTCAGGCCAGGGGTGAAATCGTGTAAGCTGATAATTGATAGTTGACTATCAAAATCAAGAAAATACGTCTGTGGAAGGTCATAGTCGATTTCAAAGTTTTAACCAAACAATTTGACATAAAATAAAAACTTCAAGAAGGGGGTTTGTTCGTAGACTACTACATTAACATGTGGTGTTGAAGCGAGCTTGAAGCTCGCCTCAATTCTTTATATACCTGAATAGAGTTGAAATGAGCTAGATTCGACTCGATTCCGATCGGGGTTCGGAGTCGAAGAAAAACCTGTGTGGAGGAGTTGGTTTTACAGATAATGCATTATGATCTGTTTATTTGCATGTTTGTGTACAAAAATCATAGTTTTGTTTTAATCAAATTAGGTAGCATATTCTTATATGGTGCTGAACTATTCAGTTCTTCATTGTTTAACACGAATCAAACTATCTCACTTGCACTTTATTAGAAACATCGAAACACCATTTGCAATTTAGAAAGTGCTGTCAAACTTAATCATTTTTAAATCTTCTTGTGCGGTGGAAACACCAAAAAAATTTATTTAATCTAAACTGAGATAAACCTTTGGTAGAAACATGGCAAAACTTAACTATCTTTTCCATTGTTTTCTCTTGCAAAATAAGACCAGTTAGTCCATTTTCATTTCAACAGTAACAGATTGATTTTTTTCACCAATGGAAAACACGTCATGATTCCAAATGCACAACTACTCAACGAACACAGCCATCGAGATACAAATGCAATATCAATCGTACCAACATTTGAGAACGAAATCACATAAGATGCATTCGGGACTCGTATAAATGTCAAAAACCCATCCGTAGTAAGATTCTACTTTAAATTTTATTGGTAGTATTCATACTGCGGATATTGGTTTTGTTATTCGTGTAAAATCCTACTATATTATTGATAGATTTTCCAACAAAACACGGGTACTGTTACTTTGAAAATGTACTTTGGGAATAATTTCTTTCGATGAAACACATAACTTGTCAAGGCAACATGAAAACGACGTCTTCGGGTGATTTTTGGTCCCTTCTGCATAGATTGACAATGACGGAGAAGATACAACGACGACCTGAGGGGCTGTACAGCAACACTGATCTAGTCAAAAGAACAAAACATGGCTTGGCGAATGGAAATCAACGCTTCACCTCAACAAATCTTCGAATCCAATCCTGACGGATGGCACAGTAGGCGAAGACCGCGTAGTAGAGAAGGTCCGCAATCAACTTATCTTGCGAACCTGGAGGCAGCTGGCTATGGACCGATCTGACTGGAGACGCATGTTGGTTGAGGCCCAGGTCTGTCCCACACTAAATCAGTAATAAGTAAGAAACACTTAAGAAATGTATTTATAAGTTAAGGACCTTGCGACACACTTAATCCATTTGTGGAAAATACAAAAAAAAACTCTTTGAAAATTAATTTATTTATTTATTTTTTACAAATATTTTAAAATGATATGGAATCAAAGACTTAACAAGTTTTGTAATCATTTTTTAGGTTAAGTAAAACAAAATGAGTAATTACTTTGATTTTTTAGATTGTATCTCTTCAAAGCTAAACATTTTGACTTACCTACGTTTTGAAGAAAATCCTCAATTTGAAATAATTAGTTCTTAATGGACTAGAAAGAACTTACCCTAAAAATCCTAGCCAAGTACTTAAAGTACTTTAATACTGTTTACTTCTGTCAACGTCCTTATAGGTATTTGAGTATAAGTAACAGCAGATAATGCTATATTACTTACAAAGATTGATGTACTTTAAAATTTTGCTAAATAAGCTTTAGAATCTCAGCCAAATTGTTGTATAATGCTACCATTATTGAGGTATCACTTAGAAATCATTTTTAAGTTCTGAGTACGTGGTAGGTTCTTAAGTATCTAATGTGGCAGTCTTAAAATCAACTTAATCAGAAACGAAATGAAAGTACGTGCAATACACATTTTAGGGTAAAGCTTCTTCTTTAGGGTTTGTAAAGAAATTATTATGTGGCACAACAGTCTCTTGAAAACTAGGACCTAGTGACTTGCAACAACTCTTAAGCATTCAGTCAGGGATGGAGCTTTATGCCAAATCCTAACGGATTATTTTAAGAAAGCACTTTTCATAACAAGAATTAGTTTTAGAGGACTTTTCAATTGCTCATAGGAGACAGTACCCGTGAAAAAAACTTTAGGTTGCACAGGCAGAGATTAAACCCATGACCTCTGGCATGACATTCCTATGCACCAACCCTCACGCCACGGGTACGTCAGGTTTGTCCTGAAGTCAAAATTCAACGCTTAAAAAAGGTTACCTTAAATAACTCCCCAATTGAAAAAGAATGTTGATATTTTAAAATAAGCCCATATTTATATAATTATTATTTAAAAACCAAGGAACTCTTTTTACTATGGATTTTTGAATCTTGGATCTTAGATTTCGACGTTTTTTTTGGGTTTGGGGAGATTTGAAAAATACATGGCGCGGCTATCGACAAACTCATATAAAAGAAATAATAAAACAAATGTCGTTTAGGTAATCACCCAACTTGAGTGTTTGAAATGTTTTGAACTGTTATCAAATAATGGGCTCCCATGCCTTCCACAGCCTCGTTTATATCTAAAAATTATTTATTAAGGTAAATAAATGGTCACCATATTTTCAAGAACTCAGTTTTTTCCTCTCTTAAGCTGCATATGATGTAGGTACATGAATTTGTAGAAATTTTATTTTTAATGCAGCAGAATTTAGTTTTTAGTTATTTTTTTGTTAGTATTGTTTGTTGTTTATTTGTTTATTTTTGTTTATTGTGAAATGATGTGTTTTGGAAAATTTTTAATTTTTATTTTTTCAGCAAACTCAACTCAGCACAGTATGGCAGTGCAGGGCAGAGCACAGCTCAGCTCAGCTTCAACCCCTTTTAAATGATGCAATATTCAAATTTTGTAGCTTGACACTGGGTATACAAGTTCGAGTATAATGGTAGTTGTCCTGGAGTTCTGATGCGAATGATGATGATGCTGATGTGGACGATGCGGGCGGGCGGAGGTGGAGGTGGCGGATGGAGTATATAGGGGGAGTGGGTACAGGTATATGAGGTCAGTGATGGAATGGGTAGGAGGTTGGAGGTACCTATAACTACCCATATACATACATACATATGTACATATTATGTATTCATCTATATATAGAACAGAATTGAAAACAAAAACAACAACAACAACAGAGTAGATGTCATGGGCTGTGGCTGTGGCTGCTACACGGCTATAGCTATGGCTTTAACTTTGTCGACTATATGACTATGGCAATGAGAATTTTAAAGGGGAAAGGTGCACGCCGTAGAGAGACGACCGACCCTTCCTGCATGAAAAATCGATAAAATACATTAATCCTCGTGCTGGCTCTGGCTGGTGTATATTCTCCGGCTGAGCGCAACGGGGGGTTATTTTGTTGATGATGGGATAGGGTTATGTAGGGATATATAAGAGGAAAGAGTATAGGGATTGGAACGTTCGGTGCTCTTGTTCTTGCCCTAAGGGGGGCCAATGTATAGATGAGGAAAGGAAGGTACATCGATGATGATTGGCGTGGTGTTTTTTTTTTTATAAGGATAAACATTTTATAAATGCAAACGGAATTAACATTATTAAAATAACCGAAGCGCAAATGTATAAATTGTTATGATTGCCAGCTAAAAGATAATTTTATTTGTTGAATTATTACTTGTTTTTTATAATTTTATTTTTGTATGTTTGTTTTTGTTTTGCTGCAGCATTTTTTAATTTAATTTTATTTGTGTGGTGTTTGTTTCGCTGTTTGTACGGATTATTATAGATTATAGTTGATGGTCTATCAAATAAATACTATTAATTTTATAATTTTTGTAACTTGTTTGATGATTCAGTTACAGGTTTTTTGAATACTAATAATAATAACTAATACTAATAATAATAATAACTAATAAAATAAGTTTTACAAATCGTAGTGCTGGAAAGTTTTAGAAGACACCTGATTGAAACTTGAACTTTGTTTAAACAATTTCGGACATCATCAAACATACTTTTTCAGGAATTCTCCAAACGAAATTGATCAAAAGTATCCAAGAATACTGTTTTAAACTGTTATTAACAGTCTAACAACACGGGGTACTAGATTCTGATATTTATTTTTTTAGACACTTAAGACGAAGAGCCATGACAGTTTTTTGGAGCGCCGAACAACACGTGACAATAATAAAACTTTATTATCTAGAAATTATAATAATAATAATAATTATAAATTGGGCCCTCATTTTTGGAAACAAAATTATATTTAACGACAAAAATGAATATACATAAGTACTTACAGCAACAAGCTTAATTGGGCTATATGGAACGTTTTAAGCGTAGAAATAATAAAATAAATACATTGAATAGTAGTAAGTTTGAACATAAGCAGCTTTCCTTATACCTATCTGATAGAAAGCTTACAACATAAATTAGAAACTAGTGACCTCTCTCAGTAAAAAAAAGTAAAAAGCTTCAATCATCGAAAATTCAACCCCACAAATGGACTCCATTCAGTTTAACAATAGTTATTTAAATTTGTATATAAGTTCCAGAGAAAACATCAAACATTTTTTATCAGATTTTCGTCTCAGAAGTTACTAGCTAAAACAGTTTCTTTATCAAAACTACAAGTAAATACCTAAGAATGCTCGAGAGTTATTATGTTTCATAGGTGTTGGGTTGGCAGTAAAAATAAAAATGCTTATAATTTTATAAAATTTATTTAGTTCAGCTATATCAACCTTAAACCTTATTCAATCGTTGATAAGACCTACTCCATAAGCATATAGAAAATTAATATTATCAAAAAACAAATAAGACATACAAATAATAATGAAACATTCTTTTGTTAGAAATGATAAATTAATACGTAAACATCCTCATCCGCATTTACCTTTTGCAGCTGTTTTCAAACTCTAATAAGAAAGACGCACTATCTACTTATCTTCATTCAAGTACATACAATTTTTAGAATCTACGTTTTAACATTACATTTACATCTACAAGATACACTTTTTTCTCGCTCTATACCAAGATCAACACAACAACAAAATTGTGGAGTTTTATGTATCGGTATCTGATTTCAATTTCACAACTTTTTTAACGTTTGCTTTTCTGTATAATAATCTATACCTACAATTCTCGTTAAAAAACAGGGGGAATAATAAAAAGAAACGAAAACCTTCTTATATTTGTTGCTCTCTTTCAACAAAAGACAAAAAAGAAGAAGAAATATTACGTTCCTTGTATTCCACGTTTTTTTTTTTTTTTTTAATTTACAAAACTTGATATTCTTGTAAACGTAAGTTTAAGGTAAGGTAGAACACTCGTAAAAAATTTCTTAAAACGATTCCAGTTGTTGTGGTTTAGTAAGTTGAAACTAGGAGACTTTTGCGGCGATAAGAAACTATAAGAAAACAGAACAAACTCGTATTGTCGTACTTTTATACATTTTTATTTAATATTGCTTAGTAGTAAATACCTTACAGAAACCATCAATTCGGGAACGTTTTTCTAAGTTCGATAAAATCATCAAAAGAAAAACAAAGCACATAATTTAAGCTTTGTTTAATAACATGGGTATACGTATATTATGTACCTATATTAATTAAGCAATAATGAAAACAATACATACAAAATCTTCTACAAGTAAAATACGTCAAATCATGTCCCGGTACGTTCCCGAAATAACCGTTTACGAAATGGCGATTTCAAATAAGCGCGCCCTTTGATTATACAGCGGCCATCTTAAATGCGATCTGACTTTGTCAATAGGAAAATATTTGAGGTTACTTTGTTATTTCATGTCGTAAAAAAGAATTTCATCAATAATTGAATGTAATAAATACGTTCACGAATTGACAGACTATTGATATACGCTCTACGAATAATGAATAGAAAGGTCATTTAGATATAATTTATTTGACGATAAATACTCTGACAGCCGGCGTTGTTATTCTTCTCTTCCTTGACTGACGTTTGACACCGAATGGCTGCGTTCACTTAAAATTATTTTTGATCGATTATCGAAATGTTCACTGAAATGACTTGTGCAGTATCATACTAACTATTTTTGCATTTTTATAGCTAAAAATAAATAAACTTTTAGTATCCTTTCTAAAACTAGATTTTGTATAAAAAATGCAATGTATTAAGTAACGACCGGGGTTAAATACCTTACATTTTTCAATAATATTTTGGACTTGTTGTTGAAGATTGTACATTAGGACGCGTTCCCGAAATGATTTTCTATGCGTGTATATTGATTTAATTTAAAATTTACTTTATTAATAAATTATATTGTTTGATGGACACACAAAACAGGTTAGTTTTAGTATTTTATTATTTTTTTTTTCTCAATTAGGTCAAGAATTAATTCTGCACCTTGATGATTTTAGGCCAGGTAAGAGATTTTCATCAATCATAATGAATACTTTGATGGATGTTTTATGAAATTTTCAAATAGGTAAACCTATAATCGTGTTCGAAAAAGTCTTACTAACTTACCACTTCCCTGTAATTACTATAACTCTTTTGTTGGGCGCCATTTTAAAATGTCTGTATTGTCAGACATGAATTTGACTGTCTTAAATGAAAACATAAATAGAATAAACAAATATAAATCAGGTACCTACGCAAATTATTCCCAGAAAAACTCACATTGGGCGCCATTTTCAGTTTTTAATAATCAGTTAATCATACTAAAATCTTATGTTATAATTGTTATTTTCAACCAAGAGCAGGTATGTGCGACCGAAATTAAAGCATTTTATCTTGTATCCAATTTTTTTTTTGTCTTCCCTTCTTAAAAAATATTATATTTTCTTTATTCCCTCCCTTCTTAACAGAGCAAACAAAAGATACACCATGAATCAACAACGAACCATGAAAACACTGCCATCACTTCATTTCCCCTTGTTCAATATATTCCTTAATCTTTCGTATATCCTACATACTGTATCCTACTTATATAACAAGAACACGTGCATCATCGACATCATCAAAAGGAAGGCAACAAGGATATAAAAGCATTCCAATACATATACTTTCAAGAGAAGACGACGACGAGGACGACGACGACGTGGAGTTTTTTAGGGGATGAATATATTTTTACGTATCTTGAAATATGTATAATTTGGCCTACATTGAAGGTCAAGTTAAATGACGTGAAAAATATTAAAGATGATTTCACGTTTGATTTTTGAGATTTTTAATAGGATTACATTATATCCCAAAATATGTTGCATATGTTCTGGGCGTCGTAATCGTTATTTTAATTTTAACATGCGTCAAAAAATCTAAAATTTTGTGAGTGTAAGCGAGACCGACCGCGACAGTGTAGGATTCCTAATGCACTTTAAGTTAATTATTTTTCTTGATTGGCCTTGTTAGGGAAGAATTCATATATAACAAAAAGTACAACAACTATAGGAGACTTCAGTCGCTTTATATTGGAGTCAATTAACAGGCTATGGCAATATGTCATTATGTCAGAAGCAATATAAATTACTTAGTCCAACATCGCGCTGTGCTACAATTTATATGTATTGGTATATCAAATGGAAATAAGTCTAGTTAGTTTCTTTTTTTTACGAGTCATGTTTTTCTGATTAAATAAGATGAAGATTGACTTAAAACAACAACAACAACAAAGAAGAAAAAGAATGCAACAGTCTGAAGTGATGGTTTATTCTGTTGTGTTTCGTCGGCATGAGATTTTATTCCCTGCTTGCAATATTTTTATACTTTGTTGAACTTTGAAGTGCATTTTCTTTCTGGGTATAGAGAGCTGCTGTCGAAGTGGGACTGATATTTTATCCATAAACTTAATTTAACAAAATAGGATAATTAATCTAAATTTTTAGTTTGATATTTATTTTAATTTGATTGTCAACACTCGTCCCCCCCCCCGGAGGTATTATAATTCATTTAGGTTCTCAGTGTCATTAAAATAAATTAAAGTCCATTTGAAGACCCTATCTACATAAGTTTGTGGCAAAATTAAATTCAGCTTGTAATGCCTGTGTTCGAAGGGTAGCCGAACCAATTAGAAATCTAGAAACTTTGCTTGCTTGTTGTTATACGCTTGACAACTTTAACACGCCCTTTTTGTTACGGCATCCATGCCAGTGAGTAATGAGCGTAGCAAGCAAGCAAGGAACATTTTATGGAGTTCCATAGATTGCACAATTTAAAATTACTCCAACAACAACTATACCCACACATAATATTGTATATGAAAAATAAAAATACAATGTTTTTGTACATCAAAGTAGGAATCTTTATGGGGAATGCTTCCACAGACTTCTCTCACGATTGTGATTTACTGATGATTCCCCCCTATATACTATATTTTATAGTAGGTATACACGGACGATTTTAGCTTTCTATAAAAACTTCTTTACTATAAGTTAATACGGGAAAGGAAAAAGAGTATACAGCAAGCGAAGAAACATTCCCACACAATGTTAAGTTATAGTGCTTCATTACAAGGCTCATCTTCTTCACGGTCTTGATTTTTAAGTACGAAAACTTTTACGGTTCGTTGCTCATTTGGCTTGAGTACAAGTTATTTTTTTTTTCTGTTTCTATGTGTTCGGTGCCTATAATACTATACATAGAAATTTAAGTGAAAATATTTTTCACATAAATCTGAAAAGTTGTATACCCTTTTATTTTTTAGGGGAACATTTTGAGGGTTTATTTAATTAAAAAAAAAAAAAAACGTACTCAATTCTATGCGTGATTGCATAGGTAATCGTGTGGTTTGAAAATTATCAGTCATTTGTTTAAATTACCTCTCGCTAAGAGATAACTATTTTTGTTTACCCCTTTGCCTTTACAACGTGTTTAAGTTAATAGTTTTTTTGGTATCTTTAATGGAAATTACTTTTTTATCTTCGAATACCAAGTTAATCAATGACACGTATTACATGACTTAAATAACTGTTTCCTCAGAAAATGTATGTTTAATTGTTATTTATCAGTTAAACAGTTGCAAAATTATGCAACTATTTTGCATTATTATTTTGTATCAATTATTATTATTATTTTGTATCAATTGTTCGCACATTTTGGTTGAAAACCCCCATTTTGCTTTTATTTATCATTTTATTTGAGTAGTAGTTATTTAAATAATTAACAATGGTTTCATCTTCACACAAAAAGAAACATATTACGTCTTTCTTGAAAAAGTTTAAAATGGATCACACAAAAAATGCAAGTACTGGAAGAAGAATAAAGTTCACATTGGGCGCCGTTTTTCACAAAAACAATCGAATACAAATGATTAAATGAAATGCCCTTCTTTTAGAATTTGTATCAATTAGCTTTTTTTAGGACTTGTCGCATTTTAAATACTAAATTTAGTTGACTGAATATCCCAAAGTTATTGATTTAATGTTCGTTAAAATCGACAAATAACAAATTCCTATTTGATTGAAATTTAAAACATCATATTATTTTAATACTAAAACACTCTTTTTCTAGGAGAACCATTAGCCGTGTTTTTTTGGTATTCCATATATAGTACAGTGAGAAATTGCCAACAAAAAAACGATCCGCAGTAGTCCGGTTTTTATATTTCAAAGTTGATACAATTGAATATTTGCCAGAATAATTTATCAAAAAATTCCAAACAAAAAATAGCGAAATTCAGACCAGGGGTGAAATCGTGTAAGCTGATATTTGATAGTTGACTATTAAAATCAAGAAAATACGTCTGTGTTAATAGATAGTCGATTTCAAAGTTTTAACCAAACAATTTGACATAAAATAAAAACTTCAAGAAGGGGGTTTGTGCGTAGACTACTACATTAACATTTGGTGGAAACACCGAAAAGATTTATTTAATCTGAACTGAGATAAACCTTTGGTGGAAACATGGCAAAACTTAATTATCTTTTCTATTGTTTTCTCTTGCAAAATAAGCCCAGTTAGTCCATTTTCATTTCAACACTAAAAGATTGATTTTTTTCCCCAATGGAAAACACATGATTCCAAATGCACAACTACTCAACGAACACAGCCATCGAGATACAAATGCAATATCAATCGTACCAACATTTGAGAACGAAATCACATAAGATCCATTCGAGACTCGTATATATGTAAATGTCAAAAACCCATTTGTAGTAAGATTCTACTTTAACTTTTATCGGTAGTATTCATACTGCGGATATTGTTTTTGTTATTCGTGTAAAATTCTATACTATACTATTGATAGATTTTCCAACAAAACACGGGTATTTTATCAAAGTTATTTTTATTTAGATGCATTTTCTTAAACCGAAAGATGGAATGATATCTATCAAAATTCAACACCTCTTAATGACACGTGTAAATTATTTATCAAAAATCCCTGCTCGGGCGCCATTTTCTCATTTCAACACTTCTTCAATGGAAAAATTGATGGAGAAACTTCGATAAGATGAACGATATTTGAAAATTTAACACATCATCACCTCTCCAACCTACCTATGTATGTTCTAAGATGTGTATCTACTTAACTATGTACATGCATCCCCTCAACTACCTACACTGATGCTCTTCCTATTCATTAAACAGTGTCTCTTCTCAATTTATTATTCCTTATGTGCTTCAAACAAAAATACACAAATCAACAAAAAATAAAAAATCTTTTCAGCTTTAAATAACGTGATAGTTTATAACAAAAGAACATTTTGGTTTGCTAATGAGAATCATTTCAGCATGAAAGAACTTTTCACCCCCAGTCTATATCCACAGAAACAAAAAAAAAATCAACATGTCCTTATTGCTCCGCGCCGTAGTCGGAGACGGAGTCGTCGTCGTTGTCGTGCCTTCATCGAGCAAAGGCAAAACCATCATCACCGTCATCATCATCATCAAACAAAAGCTTAAATAAAAACGCCATCGTCACCGTTTCCGTCGTTCGTCGCATTTGCTACCGCCAAGCCGCCGCGCCATCCATAGCCATCGTCGACGTGCGTCAAAATCGTCGTCATCGTCGTCGTCGTCGTAGTCGTAGTTGTTGTGGTTGTCGTCTTCCTCATCAGCCGGTTATAGTGTTCTGCTATTTTTCAATAAATTTTAAAACACAAGCCAAAGAATGAAAACAACAACATCAAATATAACAAAAAAAAACAAACTCTTTAGTATTAAAAGACGATGCCTTTCATTCCTGAATCCCTTATTGGATACGGAACACATCAAGTGCTCCAAAAGGGAAAAGCCTGCCTCCTAGTCGTATGTATGTCACATTTTGTATGCAAACCCTGGGAAGACTTCTATATATAAAGTCGACTCCTCGGGGCCTACTGTCTCCCTGTATGTGGTGCGTCAATGACTGCAATTTTGGTACCTATCATCTACATTTATACCGAGCGACTCATATGTGCAAAATGTTGCATGCTAAAGTCGTTTTAAAGAATTTTAAAGCACACAGCAAATGCCTGACGTCTCTTCATTTATGATGTTGTCGTAGTTGTAGCTTTAGCCATATAGTCGTATCGTAGCGTCGCTCGTTCACTGCAGATGGAAAATGATGTATGAAATAGTGTTCCTCTAATAGAAAGCTTTTCTTTTGTGTGTAAATAGGATTTTTTTTGTTTAAATACTTATACCCCAAGCATAAACAATCTGGAAACGAAAACAAAAAACAAAAATGAAAAATGAAAAAATGAAAAAAAAAGTCCTTTGGATTATACCAAACCAAAGAGTAAATAAACCCCCACAAAAACATACCCACGCTCGCTCGCACAACCATCAGGATAAAGAACTGCATTCATTCATGTGTCAATGATTAGGAAATGCCAAGGGTATAATACACAATTCAACAACAACAACAACAAAAAAAAAACAACAACAACAAAAAGTTCACATATGAAATTTAAAAAACGTATGCAATGCGTACAAATC
Source organism: Eupeodes luniger (assembly GCA_951509635.1). Taxonomy (NCBI): domain Eukaryota; kingdom Metazoa; phylum Arthropoda; class Insecta; order Diptera; family Syrphidae; genus Eupeodes; species Eupeodes luniger. Next base: position 80,615,101 of record OX608073.1, read on the forward strand.
TTTTGCAACAAATCCTATGTAAACATTTTTAGCATGCATGGAGGACTCTACTATGTCTCTAAACAGCCATTTTCCACCTAAGAGCGAGCGAGAGGGAGATAGTGGAAAGTGTATTGTGTAGGCTTACTCGTGCCTATACAATTTTGAAATTACTTTTTTTTTTAATTCATATATTTTTTTTAATTAATGCCCTATGCGTTGTTTCTTTTTTTTTATCAAAGGGAATTTGCAAACAAAAAATATCCTTGTGACAATTATGCGTATTATTTTTATTTTTAAATGCAAATCTCTGCAGCAAGCTGTGGCATTAAAAGGTGTTATTCCTATTTGAAGATCGTATATTTGTAGAATATGAGCAAATCTTACTTTGCATCTTCGTATTCATCTTGTCCTCTTTCTTACTTCCTTTCTCCATAGAAAAGGAGATAAAAAACCTCGTTTTTCCGTTATGAAAAGAGGCATTCCAAGCATTTATAATGCTTATCAAGATTCTCTTCTTCTTCTTCTCCATCTTCTTGAAGCCTGTTGAATCGTATCGTATACATTAGAGACATAACCTTTAATGTCTAGTGATGAAAAGGGTGCAGGAGTTATTTTAGATTGAAATCTTTTCAAGTGACATAAAACAAACAGGCGCCAGTTTCTTGGAAAATTAACACTAGTTTTTTTAGGGCAGGACTTGAACAAAGAAGGTGAGACACTGTCTCTTCTTCTTCTCCGTCTATGCAGTTTCTGTAAAAATCGTTTGCACCAAGTTGAAAGCATGCTTACTACCTATTAGACAGTGTCCTTAAAGGACACCTAAAGGGTGATTTTTAAGCTATTATCTTTTTGGCAACACTGGTTTAAACAGCTGACACACGTTTCGTGTTTTGTTTCACTGTCAAACATTTTCAATTTGGTCTATAATTTAACCATGAATCGTCTTACAAACGAACAACGCTTGCAAATTATTGAATTTTATTATCAAAATGCGTGCTCTGTTAAGAAAGTTCATCGCCCGCTTCTTCCATTTTATGGTCAGTTTAATCGACCCACTGAAGCGGTTATTCGGGCTATTGTGACTAAATTTCGGACCAAATTTACATTGTTGAGTGCGAACTGAAGAAAATATCGCAGCTGTATCGGCCAGTGTTAATGGTGACCATCAATTATCGATTCGTCGCCGTTCGCAGCAATTGGGCCTCTGTTACTTAACAACGTGGAAAATTTTGCGGAAGATTTAGGTGTGATGCCTTTCAAAGCTGATGCAAGAATTCAAGCCGAAAGTTGGCTCTTGGAAAGATGGCCGAAGATCCACTTTTTTACCGAAAAATTGTGTTCAGCGACAAAGCTCATTTTTGCCTCAATAAGCAGAATTGTCGATTTTGGAGTGAATATCAGCCAGAAGCATTGCAAGAGCTACAAATGCATCCAGTCACAGTCAAAAGTCACAGTTTGGTGTGGTTTATGGGCTGGTGGCATCATTGGACCGTACTTCTTTAAAGATGATGCGAATCGTAACGTAACTGTGAATGGTGAGCGCTACCGTGAGATGATATCCAACTTTTTGTTAGCCCAAAATGCAAGAGCTTGACTTGCATGACATGTGGCTTCAACAAGACGGTGCCACATGCCACACAGCACGCGCAACAGTGGACTTATTGAGAGGCGATTTCGGTAAACATTTTATTTCACTTCGGGACCGGTCAATTGGCCGCCTAGATCGTGCAATTTAACGCTTTTAGACTATTTTTTGTGGGGCTATGTTAAAGCTCACGTCTACACAGACAAGCCCGCTTCAATTGACGCATTGGAATACAACATTGACGCATTTATTCGTGAGATACCGGACGAAATGTTGGAAAGAGTATGCCAAAATTGGACTAAGCGGATGGACCATTTGAGACGCAGTCAAGGTCAACATTTACATGAAATAATCTTTAGACAATTGTCAAACTAAGTTGTTAAACTAATTTGTTTTTCAGTTGAAACTTAAAAGTCTGATATTTACCAAAATGGATCGCTTAACTATCGCACAACGCATTAAAATTGTTAAACACTACTACAAAATGTTGATTCTGCCACAGCCAAGAGGAGTTATGGTTTACATAATAGTCCAACTACGCAAGCAGTTAACAAAATTGTGAAGAAATTTTTAGAGACTGGATTGGTTACAGATATTGTTAGGCCTGTGCATCATAGTTTCGTTCTAAAAATATCGCTGCTGTAAGTGAAAGTTTTGCCTAAGACCCCAATGTGTCGATTCCTCGTCGTTCTCAGGAATTAGGACTGTCTTACTTCACATGATGTTTTTTTGCATGTGGATCTTCAAATGCATCCATATAAAGTCCAGCTCACACAATAGCTGAAGCCAGCGTTCACAACGTCGTCATACGTCGAAGGGGTGCTTGAACAACAGGAGGTGGACGGCGATTTTTCTAACAAAATTTTCTTCAGCGACGAAACACATTCCTCAATCGGTGGGTATGTTAATAAACAAAATTGTCGTATTTGGGGTTCTAAGAATCCTCAAGTAATTGAAGAGAGGCCATTACATCCACAAAAACTCACTGGTTGGTGCTCTCTTTGGTCCGGAGGTGTGATTGTACCTTACTTCTTCGAAAACGACTATCACCTTCAATTCGGAGCGTTATGGACACATGATAACCGACTTTTAAAGATAACGATTTGGAGAATATGTGGTTTCAACAATACGGTACCACATGCCACACAACTCCAGCGAATATGGCTTTATTGCAAGAGACGCGAAAGACCGTGTTTATGCAGATAAACCTTTAACTCTTGAGCAATTAAAAATCAACATTCGTTAAGTTATGGCTGAGATACCTCCCAATATGTGTCAAAAAGTGGTCAACAATTACCTCAAAAGAATCGATGCTTGCAAACAATTCGCGTGGTGGTCATTTAAATGATTTAGTGTTTCACACATAATGTCAACGTTCAAACTTTATAATAAAAAAGAAATATCATGAAAAAAAATATTGAATATTTGTTTTATTTACGTTTACCTTTGAAACCGGAAAATGGATAACCCTGTATATTGAGTTTATAGAGACAGAGACCTAAGATTTTATGCTAGCTTGACTATCTAAGAAGATGCGTATATCAGTATTCGATATCTAGTTTTATTTGAGATAAGAGAGGGCACGCTACAGTGTGATACCGAAGACGAAATGAGGGACAAAGATTTAGTCTGTCGGAATGCACGCCTACACCGGTTATGTGATTTGTTATAGATCCATCTGTGAAGTGAATAGCTTCGTCTTCCAAAAATGACTTATTTTTTCCCAGGTAGTCCTGGAAGAGATTGACATGTTTGGAAGTTTTTTTTTTAATTGTGAACTTGACACTTAGTCCACATCGATCTGCCTAGGCAATCACTCTGAAACCCTTCCATTTCTAGAATAATTTAATAAAAATTCACCAATTAACATTTTCAAAATCAAATCAGAATAAAAAAAAATCTTCACATTGGGCGCCATTTAAATAACTTTCTTTTATTTCCCCACTTATCATAAAATTCAACTCCTTTAATAAATGTATTCTAACTAAAAATCAATTAAGTACATAACTTCAACAAGTGTTATTCCTAAAGCATCTTTCTACTTTCTTCTACCATATTATGGTCAGCAGAAGTACCTATATATAGGTACACACCTCTACATAAGAATATACATACCCAACACATTACACAAGAGGTTAAAAAACCTTCAATATTCATATCTTAAATAGTCAAAAATATGCTCACCATCACATATCATGCACACGGAAACTTGACCTTGCATAACAAAAAACAAAAAGAACCACCATACACCACACCACACCACACCATACCACCAACGACGACGACTACGACGACAACTTAAAGCAAGGACGACTTTGAGTTCGAAGTAGACTACCACGAGACGATGACGACGACGACAACGAAAACGACGACGACGACGATGACCATACACAATGTTTTTTCTAAAGACTTAAAATTCCACAAAAGTTATAAAGGTACATAGCCATATAGACATAACACTTATATATGTGTATAGTATATCTATGCAAAGTATCTACATTTTATAAACTTAAACTCAACCCATTTCTCATGAGATGATGTGGGCCAATAACCCCTTTGAAAAAAGAGAAGAATCAAACCAAAAACCAAACTAGACCAACACCAGACACGTCTCCACAATTTTCTATGGCTCTGTAGCATAGCCGCCGTGAAGTCGTTCGTTTACTATTTCTCAAAAATGTTAAAAAGAAGATAAACACACACACCCAGATACATACACATACACACACACACAAATACACATATCCACACAAAGAAAAACACCACTTAATACCTACACTATTTTCCACTAAAAATGGCACATCGCAGATACAAAATTACCCAAAAATTTGTCGGGGCAAAAATCTCCCAGAAACCTCTCAGAAAAGTAGGGAGCTGGAGTCGGAGTCTGGGCAGGAGCAGGAGCAAGAGCTAGAGCCAGAGCAAAGCTGCGGAAGACCCAAAGCAGCTAACAGCCAGCATCATCATCATCATCATGAGCAGCAGAAAGCAGCACATATAATAATAAAGTATGTCCACCACGTGCCTCATGCCTCTGCACTACCCTTAAAATCTGCATATATATAGTATATGTTTGTACCTACTACAGAAAGAAACCAACCAACCAACCAAGCAGCAACCAACCACCTACATTCAAAAACCACCCAACCACCCACACTCTTGGCGCGTCCCAAAAATCTACACTCTCCATTGAGGAAAATCCTTTTCTTGTTCCTTCTTTGCCTTTTTTGCTTTTGCCTTTCGTTTCTTCTTTCGTCCTTCGTTTTGTTCTTTCGTTTTTCATTCATTTTTAGTTCCTCACAAGGAAAGGAACTGGTGCAATAGGTTAACCTTGAACAAAGATGCAAGCGAGAACTTCTGAGTTCGGAGCTCTGAGGAGAAGCAGCTGTAGCAGCACAAGCAGCAGCAACAACAGTAGGAAAATTTCGTCGAGACATCCTCGAACGTCGTTGCGACGTCGTCGTCCTTAACTTCATCGTCGTCGTCTCCGTCGTCGTCGTGGTGATGAGGATGGGGATGGGGATGAGAATAAGGATGAGGATTGTGAATGGGGATGGTGGTGGAGGTAGTAGTAGTATAGAGATGGTGTTGGTGATGGTGGTAATGGTAATGTGGTGGTGGTCTTCCAATTCCAACTGTATGAAGGGGCTGATGATGCTGCTGGTGGGTTCTACAGACGACGACGACGACGCTACTGCTGCTTTGCTGATTCAGGTTAGGATAAGGATGTTTATGGTGCTTTTTCGGTCTGTCTCTCTCTTTTCTCTTAGTCTGGGTATTAAGGAACTAAAGAAGTTTGGGGGTGGTGGGTGGCTTGGGCTTGGGCTTGGGCGGGTTGGCTTCATTGCTGGCTCGTTGGTTTTTATCATCATCATCATCAGCAGCAGCATCGTCATCATCATCATAATAAAAGGCGTACAACTCGTTGTGCGGTGTGTATCCTTCGCTTCTATATACCCCTCCCCCCTCCAAACCCGTTCTAGTTCCTTGTAGTCGTGCTGATTCGGGGTTAATGTTTTCAAATGGAATATATTTATATAGAAAAGTAGTAGTGGTGGTGGTGGTGGCGGCGACTATGACGACGACGAATACGACGACGATGAATACGACTACGACTACGACGACGACGAAGTTGTTGAAGGTGGGTAATGGGGTAATGATGCTGGGTCGGTTTATAATGGGTGGTGAATATGGGTGGTTGCTTCGTTTGGTTCCTGTGGCCATCGCAAGACTAGAAAGTTTCACTTGTTGAAAAGTAAAAGTTTAATTGAAAGTATTTGCCCGGCAAAAGAGGAGCACTCGAAGGAGGAGCAATAGGAATACTCGTAGCACCATCGCCATTGCCATAGTCATCATCATCACCAACAAAACATTAAGAGAAGCGGTGCGATAGTTAAGGATGCATATAGTATAGTTTTTCCAGAGACCATCATCATCTCTGGGGCATCTCCTCTTTATATTTCAATGGTAATGACGGTGCGCGGGGGCCAAGGTTTTGAAAAGGATTCTATTATGATGACAGAGACTGAGAACGAGAACGAGTACGAGACTAAGGCCGAGACGGTAATGACGACGACGACGACGATGTCGACGAAAACGGTAACGGCAACGACTATGAGACTACGACGACGACAACGGCCAAGCCAAGTCGAGGACAACGATCATCATAGTGATGATGATGATGATGATGATGATGATGATGATGATAATAATAATAGAGGTGGCAATGCAAATGGTTTGGTGGGGTGGTTTCGTTCGAGATGCAAAGAATGTACCAGGTCAGTTCGGTTATTTAGAAAAACGAGTAGAATAAGAGTAGGTGAACGCTCTCTGGAAAGTATTTGTCTGTGTCGACACAATTTCATACACATACATACATATATACATATCTACATTTTATAATATGTAAAAGAAGAAAGAACAAAAATACAAATAAAATAAAGGAAGAAAAAACCTCCTTGACCTTGTGTGTGAAATCTCTGAAGGCGATATTTAAATTTCACTGCGCGCTGCACAGCGCCACACATATCTCCTTCACTCGAACGTATGAGTACATGTACTGTACTGTACGTTATTATAAACGTTTGTTTAAATATATGTCTATCTATAGTAGGTATGTGTTTTGTGTATAGGTATTTGTGTATATGTTTTTCTGGATTTTCATTTTATAAATTTGACCAAAGTTATATCGAGTTACATGCCGGCATCGCATCGGCTACGGCTTCGGCTTCAGCTTTAGCTTCGGCATCGGCATCATGACGGAAGAAGCGTGTGTTTTTCCTGGTGGGAAATCCTTTGGGATAAAATCTACATACATACCTATACATATGTCTACCTCCATACGTATTTATTCTAGATATGTTCTTTTTGTTGTTGTTTTGTTATGCTCTATATATGTATGTATGTATGCATATGTTATATTTAAAATAGAAGCTTCCTTGACCTTGTGTGGTGTTGCGGATATGGTCTGGTCATTCACTGTCTGACGATGACGATGACGACGACGATATGTTTCTCCCTGGAAGGCGATATTTAAATTTTAAAGCAAATAAAATTTTGTGTACCTACGCTAAGGGTTTTTGTTTTTTTGTTTTCTTTTTCCTTTTTTCTTTTTGTTTTGTTTTGATTTTGCTTTTTTGTGTGTGTCTGTGTGTGTGTGTCTTTGTCTTAAATTTTAAGGAAATTCTTTTTAATTGTGTAGAGATATACTCGTAGGTATATTAAAAGGGATGGTCATCTGGTCATGGTGTGATTTTTGAAGGGTAAGTTTTGTGTGGTAAAAGAGCACGTGATGGACTGTTTCTTGACCTTTCTATAGGTTTTATTTTTGTTTTTACCGGCGAATTGAATAATGTTCATTTACCTACTGTTCTGAAGGATTTTATGACCTAGTTTTAATGTTTGATAGCAAAGCAAATTAATCAAATAAAAAACATGGGTTTAATGGTTTTGATTTGATTTTGTTGGGAAAATTAGTGGCTAAACCGTATGTGTTTTAAGTCATCTTAATTATATCATTCATTGCGGTTGATAGCTGCTAAGCCTTTTGTTGGTATTAAATGTAAAGTTTGTTTTTTTAGAGGTACATTAAGGTGGCAACATTATTTTAATTGGGAGCTATGTATTTTGTAAGATGCCAAGTGATTTATTTTTAGTTTGGTTTGACATTTCAAGAATTGAAGCCACATAATCATCGGTGGATCACTTTTGATTGAATGGATAGGTTAGGGTTATGGACAAAACTGTCGTAATTGAGGTGATAACATTACATCCACAAAAAAATTGTCTCTTTGCTAACTGCATAGTTTCATTCGTTACGGACTAGTGAATTGGCCTCCAAGATCGTGGGATTTAAAGCCACTTGACTATTTTCTGTGGGGCTATATGAACTCAAATGTCTTCACCGATTAGATTAAACCAGGGGTTGGCAAGTAGTTTTAAGTGGGATCCAGATACGGTTTAAAACACTTTAATCGAGGTCCAAAAAAAAAACTAAAAAAGTTTTGTAGTTTTTATTTTGTTTCATTTAAGTAACTGTAATATTAATGAAATTAATGAGAAAAATTACAACGATGGCCTTGAGCCAGTTTTTTATAGTTTGGTTTACGCGGGAAGCAGCAAATGCGAAGAATGTCATCAAGGTGGGCGTCTGATAATCTCGAACGATATTTGTTCTTCAAAAAATTAATTTTTCTGAAAGACGATTCGCATATATATGTATGTCGAGCCAAACATAGTAGCTATTAAGTTGATAGCTAGTTTTTTGCAATTTTAATATTTTTCTGGAACATGCTTGCGCCAAAATTCTTCAGTGGATGCAGTTTTAAACATTTACAGGGAAATATCTTCTTGAAAGTCAATTATTTCCAATTGTAATAAGGCTTTTGAAAGATCGAATAACTTCGCAGCCACTTCAGTCCATTCTGCTACTGCAGTAATTTCATAAGGCAATTTAAGGAATTGAGATAGCTTCCCAATCTCAGCGAAATCTTGGAATCTTACAGCAAATTCGCTTTTAAGATCGGATAGAAAGTTTGAAAACACTGCAATGTCTTCTTCTTCAGAGTTCTTCTAGTAATATTCAAGCAGCATACCCGTAACACAGCTTCAGCGCATTTTTCCTGCTCACTCATGCAACGAATTAATAAGTTCTTGATTTTCTTGTAAGAAGTTAAATGCGCCTTCAGTTTTTCTTTACGAGCTTCACTGCCAAGAGGAAAATTTGTGTCTAATTTGTGTCTAATTGGTGATGAGTTGTCTCGTAATGTCGCACTTGGTACTTTGAACAATAGCAACAGTTTTATTGCATATGAGGCATACTGGAACCGCTCGAGGCTTACCAGGCAGGGTAAAACAATATTGTTCAGTCCACTCGGTCGAAAACTTCCTATTTTCACTGTCCACTTTTCGCTTTTTAGGATCAAAATTATTGGTACGAAACGTTTTTAAATACGAAAAATTATAAAACAATCGATATCGAACGAAAGCTCCGTAATTAGATCTCACAATAAGACTGACAACGGATTCGACTTCAGAGAGAATTTTACATAAAAAAAAAGCGATTGTTTACATTTTGTGCGTCAATTTGATTTATTTGTCTGTGAATACGTGCGTAGCAATTTAAAATTGCGTAAAGGAGTTGCAAACGCACTTGCTCTTGTGTTAGCGAAGCATTTTTTAATTTTTTTTTAAATTTACATACATACATACATATTATGTTATTAAATTAAATCGGTAGTATGGCTAAATGTTAACCTTTCCTGGTTCCGCTGTCCGCCTGTTGCTGACCGCTGGATTAAACCAATGACCACTTAAAGGACAACATTCGCGGAGTTATACGGCTACAAATGTTGGAAAAAGTTATCGAAAATTTGACCCGCACAATAGACTACGACCGAGGAAGCCGAAGTGATCATATGCCAGAAATTATGTTTAAAATTGAATGACAGAAGATTATCTCTGGAATTAAGTCAATTTCATGTGATTTTTGTACAGGTCTTCACCACATTCTGCAGGAGTATATTTTTGAACAAATTACACGCAAAGTACGAAGTATCACTCAAGTAACAGCATTTTCACAGGAAAATTTAAATATTATAAAAATCATAGCGGCAAAATCGAATGCAATGTGAAAATTAATTTCAATACAGTCAGTACTCACGATTACTCGATTGTTTCATGAATGAACATTTTATTTTATGTCAAAAGTTCAATACAATTTCTTATCAAATATAAGTGTTGCATTGGTATTAAAAAATATATTACTCAACACACTTCGGAGGACAGGAGAAATAAATTTCCCCAGGCAGATTGCACTTAGGAAAATGAATAATTCCTGAAAGATACTTTCGAAATCAATAAACCCATGTCGTAAAAATAAGTACCGACTGTAATTTGTTTCTTATTTTATTGACCCTTTTCTTCAAATGAAAAATGTGTTTTATTTGGGGGAAAAACATACAAATTCAACGGAATAAAATTTACCATTAAAATAAAAGATATATAAATTGAGATTGTGAAATAAACTAGCTAAACTCTACATTTTATAATGCAGAACGCTGTTGCATCGTAAAACTTTGAAAGATGATACAATTGAACATTTGTCAGAAAAACTTATTACAAAAATTGTAAAGAAATTAATTCAGACCAGAATTAATTTTAACTTAATAAAATTGACAATTTGAAAGAGGATATGTTAAGAAAATATCAGAAATAACTTAAATTTAATTTGTTTTCATGTCTTCCATTTTGTAAATTAAAGCTGAATAAAATAAGAACTGATGGAAAGAGGTTCATTCAAAGAGTATAATCTAACAATGTGTAGATTTATAATTGTTGATACTAACTTTTGCAAAACAATAATCAAGTATTACAAAAACAAAACTGTATTTTTATTAACTTTTACAATTAACACAATAAAAAAGATAACAACGATACTCAGTTAACTTTGAATGAGAAGTAAGATTTGAACTTTCTTATCGTTTTTTTTTTTTGAAATGTAGTCATACTACAGTTGATATGGAATCGCCACAAAATTGAAAACATGCATTTACAAAAAAGATTAAATAAAAGTTGAGTCATCAGCTTATTGGAAAAACACAGAAGTAATTGAATTAACAAACAGGAGTTGCAATAAATTAAAAAGAAATTCGGTCAAAATATAAATACCAAAGTTCATCTAGATCAAGAGTTTCAAAAAGATGTCATACTGTTTTGTATATTGGACACTACTCTACGAACACAGGCATCGAGCCTCAATGATCAAAAATTAAGAACTCAATTAATACCCGTGTTTTGTTGGACAACCTATCAATAGTATAGTAGGATTTTACATGAATAACAAAAACAATATTCGCAGTATGAATACTACCGATAAAAGTTAAAGTAGAATCTTACTACAAATGGGTTTTTGACATTTATACGAGTCTCGAATGAATCTTATGTTATTTCGGTTTCAAATGTTGGTACGATTGATATTGCATTTGTATCTCAATGGCTGTGTTCGTTAAGTAGTTGTGCATTTGGAATCATGTGTTTTCCATTGGGGAAGAAAATCAATCTATTACTGTTGATATTATTTAGTTTTGTTAATGAAAATGGACTAACTGGGCTTATTTTGCAACAGAAACCAATAGAAAAGCTCGCTTCAACACCACATGTTAATGTAGTAGTCTAAGAACAAACCCCCTTGTTGAAGTTTTTTAAAACTTTGAAATCGACTATTACCTTAAACAGAAGTATTTTCTTGATTTTGATAGTCAACTGTCAAAAATCAGCTTACACGATTTCACCCCTGGTCTGAATTTCGCTATTTTTTTGGAATTTTTTGGTAAATTATTCTGGAAAATAATTAATTATATCAACTTTCAAACATAAAAACCGGACTACTGCGGATCGTTCTTTTGGCAATTTCTCACTGTACTATATATGGAATACCAAAAAAACACGGCTCAAAACTCAAATAAATGTTAAATAGCTAATCGTAGCAGGATTTCCTTTTACCTGCAGTGATTCTACTGCGGATGTTGCATTTGTTATTCATGTACATTTCTACTTCAGATGGTTTTCCAAAAAAACACTCCTGTATTTACAATTTTCCACACTTTTCAGTCTTCAATTTACCCAACTGGACATTAATTATTGGTCGCAAAATTTTGACAATTCTATTGTTTGGTTTTAAGTAAAGACCAGCGAAAAATTTCGTTTATCTTCAGCAGAATGAGACTGAGTAGCCTTAAATTCAAAATTACTCGGATGTCGGACTAAGAAAAAGAAAGCTAAGAAAACAATCCATTGCTCCATTGAAACAAAAAAATAATCATTTATGTGCATGTTTATACCTACCTAGGTAAATTGTAATTTGAAGACGCGAACTCTGTTATCAGAATACGTCTACATTTTCAATATCACAATATTTAACCCCTTTTGACCTTGAATTATGTGACATGAAAAAAAAGAAGCAAAAGAAAATTTTAAACTGATATCCTTGAATTTTGGTTTTTTGAAACTTTTTTAGAGCATCACGGTCGGTTGGGGTCGGGTTGGGTCAAGTTGGGTCTTGGGTCAGGTCGACAACTAATGATGTGTGTAGCGTTATTTAGAATGTCGAAGGAGGTGGTGCGGTAGCTTTAGTGTTACTGGACTTTCTATGAGTATGTTTGTTGAACTACTAAGCGCTCAATTACTTTAAATTGTTTGCTAACTCTGGTCAATTTGGTTTATTTAACACTGCCCACGCGTCGACGTCGTCATTTTCGTTTTCGTTGTCGTAGTCACATAGATGAAGTCTTCTCGCAACATTATCTATCTGGTATATATGGATGAAGCTATAGATACTTATTGAGATACGTTTTTGGAGCAACAACGACGACGATGACTACGAGACGACGATGGTGGCGGAGACAACGACGACTTCGACGACGACGACAGTATTTTCAATCCTTTGCATTAAAATTTAATGAACAAGTATTTACATTGCTGCTGCTGCTGGTTCTTCTAGTGCTGTATAGTTGGGTTCTGCTGATGCTGATGGTTATGGCGAAAATGTACATACAGAACGTGCACAGCACATTGTTGCCATCGGCAATGGTGGAGACGACCGACCGACGATGACTTTGGCTTCCTTGCTGATGCGATGGGGTTTGTGTTTGTTGCATGCATGTTTATGAGAAGCTTGTAATGCACGAGCCAATTGAATTGGAGAACGACAGCGACAGCGACAGCGACTACGACGACAACTTGGAGTGTGTGTCTAGATTGTGGAACGGAACATATAAAGCGTGTGGGTAGGGTATACCGTATACCATCGTCGTCGTATACGGTCAGAGTTAATGGAGAATATTTCTGAAGGAGTATATCTATTGTCCAGTCACCTCCGCACTCGGATGATGTTACAAATTGGTTAAGGGTTTTAATAAATTAGATTTATTCGCAGTTTCTGCTGGCTGGCTCTTGCTCTGGCTATACGGCTTGGCTTAGCTATACTTGTATAGTTATTACTATTGCTTGCTGCTGTTGATGATGATGATGCAATGAAACAAACGCGGGCTGCACTTTGCTTGAGTTGAATATTGAGGGGTAAACTTGCATGATGTTTATTTCACTCCGCATTCCGTGCGTCGACCGTTTGTCCATCAATTTATTCGGCTGTCCATGTGCGTTGCTTGAATGTTTTAGCAGGGATAAGTGTTGTTGTGGTTACTGTTTTGTATGTGTCTTTATGAGGTACCTATGTATATACATAGACCTATGTATTGTATACCTACACACGTATGGTTATCATGATGCAAAAGATCTAAAATGATGATATGACATTTGTACCTACGACGACGACGACGACGAGTACTCGTATATCTGCGAATAATGGAGTTTTCACTTGGAATTCAATTGACACGACACAACAACGATGGCACAGCAGCGGCTTTAGAAACGTCGCTCGAGTCGGTCGCTCGGCAGGCGGGCAATCCGACTTGGTATACCTATACTATATGGTAACTTGTATCTAGTGAGCTTGTTTTGCTAAAGTTTCAAAAAAGTTTTCTATGTGATGATGACGCCATTTAGGAGCGGCATTATGGATCAATAAATGTTGCTATTTTGTTGCTTTATATCAAAATGGGGATGTGAACCAAGTATGTATAGATTGCAGGGGGCTTGAGGGGGGTGAGGGTGAGGGGAATTGAGAATTGGTTTAGATATATAGATTTTGTGAGCTGGAGCTGAGCAGGAGAGTGTTTTTGAAATATACTAATGGTTTTGGATGAATAAGGTATACCTACACAAAACACAACACATCATATGTACATACGAATATACTACCTAATAGTTTATGTTTCGAATAAGGTGCGGGATATTTGTATCTAAACGTATACACAAAATCGAATCGAACTCAATACACCTATATGTACATACCTACATTTATAGGTTGGTATACATACATACATAGATATACCCAAATATCAGGGAGTGGTTTATCAATATGTGTGTTACTGTTTCTTTTTTAGTGGTTTTCTAAGCAAAAAGGGGGGTGGGATGGGATGGCTTTTAACTAGTTTTAATAAATAATTATAATCAGTCACTTGAATGTTTTGCATTTTTTTTATTGTTTTTTTTTTGTTTTTTAAACTATAATTGAAAGGACATTAGAAATATTGCATTTTATGCATGTATTGTATACGATATGTATGACGGCATCAAACTTAACAGTCTTGTGGGTTTTTACTTTTCTTTAAAGACAACCATAAAGATTTTAGTAGCCATGTATTTCATCCTGAAGCTATTTGATTTGAGTTAAGTACACATTGCTGAAAAACGGTAATATTTTTTTGAAGTTATCATTCCCCGTATTCTAAGTTTGGAAGCTTATATTTCAATTTTTGTGAATACAAATAGATACTCATAGTTAAAGCAAAAATATTATTTCAAAACAGAGCAACAAATTCTACGCCTCATGTCTATTAATCTTTGACTAGAGTTCTCCCTAACCCCATTCGTTGTAGTTACATATAAGTATGTATACACCTATGCAATTATGGTCCAGTTTGTATGCGCAAGACAAATAAAATTGCATAGAAATCGTTTCACACAAAAACTAAGAACATTTTGTTTTGGTTTTCTAATCTATCAAGCATCAGTTTTTAATTCTCAGCTATAGAAATGTAACAAAACAATATAAAATTATAACACATCTCACATTGAACCATAAAGAAAATCTCAAGGATTGTCGAACCAAAACGCACAATGTTAGTTTTAAGTCACCCTTTAAGATCCAATTGTTGACCAAACTTTATTTGACATTTCTTTAGTCATTGAAAAATTCAACTTTGAAAATAAGATTTTTTTGTATGTATATCCGATGGAAAAGTTTTTAAAAGACACTCAATAAGAATCGGTATCGTGTAGAGTGAAACTCTTAGTCTTAGTGCACTGAAATCACTAATTAATCAGGACCAATCCATCGATACATTATTTTTCTTCCTTAATTAATAATTCACTTTAGAGGAAGTCTTAGACCATTAGGAGGCCGATGCATCCACAAAAGAGTGACCATTGAATACGGTTTATATACGTTGGTGGAGCCATTGAGCTGTACTTCTTAAGCGATGGATGGCAAAGAAGGAATGCCGTTCGTTATAGCCGGATGATAACGGCTTTTTGTGGTCAAAAAATGAGTATATGAAGCTGAAAGATATGTGATTTCAACAGGACGGTGCCACTTGCCACATAGCCAAAGAAACTGTGGCACTTTTGCGCGAGAAATTCCGTGGCCGTATTAACTCAGTTCGTGGCGAAAATATTAAAAAGAACAAGTGGATGTCAATAAGCCAAGAACAATTCAAGAGCAAGAATTCGGCACATCAACGGCATTGAAGATATAGACCATCGGACCTAGATATAATTACGAGAATTCTCTGAAATAAATTTACAATAAACATCATGCTTTATCATTTAACCACCTTTTATAGTTACAAGGCAAAATTTAGTTTCGGAAAAATTGGGCTTCAAAGTTTATTTTTAAAATTTAGAAGTACAAAATTTGTTTATAAACTTAAAAGATATACAAATCTTCATCTTCTTCATCTCGTACATACAGTACTGTGCAAACCATCAAAAGTGGAAAGGTGTTATGCCATCATAGAGGAGGAAGGTCTCGAAGCACCACAGCAAAAGATCATTAAAAAATAACAAATTTCTTCCGAAGAAACCCCACGGCATCATCCAGGGAAGCAAAGATTGAACTTAGGTTAACAATTGACCCATCAACTATCCGACGCCGCGCACTGCAGGCCATTGTGTGGTTTTCAGATAGCAAAAGAGCCATTTATTTAAAATCAAAAATACATAATGTAGACATCTTTGTAACACCATGCTGCCTTATGCCCATTGGGAAACGGACGTTCCATCACGACAATGATCCCAAACATAAGTCGAAGTTGGCCACAAAGTGGATTGCAGAAAAAAAGATTGAGGTTTTACCATGGCCAGCCCAATCCCCAGACATAAATCCAATAGAGAACCTGTGGGAAATTGTGAAGAGAGCAACATTTTTAAGCACAAAAGTGACCTATTCGCTTTAATTCAGAGGCAGTGGAATGAAATTCCAAAAACGGTTATTAATAACTTTATAGCTTTGATGCCCAAAAGATAAACAGCCGTTATAAAAAATAAAGGGTACGCAATTAAATATTAACATTTCCTTGCCTTGAAGTAAGAAAATAGTGTGAAATTTAGATGTGAGGTCTAAGTTGCAAATGTTTTGCACAGCCATTTTACCAACTATTAAAGTATTTAGTGATTTATTTTTTGTTTAAGTGAAGTGTTAATTTTTTTTCGAACAATTATAACGTAATATCAAAAAAGTTTAGAAATCTAAAGAAAGAATTTGCCTGTTTGATTTTCTAAACAATTTTTTTTTTATGAAAAATGTTGGAGGTTCTACTAGTTGCAAATGTTTTGCACAGTACTGTATATTTCCTTTATTAAAGGATACACAGCTGATAATTTTTAATATTTTAGAAGATCATACTACCGAATTTTATTATTTTTCTATTTCGTACCATCAATGTTGGTGTTTATTGTTGAAAACCATGGTGGCTAAAGAGTTTTTCAGATCCCCACATACATTCATAATCGGGATCGGGGTACCACAGAGTATCGATGATCACGAAGCCAAGCTTTCACCAATTTTCCAAAATGCTTTGGATTGTTATCTTGCCAAAAAGGCCATCAAAGTGGAATATTGTCCTCAGCACTACCTTTTCAAACCATCAAGATACTTTTCCTTGGTCATGATTGACATGAATTTGGAAGATCGGTTCAATACTAGACCAAGAAAAGCAACCGCACACCATGATGCTACTGCCTCCGTGTTTCAACGTTTTTTTGTATAACGGAAGTGAAATTCCTTTACTTGAGACGACGCCAAACATTTCTTCAGCAATCAGACCCAAAAGGTCTATTTTTGTTTCAGCATTCCAAAGCAAGATAACAAATCTTTCTTCCTGCCTTTGAACATTGCGGGAAGTAACATTTTAATGCATCAAACTGGGTACCTACGAGCATAGTATTTAGGTTTGTATACTTCCAGATGTTGTTTATTACATACACTTATTTTACTAATAAGTCTCTTACTACATACAAAACAGCGATTTTATTGCATTTAAATTCGAATTCTTCGAAAAATGTCTTAAAACAAAGTTTGAACACTTCCAAATCAAACAAATGATTTTTAGACAAAAAAAAAACAATTTTGTTTACTAAATTTTGTTTTCTAAGGCCATGTTCAATGATAAAATTAAAACGTGTCCTTTTAAAATCTATAAATACAAAACATCTGCCCACATGCTTCCTGTCTCTAGATGGTCGTAAAACCATCATCAACCACAACAACATTGTTGTATATTTGTTCGCTTTGACGATAAGAAAAATGAAAAAAAAAACAGGATTCCAAAGGAAACAAGTTTAATTTATCTTACGAAACCAAATTTGATGAACAACTATACTTCAATTTTAAAATAAATATATCTATTATATATGTTGTATATGTACATTATGTTGTATATCCTTTTGTTTGATAGCTTATTCTTCTTGTATATAGTTTTGCATTATCATCCATATAAATATAGATAGATTTTAAATGAGAAAATGACACCTGCAGCATTTTGGTTGTCCTGCATCGATTACGTATAGGATAACTAACTAATATAATTGTCTTTGCCTTTGGATGGAAAGTGTGTCTTCATCTTGTCTGTGGTGGGTGGAACGTTTGTATATATATGATTGGATTGGTGGAGTGTTATCCACGTTTTATAGAGAAGGTTGTCATCGCCTTTTATATACGTTCAGAAACCTTATAACTGATGCATAATGTAGTATACTTATATGTGCACTTTTGTAATGCATCTATACAAATCTAGAGCCTTCTTCAATACCACTTCTTGCCATCATTACCATTTGTGTCTTAATAGTTCATTCCACTTGTTTTATTATACAAGGAATTATCCTCTCAAAGAACAGGATATGGCATTTTACACATATATGTAGACATAACATCTTCTTAAAAGTACCTTCCTACCTTACATTTTATGTACAAACCTATATAAAATATATATATTTATATATGTAGATAGATAGGTACATATATGTACCATGTTAGCTTTCAAAACTATGATATTTATCTAAAACTGTATATACATATATAAATGTTAGAAATATATATAGGATATTATATAAAATATATAAATATATGTGTTACATAATAATTGCACTTCCTTTTTATATATGGTTAGTTCTTATAGTGCAAAATTTCTAGCTCTGTTGTAATGTTTCCATTTGAGTGAATTTCTATAACAATTGCATATATGTTTCATCTAATGTAATACAATATACAATAAAAATGTTAACCAAAATATTTTGTATTTAAATATATTTATTTAAATACAGTGCTGTGAAAAAAAAAAACAAGAATTGATTCTATGAAATTTAGATCATTCAGAAAGAAAAGGAAAACTTGGCGTATCATGGTCACAGCTAACCATTACTTTTATAATATATATTAATAATAAAATTTTGTGTAAGATTTTCTGTGGGTGGTTTTTGTACGTTTTCGTGTTTTGTAAAAAAAAAATAAAATTAAAAAAAAGGGTTGATTTCAATATCTTTTCGTTTTTTTAACTCAAAAAAGTGAAAACCTCAAATATTTTGCGAACAAAAAGTTATGTTACCTTTATAATAATTTATTGTATATATCAAAATTTAGTACCACGTTACAATGTACATTATACAATTTTATTGAAGTCGCCATTTTCATTTGTTTTTTTAATTTCTATAGTAAAAAAAACAACTACTCAAGAAAGTCCCTATTGAAGCTTTCGATGCTAATACCTATAAAACAAAATTTATTTGAAGTCGTAATCTCCGACGGTTCTTTTTTTTATATAATAAAGACACACTCAAGGGGATATTACTACCCTTATTATGCAGAGGCACAGTGTGAGCACTAGGAAGAGGAGAGAGGCTTTAAAAGGAGATGTCGGAACACATTGGTTTTGAATGACTAGGAGAGACACGAGTGTGGTAAGGCATTCCACATTATTCGCGTAGTACGGCTAAAGAATGAATCTCTGTATTTGACAATATCGCCAAAGTTGGACTCGAGGGTATACTGATGACGATGAGCATTCCCAGAAGCGCGAGTGTTACGGTTAAACTGTTTAAGGGGATAAATGCAACTGGCTATTTCACTAGAGCATAAACCGTTAAAATAACGGTAAGAAAGGGTGAGACGAGAAACCTTACGACGATGTTCAAGCAAAGTAAATGAACTTCTGATGATATTATCACCTATCAATTTAAATGCTTGTAGTTCCACATCCGAAGAAGAGGGACGTGAGTCTGAAAACGAATATGAAAAGCTAAGAGTACTATCGTCAGCGAAAAAATCTATTGGATTAGAAGTTGCAGACAGGAGATCATTAATAAAAATGAGAAAGAGTGTCGGAGATAGAACAGAGCCCTGGGGCACACCAGCATTTATTTTTTGGACTTCAGACTTGAATCCATCCGATACTACTTGTATTGAACGCTCCGAAAGGTAATTACTAATCCAATGAAGCAGGGATTCATGAAAACCGAAAGCACGCATTTTCGATAAGAGAGCCAGATGCCAAACCCTATCAAATGCTTTTGAAATATCAGGTGCAATAATCTTAATTTCTCCAAAGCGATGTAAAGATTTGCTCTACTGTTCGGTGCGATGAACCATGAGATCACCAGTGGACCTATTGCTACGAAAGCCGTACTGTCGGTCATTAAGAAGCTTTCGATCTTCGAGATATTTCTTGAGCTGATAATTAATCAGCGATTCCATGACATAACCTTGGAAAGAAGGGACGTAAGTGCAATCAGTCGATAATTAGAGGATGAGGAAGATTCATTTTTTGGGAACAGGCTGGACAAATGCAGTTTTCCATCCGCTCGGAACGAGACCTCAAAAGTAGGACAGATGAAAAAGCTTACGCAGTGGTTTTGCCAGCGTTGAAGAACACCTCTTTAGAACAATAGCGGGGATATTATCCGGACCAGTAGATTTATGTGTGTTTAGATGTCTAAGGACTCTTGCCACACTACGAGTTCGAAAAAAGGTCCCATAAAATCACTTACTCGCTCAAGTACAGGCGGAGTCATGACACTCACTTGAGAGATCTCTGACGAAAAAAATTCTCGAGTACCTTTACTTGGATTCTAAAGACCTTAAAATGTTGAGAAATGTCAACATTCTCAATTTGAGTTAAAAATAAATTAGTTTCGACTTAATCACATAAATTAAGTTAAGTGAATTTCTATGAATTAAAAAACACATGGTTTGTACCTAGAAACAGGTAAAATTATGGGAAATAAACATTTCACTTGGTAAACAATTAAGATGCCATTAAACATTCACCAAAGAAAACTTATAATGTTTTTCTTTTTCTTTGTTCGCATTTGAATGATAATTAAAATAATTGGATAGATGTTTTTGTTATTTTCAATTTATTTTTCGCAAATATGAAAGAACGATAATTAAAAAAAAGAAACAAGTAACTTTACACATTACTGTCAAAATATTTGTTATAAGATATGCAAGAGTATTCATTTTAATAAAATGATTAAGAACAGAGTGACGATGTTTTGTAAAATCGAAGGCAACATTTTCAAATGCATTTTCTTATACAACAATGTAAAATACATACATATATACTTATATCTTATTTGTAGGTAAGTAGATGTACAATGAGTATATGGGCTTTATATTGTAGGCAATAATATGTGACCCAAAATCATAAGTATAAAATGATTCACAAGAGAATCCATATATATGTACTTTAGGCTCACATAATAATACAACCTACTTGAAAATATAAATGTTAAACAAATGGTGGGGTTTTGTCTTAAAGGGAAACACCCTCTAAACAACTAAGAATTTAGAATACATGTTCATATGTATAGTGTATATAGATGAGATAGAAGCAAATTAGACAAATGTAAGGAAATAGAAGATGATGAAATAGAAAATGACGATGACGATGTAAAATATTATATAAGCTCCACCCTTACTTATAGAACTATGCCCATAAAAGCATTTTAGTTTAAATTTAGTACCACCTCTTAATTCTGGTAGGCAACACTTACCTACAACCTACTAGATGTCTTGAAGTGAGAGAAACTTTAAAACCTACTGACCTAAGTCGAAATTGGAACATATTGTTGGTGTAAACAAGAGAAGAACAAGAGCACAAGGGGGAATGTTTATGTAGGTATTTACCACCTTCTAACAATATTGTGTCGTAAGGAAATCTTAATGAACCGTATAAAGATATTTTTGATTTCATCATTAATTCAATAGTTTTTAACGGTCTTATATCTCTTCAGATATTATACATAAAAACTTCCAATTTTTACCAATTTCAGTCAGAAGTTCCATGACTGATTACTGTGTTTGTCATTCAAAAACGAACTTCGATATTCATTGACAATCTACAATTAATTTGTGAGCTAAATGAATAATTTGCTAATATTATAAGTATTGAATAAGTCATCAATTATCCTGTACAATTTTGTTCGTAATTAGTTTCTTATTATTAATTTTCTTCTATATCAGGAATTAAGACGAGAATTTAAATTTTTAAACTTTTTATTTGACCGAACTTAAATTGTAGAAACGAACTTTTAAACACTTATCTAACATCATTCAAGCTATCAGTCATAATTGAAAGAAATTATTTTTATTTGAATGGAGGTAATACAATGTTGGCATAGTTTGACCCTTAAGTTTTTAAGTTCGGAAAGAGAGTTGTAAATTCCGTTTTTTCGTCTTTGTAAACAGAAGAGAAAAAACTAAGTTATTGTGCAACCAAAATCATGTTTTTAGGTGGTTGCTTAGTTAAAACTCACTGCTTTCTAACTACGACGCACGCCTCAAATCATTATAAAATACAGATGAATAAATTTGGAGGAGTAACACCTAATCCAGAATCAGAGCCTAGTGATTTACAACTCTCCACCAATTCTGTGTGCGAGTATTGTGAGGAATAAAGGGAACCTACAACTTGTACGCTGAATCCGAATGGCGAACTTAAGAAGCAATTTTCATGACAAGAATTTATTATTATAATTAATACTAACGTTAACAATTCTTATTAATATAATATATACTTAAAATCTAAGACTTAAACTAGACTGTTGAAAAATATTAATTTGCAATTTATACTTTTTATATTATAATTTGGTGCATTAATACAAGAGTGGAATTTATTATAGAATTCAATTAATTGATTTAAGGGGCTATGTACACCATAGGTTGATCTGCTAAAATTAGTATTCAATGGTTTCTGGAGTCTTGTACTTGAACGACTAAAACTAAAGTTTAAACTACCAAGAATTGATGGTGATGAAATTTGTCCGTTTATTATTTCAACAATAAAACAAAACTGCAAGTACATCCTATGATTTGTCAAAGAAGGAAGATTTATGAGAGAAAGTCTTTGTGAATAAGGCGGTAATGTATGAATATCATGAAATCACGGAAGGGATCGTAGACAAAAACGCAAACATCTTTTCTGAATGGCTTCGGGTCTTGTGACGTGTACCGCGGCGTAGTAAAGTGACCATACTGTACAAGCATATTCCAGGACTGGTCTCACAAGTGAAACAAAAAGTGATTTTAAAACATATGGATCACGGAAATCACGGCCAAATCTTTTAATAAATCCCAGAACTCTATTTGCTTTTTTAACTATGAAGTTAATATGTTCATTAAATGTTAGTTTAGGATCTAAGACAACACCCAAGTCAGAAAATACATATACTCTACTTTAAGGACAAGAATCAAACATGTAACTAAAAACGATTGGAACTTTTTTGCGTTTAAAACTCATGGTTTTACATTTGTCAACATTTAAAACAAGACGATTATTATTGCAGCATTCCCTGAATAATATTAAGTCTTCTTGCAAGAGAAGAAAGTCAGATGTAGAGTTAATTTTCTTAAAAATTTTAATGTCATCAGCATATAATATTAGGATAGACGAATTTTGTATGATCGAAACCAAGTCATTTATAAATAAAACAAATAGAATAGGACCAAGGTGACTACCCTGGGGGACACCAGAATTCACAACAAATGAACTTGAACACTCATTACGAAATTGAACTACAGTGAAAAGAAATGACGCTACATACGATTGACTCAAACAGTTTAGATATCACTTGAGTGGTGGAACACTCAAGTTATTTCGAGTCTTTTTAAATGGAATCGTTTTGTGTAAACAGTCAAAAAGAGTTAAATAAAAAATGTTACACATATCGTCAATATTTAAGTTACAAAATTAGTGATCCCAATTGATCGAACATCATAAGTTAAAAAGGTTTTCAAAATTACACCTACTAAAGTTGAATTCTAGTTTGTTGTTATTAGATAGCATATGAGGTGAAACCATGTTTAAATTAAGTGCTATGTCCAATGCAGAATGATGGCGATCTTCGTCCACAATTTCGACAGCAGAAGAAATCATAGCTGCTTCAGAGCATATGGTTTCGGAGAAAAATACCAGATCGAGTGTTTTTCCAAAACGGTTCTTCACACCCGTTGAGTTGACTTAAGCCACTTGAAAACATACCATCTGTTAATAAAAGCTCATTTGAAGATGACGCGTTAATTGGAACGTAGAAGTTATCGTCGTCAATTTGAATCCAATTTAGATTGGGTAAATTAAAATCAACAACAACCAGTACTTCGTCTTCAAAGGTTCCAAAAGGATATAAATACTTTCAATATAGTTGTTTAGTTTTTCATAAAGCTCGTTCTTGGAGCTTGGAGGTATATAATGCTGATACAGTTAATAAATGTCCTGTTGCCATTTTAATTTTCAAGCATATTATTTTATTCTAGAAGGGTTCGTCAATTCTTTGCAAGAGGTTTGTGCTTACAATACTTACAGTTTTTTTTTATTATCCAAATCTTGAACGTTTTTGAACAATTAAAGACTTCACATCATAACTTGACTGTGAAATAAATTAGACAATTGAAATTGAAAGAAGAGAATATTCTTCTAAAAAACTATAGGTTTCTAGGCTCTTTACAGGTTTAAAATATTTGAAAATTCAGATTTATATGAATGAAAATGAATATCACATTTTTATTGTGATAGCTTTTTAGGTATCAATTTGACTATCACCTTACATAGATCAAATTCGATTATTTTCACTGTCATTTATCAACAATCACCTTAGGCGATTCCACCCCTGAGTTATGATTGACTTTAGGATGATATTAATCTGTAAGTTTTTGTAAGAACATTGCAGAAAACGTTTTTGAGTTGTCTTCAGTATATACAAATAGTGTTCCTTGGATTTTCGCAATCTATTTCGTCTACAATTTGTAAATTTATCATACTTTTTTCGAATCAACTATACTGTCTTTAAGGCTTTCGGAGACTATCTCAATTTCCATCACTTCGTTACTTAAAAAAACATTGGAAATAATTCCAAACATCTCCCAAAGATCAAGAATAAGAAAAGCTCAAACATCTTCTAAATATCAATCGTCTTACCAAGAAACTATTAAAACACAATAAATCATAAATTTCAATAAATATAGACAAATTTTAAAATGTATTTACAAATAGATAGTCACATTAGTTTAAATAATTCTAACCTTTTTTCTATCTCCATCTTTATATTTATTATCTTTATCACTTAACTAATTTGTCTCTTTAAATTGGCAACAATTTTGTTTTTATGGCAAAAGCTAATTCTTTTTAATTTGTTCATGGTGCAGTTTTAACATTTAACACGTTATAGTTGCATTCTAGCATATTATTACTTGCACGACAGTAAAATTTTCTTTTTAAGTTCATACTTAGACAAAACAAAAAAGAATGAAAAATTCCACTACCCACGTACAGTACATACGTTAAAAAAAAAAACCATCACCTTATGACTCTGTCATGACATTCTTCAATTTCTTTTCAGTAGTGTCTATAAATGTTGACATATTATAGGGGACTATACCTACCTACCTCTCTCTAGGAAAGGACATACACTACTCCTGCCACTGCCACTGCCACCATCGCACCGTCTCACCATCACCGACCGCCCTAATAGACTACGACGGATACGACGACGAAGACTATACAACAATAACCCACCCTATAATGACCCTCTTGGAATTCATAGCCTTTTGCCATATAACCGTGTAAAGATTCTTATCAAATTGCTTTTTATACAGGTGAAGTTATTTAAAAGACAACACGTATATGATAAATCTGATAATATTTGGTGATAATTGAATAAATACGTCTTTTGATATTTTCTTTTATCATAAATAGAAGATCAAAATTACACTTAAGTAAATGTGAAGTAAATTATAGAAGACGACGACCAACAACCAACGACCAACGACGATGACGCGACAATATAGTGATAAGAAAAGTGTTGTGTATCGAAGGGGTTGTAGGTAGTTCTAATTAGGTACACCTATAATAGAAATAAGGGTTCAATTGTGTGGTTTGTTGGTTGGTAGGTTGTGGTCACATTTCCATGTAAAATTACCAAGGTAACGATTTTGTTCACAACTAAATTATTTATTTAAAACAGAATCAATTATCATTAATTATAGCAAAATGTACATATATATACTTTATGTACAACGAGGTTATGACAGGCAATCAATCAAATTCATATAACTTTTGTAGATTAAGAATCTATATGGACGTAGGGATAAGAAAGGACTCCAATATCATAAAAGTAAAACTTTGAATTGTCATTTTCTATTAATAAGGTTTTTATTTATAATGACACATCAGTTTTAATGTTCACTTAAATCGATCTTTCCATAAACCATCATCGTCTGTTCGCTTCCCACGTCGTCGTTTGTGGCGTCGTCGTTGTGAACTTTCTAAAGAAAATTGCTTTCGAACATAAAAGGTTTCTCCTTCTCGACGGGATATATATTATAAGGATTATTCAATCGCTCCATGGGGTTATATTTGTATAAAGTTAGTTTTATAGAAAACTTATTTTATTTATGTGTGTGTAGGAGGAAAGAAAATGTGTGTATTCAAGACAGAGCTATATCTTAGCGTAGGACTTTGAAGTTCTTCAGGGGCTGGCTTTTGCTTTATAGAGGGCCTGAAACTTTTCAAAATCGATACGACAATTTTTTTGAAATCTTGAGTTCAATAATTAAGAAACATCGAAGTTTTGTTTGGAAAGTATTATAAGCCGTGTTTTTTTGGTATTCCATATATAGTACAGTGAGAAATTGCCAAAAAAACGATCCGCAGTAGTTCTGTTTTGATAGTTGATACAATTGAATATTTGCCAGAATAATTTATCAAAATATATGAAAAAAATTTCATCGTGTAAGCTGATTTTTGATAGTTGACTATCACAATCAAGAAAGTCGAGTCAAAATTTGTGAAGAAAAACCTGATTTTAATTTAAAGCGTATTCTACATTCTTTCAATAAAATCATCTTATTGTTTCTAAAAGATTTCACCTATTATCAATAAGGTCTTCTAATTATTTTGAAGAAATTAGCTTTAACTTATCAATAAGTTATCGTTTTGTTTTTAGAAAAAAAAAAGATTTTAATAAGACTTTCTTCTTGGATGAAAACCATATTTTATGTGTTACTTTTTTCTCTATTTCCTTATCAGTTTAAAACATTATTAAATTTTTCTCAAAATTGTTTCATAGAAATATTAAACGCATTGGCATCGACCTTCAAAGGTATACTTTATAATTTAAGGCTCTGATCGAATCGTAAAATCAGTACTTTCGAAATTGGACTATATTTCGTAACGGGAAACTCGAATCGGAAAACATCTCGTCAGGGTTATTATGGGAAATATAATTACCTATTTAATGAGCAGACATTTTATTTCGAATTCACCGTTTAACTTAAGTCATTTAAGTTAAAGAGCAATGTTTTTTTTCCTGACAAATTTGAAAATTATTGAAATGCTTGTATTGATCATTAAAGACACATTATCTACAAATTAAGCATTAGAAAGTAAGTGGTGGAAGATACAGTTTAAATGTATTTATGGTCAAACATTTAGTTCATAATGAACCCGCATTCAAGGGGTTTTTAATACCCTTTTTATTTCAAGGGAACAGTGTGAGTATTGGGAAAGGGCGAGAGGCTTTGCACATTGATTCTGAATTCCTGAACATTTCAATTGCGGCCAAAGATAGAGTATGTTGCATGGACTAAATGAAGGAAATATAGTGACAATTAAAGAGTTATTGGAAGTATTAATTTGTAACAGACGTAACAATTTCTATAAAATAAAATAGAGCCCCGCATGTTTCTAAATCAATTTTCATACTGAATCAATATTGAATTAAACCAGCCCTGATTTTTTTTCGAACAAAAGGCACACAAAAACTTATATATATATAAAACTAAAGTAACAAGGGTTGTATATATCTACTTTCTTAGAGTTTTCCATTAAGATTTGAAAGCTCTTTTATATGCTTTTCATATTTTATCGCTGTCAAACAATGAATATTAATTTAGCTGGAATATATTAAAATTAATGTTCTGTATATACTATATACCCCAAGACCGAACCGTACCGAAACGACAATAAGGGTTTCTTCTTATAATATTCCGAAATGGGACATCTTGCTTTTATCTTATGATGATGAAAATTCTGCAGAAGGCGGGCGAGACGACAAAAGCTCATGGATGATATGAAATTTGAGAGCTGAATACACAAGCAAGTAAAGTAATGGAGATTTAACTTAGAAGACAAACAACGTCAATTTATAACAACTTATAAGAAAAGTTTAGAACTTATATACATATATGTACAAAATGTATGTATTTATATAACGACCTATATACAAAGACGCAGAGTATACAGAAAATATGTAGGTATATAAGCTATATTAGAGAGATTTGAAGACGTATTCTTTCTGATACATATGTACAGTAAATAGCGTTGGAGGTTGTTATTGAGCGAAATTATAGGGAGAATGCTAAGGGTAGAGTTCATTCAACCATATAACAGTATTCTCCTGCAAAATAAAAAGAAAAAAAAAGACATAACAAGGGTTTTGAAACCAGCACGCGAATTGTGTGTATACGTATCCACGTTTGGGACAAGAAAGCAGGAGAAGTTCTAGAAAGTTTCGTGCAGATACAGATTAAAATATCTCAATTTATTACCGAACAGAAGTCTTCTTTGCAACGTAGGTACCTATGGGAACCTACAATGTATACAGACTTCAGACTCAAGGCAAGGAAAGGATCTTATATATACTTTTTTATGTCTTTAACGAAATTGCATAAGTTTGTAGATTGTTTTCTTTGTGTGTACTCTATACCCCTTCTTAGAGTAACGACTTGAAGGGATTTCGTGACAAAAATACGTATTTTAAAATCAAACTTTACAAACCCCCGTTAAACACAATGTTTGTAGTCCACGTTCTTCTGCTCGTCGTCCATATACTTATATTGCAGCTACCGAACGATAACATTCTAACAAAAACCAAGCACGAGCAATGCACCTACCAGCTACCATTTACCACCTACCTCTAGAGAGAATACGAAACCCTAAGTGTGTGGGGCACACTTTTGAAAAAAAAAAAAAAAAACAGAACCATAAAAGAAATCTCCTCACACAGTTCATAGAGTTCTAGAACCAAGATCCTTTATTCTCCCCTACCTACCTTTATGTGAACATTAGGTATACACCTTCCTCAACTATATGCATGCATGACTCAAATGCTATTAATATACGTCACGTGCTACGAAAACTTCCCGTCACAGGAACTTGAAGTATTTTTTTTTTATTTTTTTATTTTTAAGTATTAAGAGGGCGAAAAACTTCTACACTTAGTATTTACGACTACCTTGCGTCCTTGTTCTGTTAGTGGTTGGTTTTCTAGATGATTATCAGTGAAAAGTTGTTGTTTTACCTTAGCTAACGGTGATTTTGTTTATTTCCAGTGTAAGTGGATAACAAAAAAAAAACACATGTTTCACTACTTATATTACACACCCTTATTTATTGAAATATGTTTGTATTCTGTTTTTTGTAATAATTTGTCCATCATAGGTCAACTTGAGTCATTAGGAGTTTTTTTTTTTTATTTTCTAATGTTTACTTAAAAAATAAAATCAACACTTACCAATCAAATAAATTGTTTAAGTTTACTCACGAAATTTGATATAAAATATGTACTTTAGAGTGAATAAATTACTACGTGAGTGAATTATAACAAGAAGAAGGAGAAGGACATTCTTAAGGCTGATGTTGCTTACCTGAAAGGAAATAAAAAATATATATATTAATTAAAATTACAATAAGTTTTTCTTGATTCAAAATATAATAATAAAGAACACACAAATATGAATATGAAAAATGTCAAAATGAAAATACTTCCGAAAATTACATTAAGTTATTATAATATCTATTTTCCAATGAAAGGTGATCATTTTACTAATTGTTGTTAACAAACAATAACAGTGCTAAGTTTGGAGTTTTTGAAAAGGCCCATATGCAGCTGCTAAAGATCACTCATGTGAAGACAAAATATTAAAATTTACGGCGATTTACTATTCGTTGATCACTGGTCGTGTGTCATGTGCATGTGCATTGTGTATGGTGCTTTATTCCATAATGTTATTCTAGTAGTGCGTTCAGTCACGCGAACGCTAAATACTTGACCGCACGCTTCTGTGTGTTTACGTCTCGCAATCGTTTCGGGTTAACGAGCAGACTTTTGATTTGATTGATATCCGAAGTGAGACGTAGGGTACAAACACACTTAGTCAATTATATTACTTCGAATATTTGGAAACAATATTATGCGTGTTTTTTTTGGGATGCCATGCACAGTACAGTGAGAAATTGTAACAACAACGATCTGCAGTAGTACGGTCAGAATAATTTCAAACCATAACTAATTTTAATTCAATAAAATGGACATTTAATTTTTGTTTCGTGTTTTCTTTTGAAACAATAACTGAAGGAAAGGGTCAAATTTCTATTCGCAGGAGAATTTCAATTTAACTTTTATCTGCAGTAATTTTACTAGGGATGTTGTATTTGTTACTCATATAAATTCATCCTGAACTACAGATGGCTTTTTTCAAAAACAAACACTCTTATCACTTCTAGATTACTTCATCTGGAAAGTGACTGCAGGTACGTACATATATGATAACAATGAAAGGTACATTGCATAGACTTAATAGTATTTCTGTAAATAAATTTCAAATATCGTTTTGGCTAAACTAAGACTCATTACGTTATCAACACTTTTGGTACTAACACGTTTATAACCATTTGTTGAAAGTGTGTAGAATTCATCCAGGTCTCTGCAAATTTTCATTTAAGTAATTTGAATTGGAAAAAATGTTGAGATTTATTCCGCCTCCCAACATTAATGCAAGCTTAGTTTAAATTTAATAATATTTTTTTTTTTTAACTTTTACTGCCAATTCTTTGACAAAGTTCTAATCTCTTAAGCTCGGTTTATTAAAAAAAAATTGAACTCGGTTGAGTTCTAACTCATTTCCTCATCAATTTCTAAAGCGTTAGAACTTTGATTTAGATCTCAGTTTAAGATAGAACTTCGATTTATTAGGCTCTCGAGTTGGGGGTGTTGTCTAGGGTATCATAACTCGGTTTACAAATATTTTTACTTTTTCCAAAGACCTGATTTTTCGATTGAATTTGGTTTTAGAAAGGGTTGGGTTTGATATCCCGGTTTTTATATTCCCGTTTCTTAAAATCCCGATTTTAAAATCCCGTTTTTTAAAATCCTGCTTTTTATAATCCCAATTTTGTATAATCCCGTTTCTTATAATACCGTTATTTATAATCCCGTTTTTGATTGCAAAATCGAAATTATAAAAATATCGTTTATTAATATTAATAAAATGAGACATTTTTTAAATTCATTTTCTTATAACCTTTAACAAATATAAGATATCAAAAAATAATAATATAAAGTAAAGTAGTATTCTTTTCAAAAACAAAACAAAAAACAAACTAAAATCAATTAACTAAGTATACTGTTTTCATAATTATTTCAGTTGAACTGTATACTGTAGGCTATACATCGCAAAAAATCCGGATTGTAAAAAGAGGGATTCCAAAACGCTTCTTAATTTAACATTCAAACCTTTGACTTTTATTGTTATTTAGTTTAATGTACGTATTACGTAAATAAAAAACGGGATTGTCTGGATTTTTCGGGATTTTAAATATCAGAATTCTAATTGATCGGGATTTTGAATAAGCGGGATTCTAAAAGACGGGATTAAAAAAAAATCGTTATTTTAGAAGACGGGATTTTAAAACTTTTTTTCGGGATTTTTTGAAAGCGGGATTCCGATACGCTCCCATTTAGAAAATTAATTTCACAAAAAGAAATCTGGAAGAGACACCCACCCATATTGTGGACGGTTTTCCAAATTTGGACAGTTGTTTTTTCAGCTAAAAGATTGGGTTGAAATTATATTAATGTTCATAATGACAACGACTCTTAAGTCTGCACAAACAGAAATAAGCGCCATGAAAATTAACATCAAAATGTTTAAACTTTTATTGGTATTTTTCCATTTTTCATCTCGATAATAATTTTCTATCTGCATGTACTAAACACAAAATTTCTTGAAATATTTTCAATACAGATAATTGTTTTTATCATATTAAATGCATGCGTCTTATGAGACAATAGAGATTGCAAGATTTTAAAATCTTAATGCATTTTTGTAATATCGATGATTAGACTTTTTAAGAACCAGTTAAGAAAATTGAATTGAAACCAATTGAAGTAAATAAAATCCAACAAAACACATCAAACAATTTTTATTTCGATAAAGTCAAATTCTAAAATAAATGTCTGCTAAAACAAACAGTGATATATGTTTTAAATTTTGTTTGAAAAATGTCATAATTTTATGTCAACATTTGGTTACGGGGTGCTACAAAAATATCAAAAAGTACGTTAGATATTTTTGTACCGAGATCTAAAATTCGTAGAACTCAAACAAAATTATTTTAAAATGAGTTCTACAGATATGATTAAATGTGAATAAATTCGCGAGTTTTAAATATTTTTGAAATTAAGTTCCAAAAAGAAACCGATTAAGATTAGATCAAGCTTTTTACTTATTCTTGAACTTTGTCATTTTATACTTTGGCATTATAGTAACAATAGAATAAGTTGATAGAATATTCTGAACGGAATGCATTATGCAACTGACTTTCAGTTATGAAGGTACAAAATTTTGACTTGACCAACGCCCCAATGTTGGTTGGTGATTCAATCAAAAATTTCAGTTCAGTTGGAAACGTTTTACAACTTTTGTCAGATTCTGCAGACTGTACTTTCAATTTTTGCCTTCTTCCTTCCAATATTGCCTTTTATGGGCATAACGATTTTTCATCAGCAAATACATATGAAAAAAATATAGCTTGTTCCTTTTTTGGGTTTAATTTATTTTTTAAAAGCAGTTTTTTGTATTTATTTTTTTGGTAAATAAATTTCATTTAAAATGCATTTCCTTTTTAAATTTTTTATTTTTATTTTCGTTTCCGAATTTTTCAATTCCGTGTTAAATTTTCAATTTTTTTTTACTGTTGTTCCTGTGTTGGTTTAATTTTAATGCACTCATTGGATTTACGTTTTCGTCATTTGTTTTTTTTTATTTTTTATTTTTTATATTTATTTTTACTTTTTAATTTTATAATTAACAAAAAAATCCTTATCCATAAATTCGCCTATAGCCTCTACGAGGCATATATGTATTAACATATATAACATAAGGGTACATATATGTATGTACATATATATGAAATGGGTACATAACATACATAGTATATGTATATAGGAAATGGAAAAAATTCCATATATGTACATACATACATATATATTTGTATTTACCTTTTATTTATGTACACATCATATAGGGTATTATTATATATTTTGTTTGTGTTATTTTTCTTTAATTCCTCCTTTTATTAATGCAACCCTTTTTTCACTCATCCTGCTTGCCCCAATGCCAATTGCAATTTTCGCAACATGAGCATAATAATGAATCCCCAAAAAAAATATAAAACAAAATTCAACATCGGGACACCATGCCCGTATATATGTACATATGTACCTTTAGATACATTCCGCATATACTCATATGAAAAAAATAAAAACAAAGTGTAAAACACATTTTTAAATTAAGCACCACCCTCCGAAAAAAAGGATTTTTTCGGTGTTTGCAGGACACACTTGCGTTTTTTTTTTGGATTTTTTTTTGTTTTTTTTGAATTTTTGTGTATTTTTTTGGCAATTTTCTCTGGCTGCATGGTGTGCCCGTGCATGAAACTCTACTCCAACTCAGTTCAGTTGCACGAGGACTCACCCCAAAACCAAACTAAAGCCCAAGCCCAATGCCACCACATTCAACCACCATCTGTGATGGCACCACAAGTGCTGCATAATTTTTTTTATTTCTGTATTATTATTTTTTTCTGTTTTAATTTTTATTTGACTCATCTTATTTTCTTTAATGAAATTCAGCTCACACAAAACAACCAGATAGATATATTGACAATATCAACCCAGCCCCCAATTTTGCATATGTGCATGAGGAGCAGATGCGGATTTTTTGATGGGGGTATACTCGTTGTATGGCAGCCAAGTATATCGCTGTCGCCCCCGATGCATCAGAAGTCCAATCAACCAAAAAAATAAAAAGTCTCCAAAAAAGTGGAGAGAATAAAAAATCGCTTCGGTAATAAGAGAAAAAATTATTTTTTTCCAAAAAAATAAAACATATTAACGATGAGCACCGTCATCTACTCCCACCTTCTTCTCCATTCTCTCCCATTGCCCTCAAAATCGCCATCGCCATCAAAAAAAACCCACAAAAAGCAAACTTTTCATGTACTACACCTACCTGCTCTCTATCCCACCATCATTGCGGAAAAGAGGCATCAGTTTTTCGGGACACACTGAAATGAAAATTGGGTGGAAATTCTGTCTGGATATGGGGCGATGGGGTGATGGGGCGTCCGTCGTCGTCGGTCGGCTTGCAGAGAGAGGATGATTTAAAGGGGAGTCGATGATGGCGGGTTTGGGTGGATGAGTGTTTGGGTACAAAAGTATCGACCTTCCCAGTTCACAGTTTTTCGAGTCAAGAGGTCCAACCCCTCGTCTCGTTTTTATACCCCCACCGCGAACTCGGCCATCAAAAGCGAAATAAACAAACAAAACCCAAAACATAAAAAATCCAAAACGAAACGAAAAAATATTGCAAAAATAAACCGAAACACAGTGATTGAATAAAGCTGGACATTCAGGTATAGTGTTCTGTACACTGTACAGAGATACAGGGCTTCCATCAGCGAAAATATACACACACATACTTTCACAACTGAAAACACCACATTGAACCATTGTTATGACTCTGGTTATACTCTCAGTGTGCAATGGTAATATAAGTGCTGTAGTTATTGAGATACATACGATACAAAAATGAATATCGGCCCAGAAGAATTGTTTCATGTCAATTTTTTTAATTTTTATTTTTGGTTTAATTTTTTATTTTTTATTTTTTGATGGAGAACAGAATATGACCCAGGAGGAGTGTGCGGTTTCCAGGAGTCCCAGGTTAAATGCATAAGGCACAGTATCGGAGTGGGATGGCTTGCTGATGGAACTGATGGTTTGTGATGGGGGAAAATTCATTCATTGGCTTAATTTGGGCCGATAAAAAAAAAACATAACATCAACGCACTGTTTAATTCACCAATGAACCAATTGTCAAGCTCCAATCATATATACTTAGAGTTAATGTAACCAACCAACCAACCAACCAACACTACCGAACACTTCGCCGAACCTCCAAAAATGCATTTCGATTAATAATTTTTATCGGCAAAATAAAAAATTAAGTATAAAAGTAAAATAGTCCGCAGGCCAATATGAAACATGAAAAATAAGTAAAATTAAAAAAAGATAGGCGGTGGCGGTATCATCAAGCAGACAACGGCAACGGAACAACCACCATTTCTGTCTCTTTTTGAAATGGCTGATGTGTTAATATTTAAAACTTTGTTGCAAACATCAAAGCCAGCCAGCCGCTTGAAGAGTTCGAATGTTTATGTAATTTACACGACTTATAGAAATCGGATGATAACAAATCCATCATCCATCCGAAAGCCAGAAGATAATTCCATTAAAAATCAAAACAAATTAATCGAGTTAAACAAATTTAAAAATTCAAAGCTTGTCTCTAAGCCTATAAACTAACGAAACGCAAATCATGACAATGAAAATTTTCCAAACCTCAAATGAATACAAATAATTATTATAAGTTCAGGAACCGAAGTCTCGGGACTGAAATGTTTCAATTAAAAAATAAATTAATTGGGTGGCGCAACAGTCCGTTGAGAACTAGGGCCTAGTGACTTACAACTCTCAACAATTCCTGTGTGCGAGTACTGTTGTCAGGGATGGAGAGGACCTACAATTTTACACTGAATCCGAACGGCTAATTTGAGAAAGCACTTTTCATGATAAGAATTACTCTTGGAGAATTTGTCAATTCCTCGTCCAACGCACTAACCATCATGCCACGGGTACCAATGTTTCAATTACCAATATTTTTTTCAATACTTTGACCCCATAGGTAGAACCCTAGGCAAAAACTAAGAGTTGAAGTTCAAGAAGTCGGCTCTTTGTTTTAAGACCTTCAATTTCTAAAACAATTAGAGTTATAAACAGGTTACAGCAGAGTCTTCACGCACTCCATATTGTAAGGAGACACCATACCTGCAATGCAATGGTGGGAACATAAGATCTGATAGGTAAGAGATATTTTCGAATGTTCGGTCAGCTTTTCCCAACCCGGTTAAAAATACAAACTATTTACTAATGTTGTTGGAATTTGACAAATAAATTCGGAATTTTTCCAATAAGATATTTCATTTTGAATATCTCGCTATTTGGGCAGCTGTCGCCTTTGAAGCTGTCATCTTTTGACATTTGACAAGTAAAAACTAGGCAATTATTAAAAATGAAACAATGTATAGGTACGTTTCCAAAATGTATTGACATTCAATTATCAGTTTGCAAGAAAAGCTTATTGACAGTGTTATTTCTCACAATTGGAAACCAAAACATTTTAAGACGTTTTTCTTTTCGTTTCAATCTCTGTCAATGCTCCAAATCGATTCAAGACCTTAAATATGGAATTCGAGAAGTTATCTCAGCAAATGTGCGAATTTAATGGTTTTTAATTCTTAATGATATTGATTTTTTGTCTTTTAATATCAAAATGAAACCTTTTATAGGAAAACCCAATAAAATGAAAAAACACATCTCTTTTCCAATTGACAACATAAAATACAAAAAAAGAAATCATAGGAAGTTACAATAAACACAACTTATAATAAAAAGAATGTCGTCGTCGCCATTTATCTTAGTCAGCAGGAATCGTCGTCGTCGTTCGTTGCTGTCGTCTTTTCTAAATTGATTTCGAAGAATAATAAATAAAATTAAGCTTGGTTATATTATATAGTCTTCTGGGTTAGGAGAGTTGATTGAAAAATGAGTTTGCCTCCCGCTGTGCTTCGCTGGCGTTCTTCTTATCATCATCTCGGACTCTTTCTTCATTGTGTTCGTGTCTTTAAATTGGTTATACTTAAAATGGTAATCAAATGCAAAAAAAAAAGTGATTACAAAAAATAGGACCATCGTCAAGGCAAATTATAAACAATTGCAAATGTCAGAACAACTGTTTGCTGTTATTTATCTTAATCTGCAAAGATATACACTCATACAATTTATGTTCTAAGTTTTAGAAAAAAAGTATTGATGTTGACCTACTTTGAAAAAAAAAATACAAATACACAAGAATGTAAAGTTTCTATAGGGCGCTTAAATACGAGTTGTTCAGTTTGTTTTCCAAAACTTCTTTGATTGTTTAAGCTACTTCGACTTTTACGTAGTTGATCAAAAAGTATTGAATATTATACTCATTCTCTTTGGAATTACATCGTTTATAATTTAACAATAATAGTTTAGTTCTCAAATCAAAAATAAAGACAAAAATATGAGAAAACCATGATACAATTTAATTCTTTGACAAAATCGGTCTTTTTGCTGATAACTTCAACTTCAAAGGGAACATTTTAAAAATTTCGTATTTTTTTTTTTTGAATCTGGTAACAACTAATTTGCTTTTGCTATTTCACTTTTAATAATTCCTTTGGAATTCTGGTACGTGGTCTTTTTGAAATCTCAGATGCTCTAAAAGTGATACATATTTATAAATTATAAATAACCCCAAACTTGTTTGGTGATTGATTTGTTTTGACCCCAAATACTGCCGTTCTAAAATAAGATAAGTAAAATTACAAGTTTTAACAAAAAATTATAGTAGTTGGCAGAAAAATGGTTAGAATATAAGTTGGTTGATCAATGGATTATCCGAAAAATCACATTTTAGTACAAATTTAATGAATTATTCAGCTTTTCAATTCTATAACAAATTTTTTCAACATTTGCTCTTGCATGCAAGTCGGCTGTAGAATAATAACGAGGAAGATTAAGCATAATTTTAAGCAATTTATTTTGTGACTAGCGGCCCGTCCCGGCTTAATTCTGCAAAGATCACTCATCACTTAATTAGAAAACATTTGTTTGTCCTATAATTAATACTCTTCGCAGCGTATGCGATGAAAGACATTTTATGGATAATTTTTTTACAACTTCGGTTGGTTTAAATAGGAATTTCTAAAGATTTCTATAGTAATCTAGTACTAAATATAGCCTATGTTACTCAGTGATAATGTAGCTTTCTAATGAAAAAAGAATTATTAAAATCGGCCCAGTACTTTTTGAGTTTATTTGTTACATACAAAAATACAAATCTTTCCTCTTTACAATATTAGTGTAGATATCTGCAGTTTTTTGATATGACACTTTGCACATTTCCCCCATATTTGGCAACCATACAAAATAATTGCCTGAAAAACCACTTTATAAATTATAATTTTATTGTAGTTACTAAGACCGGACTTTCTATTAATAAAAGGATAGAGTAGTTTTATCACAATACCAACTTTCTTTAACGTTTTTTCAATATGTTCTCTGTAGATACGTTTTTGGTCTAAGCAAACCCCTAGATACCTTACGCTCGTTTCCCAGTTTATGTTAACACCGTTAACATTTATCTGATTGCTTGGGAGAAAACAAGACTTTCTTTTTCTACTAAAAAAGATAGCTTGTACCTTATTAGCATTTAGTTTTATTTTTCATTTAGAATAATACTGAGTTATTAGATCGATTGCATGGGTTAAATTTGTCTCTATATTGAGACCAAATTCATGCGATGAAAAAATTCCAGTATCATCAGCAAATATAGCTAATTGACATTCAGGAAGCTTGGGAATATCGGACGTATAGATATTGTACAGGAATGGCCCTAATACAGATCCTTGTGGAACATCATGTTCAACTTGGTAACAATTTGACGAACAGTTATTAACATAAACACTAAAACACCTATCAGACAGGAAACTTTGAATAATTTTTATTAAATAAGTTGGAAAGCCTAAGCAAACTAGTTTATGTACCATTCCATCGTGCCACACAGTATCAAAAGCTTTTTCAATATGTAGTAAAATCAGGCCAGTTGATTTGCCAAGCAAACGATTCTTTTTCACATACTGGCATACTCGCATACACTTTGTGAGTAGTACTGTGAAATTTTCTAAACCCAAATTGTTCATTAGGAATAATGTTCAGCAATTTATAATATTTTTTCTTTTAAAATCTTTTTCAACAAACTTATTGGTCGATAGCTTTGTGGAAGTTTTAAATTTTTCCCAGGCCTTGGAATAGGTATAACCTTAGCTGTTTTCCAAAGCTTGGGAAAATGTTGTGTTTTTATGCATGCATTGACAAAAAGACTAAAAATACAAGCCCAGCCTTGGGTAGCATTTCGATATACATATATGTTTTTTTTCTATTGTTTCACATCTTCTATGGTGATCAGTTGATCAACAGGTGTATCAACAATTAGTGTGTTTAGAGAACTTTTTGATTGGCTTACAAGATTTTTGGTTTCATCATCACTGAGATGTTGGGACACTAAATGGTTATTCAAAAAAGTTTTTCCGAGGACATTAGCCTTTTTTGAGTCTTCGTAAACTAAATCATTGCCATTTTCTAGATTTGGAATGTGTCTGTTTTTGTTTTTCAATTGTTTTAGCAATATTCCAAAATGGCTTCGCATTTTTATCTAGTTTGCTAAGATTTTCATTTCACTTCTTATTGCAAAACTTTTGTATTTCCTCAGTTATCTTTTTATTGTAAAGTTTAACTTGAATGCGATATGAAGGAAGTCGATAACGTTGCCATTGTCTCTTAAAAGAATTTCTAATACGAATATAACCAAGAATGTATTCGGGCATCCTAAAAACAAAAGATTTTATTGGTTTCTTGGGAGCGCATGATTCTAT
This sequence comes from Eupeodes luniger, assembly GCA_951509635.1. NCBI lineage: Eukaryota > Metazoa > Arthropoda > Insecta > Diptera > Syrphidae > Eupeodes > Eupeodes luniger. The sequence goes on from OX608073.1 coordinate 80,654,701, forward strand.
TCTTTCTAAAATAGAATTAGAAAAAGCATTAATCTGTGTGACAACATCATCTTTTGAAAATACCCTACTCAATTTGTTTAAGTTTTATCACTGTTTTAACATATTCGGTTCCCCTGTTTTTTTTTACTACTTAGCAAAGCGAAAAGAAAGGTTTAACATTTTGGAGTCGGTATTAAATTGCTAAATATTTAGAAAATTGCTACTTTAAGTAAAAAGGTAAACCCTTAAAAAAAGGTTTTTTCTAAAATTTAGGAATTTAAATTTGCACACTTTTTCTATCCGACTTAAGACGTTCGAAATACATGAATAAATTCTTGTACATAAGATGAACCATAAAATGTATGTACATATATATGTTAACCTACGACAACCTCCTTGCTTATATTAAAACTTCTCGACATGATATTTCTGTCTAAGCTCATACCAAGGTATCCTTGGTGCCGCCATTTTGTCTTCGTTTCTTTAGTAGAGATAGACAAGCATTTTTACAGAACAAAGACTCCTTCTTATGTTAAAGAACGAAAAAAGTCAATTTAGTTTCTATACTACACAAAGATAAGAACATCTCCTCTTCTTTATATAGTACGAAAAAAAAAAAGAAAAAAATAAAAGAACTATAAAATGCCAAGTCTTGTCTTTCTTGAACCATTTCATAAGATATTTTATTATTATGTATTCTCATGTTCGTGAGCCTTTGGCAAATACCTTTTCTTCTCGCTCGCCTTCGGGGAGATATAAATGTTTTCAGCAAGCTTTTTTTATTGTTCTCCTCTTTTATCTCCCCCGTTCAATTTCTTGACTATATTTTGAGACATACAAAAAATACCTCCTGGTTCCATATCCATTTTATTTTATTCTTCAGATGTGAATAGAATAGAAAGAACTAGAACCATCCCATAGAAAACTTAAGGATTTCAATAACTTTTCTTTTTTGTTTGTATACATAGATATTGCCAAACTGCAAATAGACAAATACTTATAACATCAGGGACAAAGGAAAAAAAAAGAAACTTGAGAATTGAATATAAAAGTTCCCAGTCGCAGCTAAGGATAGGAACATTGAACAATGTTACATAATATACCCTATAAATTCCCCGACATCTCACTGTACCATTAAGAGACTGCCACCACCTACTTTTCTTTTATGCTCATCTTATAAATTGAAAAATTGCTTACAAAATGCCGCGCACAAAAGAATAAGTGGATGAAAACTTGTCGCTTCGAGCAACCAAGTCAAATATACAAAATATATTAAAAAAAAAAAGAAGAAAGAAACGTATAATAAAACTGCTTCATCAGCAATAATTTCAATTGAGTTATGAAAAAAGTGAAAAAAAATATGGTGATAAGGGTCCCTATACCTTATACCTACCCTACCTACGCTAGATCGAGAGGAGAGTCGTGTCCTTTTATTTTGTATGTTTGGTTGTTTGAAATATACAAGGACATCAGATACTTTTCACTTTGAATGAAGATACTACAAAAGATACGAGCCCTCTTAGAGGGCATCCGATGAATAAAGATACCTACCTACTTCCTGCTAAAGTTCAATTTTATAGTGAAGAGAAAAGGAAACAACAACAACAAAAAAACGCAAAATGAAACTCAAGAGGGAGGACCAGGACACTGTGTTTCGAGAGAAGGGTCTTCGAGTTCGAATGACTGAAGTGGCAAAACATCATTGTTGGTTTTTTTTTTGTCTCCTCTTTTTTGATTATATTCTATTGAATATTAATTTTTTGAAGTTTCAAAAGTAACGAACACTTGCACTTGGGGATTATATCATCACATCATCGCATCCGGGCATCAGTGTTGTTGAAAAATGCATTGTTGCAATTTCCGGTGTATTTTAATTTTACGGTGCATTTTTATGAATTTTTTTTAAGTTGTGTTTATTTTAGGCTTTATATGTCTTTTGGTTTAGATATCAGCCAGCCTTTTGCTTAAGCTTAAGAGTCTATAGGAATTCTTAATTCTGTTTATCTTTTGGCAACTGATGAGAAGAAAAAGAACAAACAAATTTTAGTAAAGGTTCGGCTATAGAATTTTTGGGAATAATTGTTTTTCTTTCTTCAAAAAAGTGAGCTTTCTTGAGCGCCTAAGAAAAATTTTCGAACTCTAAACAAAACGCTCAAAAGTAGCTTGGAAAGTAAGTACGGATTAAAAATAATCCATAAAACGGTTATGAGTAGTTGCAGCATACTTTGGGAAGTTTTGACATCTTACAACAATTAAAATACACATCAAAAGATGTTGGAAAACTTTTTTCAAATTGGTGAGTTTATTAAACTAATGCAGAATTCACGGTGATATGCCATGGAACTTTATATTGCCGAGATATCAAGATCAGCTAATTTGGAGTAACTTGATTTCAGGGCTAAACTGTAAGCTGATCAAACTCAAAGGGTTCCGATCACTTAAGTATAATATTTTGGGCTGGATTTTGGAAATTTTCGAACAGAAAGTTTATTAGTCTTTTTATTCTTTCTAAGCTTTTGTTTTTTTTTTTGTTAAATTTTACCAATTCTTTAAACAAAAATAAATAAATTGGGTTGCTCATAACAGTCCGTGGAGAACTAGGGCCTAGTGACTTACAACTCTCAACCATTCCTGTGTGCGAGTACTGTTGTCAGGGATGGAGGGGACCTACAGTTTTAAGCCGAATCCGAACGGCTAATTTGAGAAAGCACTTTTCATGACAATAATTACTCTTGGAGGATTTGTCAATTCCTCGCAAGAGGCAGTACTTTAAATGGCAGGGATTGAACCCAAGACCTCTGGCATGACAGTCCAACGCACTAATCATAATGCCACAAGTACTACAATTCTTTTGAAATAATTGCTATAGTCGTGTTTTTTTGGTATTCCATATATAGTACAGTGAGAAATTGAAATTTTGATTTTGAAAATACGTCTGTGTAATGTGATAGTCGATTTCAAAGTTTTAACCAAACAATTTGACATAAAATAAAAACTTCAAGAAGGGGGTTTGTTCGTAGACTACTGCATTAACATGTGGTGTTGAAGCGAGCTTGAAGCTCGCCTAAATTCTTTATATACCTGAATCGAGTTGAAATCCGCTTGATTCGACTCGATTCCTGTCGGGGATCGACTCCGAGTCAAAATTTGTGAAGAAAATCCTTTGTGGAGGAGTTGGTTTTACAGATAATGCATTATGGTCTGTTTATTTGCATGTTTGTGTACAAAAAATATAGTTTTATTTTAATCAAATAAAAAAAAATTGCACATGGAGTAGGTAGCATATGGTGCTGAACTATTCAGTTTTTCATTGTTTAACACGAATCAAACTATCTCACTTGCACTTCATAAGAAACATCGAAACACCATTTGCAATTTAGAAAGTGCTGTCAAACTTAATCATTTTTAAATCTTCTTGTGCGGTGGAAACACCAAAAAGATTTATTTAATCTAAACTGAGATTAACCTTTGGTGGAAACATAGCAAAACTTAATTATCTTTTCTATTGTTTTCTCTTGCAAAATAAGCTCAGTTAGTCCATTTTCATTAACAAAACTAAATAATATCAACACTAACAGATTGATTTTTTTCCCCAATGGAAAACACATAATTCCAAATGCACAACTACTCAACGAACACAGCCATCGAGATACAAATGCAATATCAATCGTACCAACATTTGAGAACGAAATCACATAAGATGCATTCGAGACTCGTATAAATGTCAAAAACCCATCCGTACCGTAGTAAGATTCTACTTTAATTTTTATCGGTAGTATTCATACTACGGATATTGTTTTTGTTATTCGTGTAAAATCCTACTATACTATTGATAGATTTTCCCACAAAACACGGGTACTGTTGTTTTGTAAAGAAGTGGACTTAGATGTTAATTTTGAAAAACTACTATTCCTTATTTTGAGAGCAATCAATTTTGAAGTTTTAATTATCACATCACAAAGTAAAAGAAATACACAGAAATTCACTTCGATATTAGAACTAGTTTGTTTCCAAGTACAATTTTTGTATTATAATCCTTAATAAATAAATTTAATAAAAAAAAAAACTCCGATTTAATAAACATGAAATAATGAAATAGTATTCTACCATCAGGTCACATTGCATGTCAAGTCTCAACGTTGGTAATATTGGAGAAAAAAAAGCGAACTTTTCAAACACGACATCATGAAACCCTAGTTGACAGGGGTTGGAGTTTTTTTTTTTTTCATTTCTTCTCCATATTATTTTGGTAGCTTTTCGCATAATGGCATAGAACTAGAGGGGAGCTTTTTATATTACACGCAGAAAAAAAATACCAAAAAACCTAAATAATGCAGAAAAAATAATATAAATTGCACGACACATTTTTGATCCATTTTTTTAATAATTGTCAAACCTGTCAATTTGGTGTTAGCAACTTTTATATTTTGACATCTTGCTTAGAAGTTTTTAGGTTATTAACAATTTACTGGCCAAGCAGAAAGTTCTAGATTAATTTTTGTTATCAATGAAATTCAGAAATTCTACATCAGGTACTCTGCTTTAGCAAGTTGTTGAGAAACAACTTCTTGGTGCTATACATTACAAATGGGAGTAAAATTTTCTCAAAGATGTATTCACTCTTATGCGTTAACTTATAGTTCACAAAAATATTTTATGAAGACCAGCAGTACCATACAAATATATAAATTCGGTGGCGCAACAGCTCATAGAGAACCAGGGCCTTGAGACATACAACTCGAACAACTAATTTGAGAATGCACTTTGAATAACTAGAATTATTCTTAAAGGATTTATCAATTCATCGCAAGAAGCAGTATCGGTGAAAAAAACGTTAGGTGGCACAGGCAAGGATTGAAGCCAAGACTTTTGGCATAACAGTCCTATGCATTTACCATTACGCCACGGATACTACCGTATCCCCACCATGTCCCAAAAATGAATACTTAATATTTGTGACCAGACCCGTGAAAAAAGTTGCTAGCAACTTTTTAGACAGAGTGTGACAAGGCATTCCACATTCGCGTAGTACGGCTAAAGAACGAATCTCTGTACTTGACAGTACGACCGAAGTTGGGCTCGAGGGTATATTGATGAGCATTCCTAGAAGCGCGAGTATTACGGTTGAATTGTTTAAGGGGAGGAATGCAACTGGCTATTTCTCTAGAGCATGAACCGTTAAAATAACGGTAAAAGAGGGTGAGACAAGAAACATTTCGACGATGTTCAAGCAAAGTAAATGATCCTATGATGGTATTATCACCAATCAATCTAAATGCTCTACGTTCAATACTGTCCAAGAGGCTTAAATAAGTTGCAGGAGCACCAGGCCAGCTATGGGAGTTATACTCAAGCTTTGGACGTATATAAGTCTTGTAGATAACAGCCAGATCAGAGGGGGAGAAAAACTTCTTGTATCGCCTTAGAAAACCCAAGCATCTTGCGGCATTTTTGGAGACATCGCGTATGTGATCGTTCCACAAAAGGTGGTTGGTGATACACATACCGAGAATATCGAGATGTTCAGTCTCCTCGATGCCTTGTGTCGCAACGAGACGTGCTTCTTAGTTATTCGTACCAACAATTAAAACGATGCACTTCAAGTTGCTCACAACTGATACCCAAACTTCGAGAACAAGTAAAAGTTGAAAATGAAGAACTACTTAGTTGGCATGCTGCCATGTTGTGTGCAAGTGTCTGGAATTAGTTAGGTCTCATGTTAGCTTTTTGTTTTGGGGTTTAATGTGTTCGGAAAGAGAAACTTTCTTCTGACATCTATAAATGACTTAAACTGTAAGTGCCTTTTAACTTCGTTTTTAGTTTCCAGTGACTGGATGATTGAATTTCTTTATATAAATATTCCGACATATTTTATTTCAGTGTACAAAACGTTTGTATACATATAGCCATAAAATGATTAACTGAGCTGAAGGCAGCAGCAGCAGCAGCAGCACTAGCGTAGTTGGTATCAGCATTTATAGTACCAGTCACCGTAATAGGGGTACCTAAACGTACATGGCACAATTTTTTAGTATTTTCCTACTTTTTTTTAAATTTTATTTTATCCCCATCCTCACTTAATTAGCTGAAACTTCATAAACTTTTCAAATACCATCATCATCATAGCCTGCCTGACTGCCTGCCTGCCACCATTCCTTTCTATGCAATGATGTGACGTCCTTTAATGAAGTTGAACTGACACTTTTGTGGAAGTAAAAATAGAGGCAAACAAAAAAAAAAAAAACACTCTAAAAAAATTGAAAAATCTTCAATTTCACTTAAAAACCGTGTGTCTGCGTGCTGCGTGTAAGAGCTTCAAAAAAAGATCCCCTAGAAACTTGAAAATGAACTTAAAATACACCATCCCTTCGTTGTTCGGTCCGTTGTTCGTTCCAATATAATGTTTCCAAAAATAGGAGCAAAAGACTGTTGCATAAGTTTGTGCTTATGCTTCAAATTTCTATATCTACTCGCATACATAGTTTATATGTGGCCAAAATCGTGTAGCCCCTCGACAAATTCGCTTTGACTGAAATTGAACAAAAACTTAATTTACTTTTGCGATAAAAGGAGTTTGTTTGGCGGCCAAGGAGCGCGACGGGGAATATAGAGGGAGGTCTCTTCAAGCAACAGCCAAAGCTTTATGGATATAGCTTGATGGCAGAGAACAAATCCAAGTTATATCTTTAGCAATCGGAACCAAACGAAGAAAACGGAAGTTCGTATAGCTCCTAATAAATCTTGCGGTTGTTGAGTGGGTTTGGTTTGGTTGCGGTAGCTTGTGATGGTTTGCGGGTGAAGGGTTCGGGTTCATGTCAGTTCCTTGTTTCTCACAAAAGGCATTCGAGGCACTCCTTCTGATTGTCTGTGTTAAGTTTCGAAATGAGTTTGAAGGGTAGTTGGTGCGGTGTATACTGGTGTGGTGGTTTAACGAGGGAGGGGCGTATATTACCTCCTCTTTTCAAAGGTATTATGAAACACAAGTATTCTGCTGCCTGCATGTACCTACTGCTTCTTTGAAAATGACGGCACCAGCGCTCCCCCTCCCACGAACCCGCCACATCACCTTGTACGATGTTGGTTGGATGTAGATATAGTTCAAGAAGGAACATTCTAAGGGTATTTTGTGTAAACTTCAGTATTTCTCTTAAGATGTTTTGAACCCGGATATTATGTGTACATAGCCTCTCAGTCCCATGTATCTGTCATTTTCTTAATGCACAAGTTGTAGGTATACCTACATTTAAGATGGAAATTCTCTATTATATAATTTGTATATATAGGTTTGTTTGTCTATATAAGTACATAGGTATGTATTAAATATACATGATGCCTATATACATTTATATCCTCATATTTCGCAATCAGGGCAAAATGATGGGGCTGTTTCCAGGGGCTGGTATATTAGATAGATGTAGCCTATTTGCATGTTTATGCAAATGCGTATAACTTAGGTTATAAAACCATACCTAGATGCATACCTATATACTTTTGTACAACAATCATCAATAGCAGCAGCTGGTTTATAGTTAGATTAAGTGCCTGCAGAGGGCGAGTGCGTATATAAGCGGGTTGGGATGCGGATGCGGATAGGGTGGTAACTGGTGTGCTATGCAAGGAGTTTGTATATTCTATATATGTATTTTCTATAGTGAGAGCTGATTGTTGTATAGGCCCTAAGGTGGGGCCTAGAAAATTTAATATTCAATACAAAACAGTTGAAACAAATACACAACAACAAATATACCAAAATCAATATTTTGCCACTTCAGTCAAGCAGCTATACACAGCTAAGATCCAAAAGGACTTCCTTCCCTTCGCTTCCCTCTATATCGAACATTTTCTTTTAAAACCTTTGGTGGAGATAAGTTTTTTACGTGAGTAGAATAATAAAAACAAATAAAAATACAAATACAAGAAAAAAAACTATATAAACAGACACCTCCCTACACTTAATCTTCTTATGGTGAAACCCAAGGCGACAAAAAGTCGTTTTCATCTCTCTCGGTGAAAACACTAAAGGAAGAACGTTTTTCTTTTGAACCATTCTTTACGTAATGGTTGAACTTTACAAGTTAATTTAAAAAAAAAAAAAAAAAAGCTTTAAGTTTCATGAAACTTTTCTTATTTCTTCAACTTTGCCCTTAGTTTATAAACGCAATACAATCCTTCTCGAAGTTTCTGAATGCTGAATTATGCATGTCAATTATAATCAGGCAATATCTATTCATTCAACTTGTGTAAGAACCTTTTGTTTGTAGAGTTGGACCAAGCTATAATTTTAAATATTTTATAAACATATTTTTGAAAATTTTGTATTTTTTAAAATTTCTGTGATATTAAAGTCTTCTGGAATAAATTTCAACTATTCGACTTAATGCGGGTCAGCTATTTTTCGATTTCGACAGTAAAGCTTAATGAAAAAACAAACAGCAGTCCATTTTTGATGAACATTTTGCTTTAACATAAAGTTATGGACTATTCCTGATATTATGACACTTGAAATGACAGTTGAGCTTTATATGTGACAGCGTTATCAACTTCAACGATGACTTTATGTTAATCAACAAAATCTTAATTTGGATGCTTTGGAAGTAGGTATTGACATTCACTGATATTGATAATTTAACTTAGACAAACATATATTATTAACTTGCACTAGTGCGAGATGATCTCGCATTGAATACCTGGGGCCTGATTATGGGATTCGCGGCGAATCGTTTTGCTAGCGAGTTTGCCATTTTTCAAGTATTGCTTTCGCCTTCTTCGTTTTGAATTCGACCAATTAACGAATTGGAAGGCGAATTAGAAACGTCATAATGTCTGTTGGCGAGTTGAAATCCTACAGCTTTTTTTTGGCGGATTTACAGGCGAAAGAGTGTTTATTATTGTTCACTGTTCGATTTCGTGGATTCTTTCTTGATTGTAATTTTATAAAAATGTGAGTTAGCTTTATTTTAATTTTCTTATAATTTATCCACAATTCACAATAAAATATAAAATTTTGAATAAATCACCGAAAATTTCACAAATTCAATCAAAACAAAACGAAATTTGTTGAAAGCTGTCAAATCACTGGAATATAGGAAGAAAAAGTGAAACCAAAAGTGTCAAAATCACTGGAATATAGGGAGAACTATTTTCGCTTTGCCGCGAATTCGTTAATAAGGAAATACGACGCGAGTCGAATTGAAAACGATCTGCCGCGAACCTCATAATCAGACCCTTGGGTCTAAACGATTTTACTCTAGTAACTATCCAAAGCCTAGACATCCTATCTATCTCATATCTATTGACTCCTTTCTGTATAACGCCTTTTAATATGTCTAAAAACGTTCACAAATTGATTAAACAATTCAGAGAAGATGAACCGCAACCACCGCAGAAAGTCTTTTTCTCTCAAAGGACATACATATGTACTGTACATACTTCAGAATCACTTTCTAAAGGCAGACATTTTTTGCCTCAAAAACTTTTTGTGGTAATTATCTTTGTAGAATACATTATCCCTATCTTGCTAATTAACTATAATCCCATTTAAGAAAACCTTAATCCTCCAAACTAATCTAAGCAAAACCTTGAACAAAAAAGAAACTGATTTTTAAGGTTTTTTTCAGTAGATATGTGCTTCAATGGTGTAGAGAAAATTTCTTCTAACATCCACGTGACGATGCGTACGAGTTTTTCCTCCTGTACAATGTACATATACTATATACAGGGGTGGATGAACAAACTACATGTATTTTACCACGAACATTTCACACGCATCCATCATGAGAATGAGAATATTCCAATGTGGGACGTGAAAATGGAAAAAGAACGGAAAAGAAAACAATGAAAAGCAGAAGTCGTAATCGTAACAAGCGTCGAGCGACGTAACTTGACGCATCACATAGAGAGAAAACACAACACACACAAAAAAATCAGCCTGTACCAACGCCACCGTCCCTGTCCATTTTAAGGTCCTTTTCAATGTCCCGTTTGGGAACGTTAGGTATAGCAAACGCAGGTACCTAGTTTTCTTTTATATGATATAGGTATACATAAATGTATGTATTTATTACAACACCCCATTGAATTGCTTACTACTTATTTCGACAATTTGTTTAATTCCCCTTATAGTTTTAATTCTCATTCCCACTCTTTGCTCCTCACTCCCGTTATAACTACTTTGAAGTTTCAAACACCAAAGACTACACGATTTATACCTAAGGGATGAATTAGTTTTTCTGTTATGCCTGATTTATCCACTGACTTCCACAACTGCAAGCAGTGCAAGTTTTAAATTACCAAAAAGGTGCATTCTTCTATAAAAATTAAAAAAAATTGTATAAACACAACAAAGTATATAATATACTTTGTTTTGGATCCCATAATATAAAGTTTCTTTGTAAAATGGCATGAAATAGGTTAAGGGTGCTGCTGCTGGAATCGTCGTTTCTTTTCTCTAGGTTAAGAGTATGAATTTAAATCGTCTTTGGTTTCTATTTTTCTTGGGTTTCGATTTCGACGATTAATTAAAAGGATTATTGTTTATCATGTGGACATGGTCAACTGACTATAAGCTTGCCAACAACATGCCGGTCTTTTATAAAAACAGAAACCGTTTGTGGTCACTTAAGAAACACCTGTTTGCCTCATCAGATGGGGGAAGAATAATAAAACTGCCGCTTTGGAAGTGCACATCTTGTTAGGTAAATTGGTGAGAACAAAGGAAGCACCTGTTGTTGTCTTCGTTGTCGTCGTTATTCCCCATTTTAAAAACTCTAAAAAAAAAAGGAGAGAACCTTTTAAGACAAATTGCAATGGGTCTTCTTTTGTTCTTCTGTTTTTTTTTTCTTTTTAATTTTATCACAACAGTTTCCTGTGGGAAGAATAATTTTGAATCTATTCTTTGAAAAAAAAAATATACTTTAATCTTAGATAACAAAAAAGGAAACAGGTGATGAGATATCTTTAAGTTCCTAAATTTTAAAATAAATTCACCTGTCATTTCGTTAAATCTATCAGTAGAAGTTGAACATGAAAAGTTTCAACCACAAGGCGCCATATGTTTAGTTTATACCAACCAACCTACTACACGATTGGATTGCTCGAACTCGAATTTGCAAATAGAAACACCCAAATCAATTTTACCAAGACCCACATGAAGCCACTTCCTAAACCACAAAGATATTTTTGAATGATTTCAGGGAGAAATGCAAGGCAGCAATAAAATAGGGTGTTTTAAGAGTATAGTTTTGATTTGTATGACAAAACAACCGTAGTATTAGTAAAAAAAAATTCTCGCAAACAATTGTAAGTAAACTCTGAAGATTTGGTGGAACTTAGTTAATGATAATGAGTAATTATTAAAGCTCTAAAATGTCTTTATTCTAGGATCAAACTTAAGCCATAAAGCCGGAATCTTCTAAGAAATGTCTTTGACACACGAATTTTGAACGTACTAACAATTTTTGACAAGAGTCTGTTCAATTTTTCATAGGTACATTTTTTGTCTCCAATCATACTTTTTGGGCTTGAATCCTCTGACAATATTTTGAGTATTTTTTAGAGATTAGATGTACAATTTTTAATACATCCAGCTTCAAGTGAAACGTTTTCATAATAATTTATGTTACACAAAAAAAGAAAAATATATAAGTCCATTTCTTTTCTTCTTCTTACTGTCATGCTGTCCATTTAAAAGACTTTAAGTCTTACAGTCTTATAGGCATATATTTAGTTTTAAAGAAGTACATATTAAATTTCTCGTCATCGATTTTCTATACATATTTTAAGTTTAAGAATAAAATAAAAAGCTTAGGGGAAGCACATTATGCTAAGTTGTAAGTAGTATTAATTTCTGTGAAAACCTACCAATGCCATTTGAAACAATTCAAATAAAATTATGTCGGTTTGTGCATTTAGTCTATAATAAGCTAGTGTTACCACGTCTGCCTTATCTATACTTTTCCTATATTTATTTTAAACGCTGTTTTGCTCTTCAAGATTCAATGTATCCTTAAAAAAAAGTCATAGACGTTGCAGATCTCTTTGATCGTATGCCTCTTAAATAATAAATCCTTTGTATATGAATTCTAGTACGTGGACGTTTGCCCAGATGTCGCGTCGTCGTTCGTTCCACTTCATAATAGTAATATTTCTATTTTTATACAAAATGGTAGATCGGCAGTTGAGCTGCATTTTCGACGGAGCAGTACTTTGCATACCTAATCTCATTTCAAAGATCAGCACCAATACCTTGAAATATAACATGAAAACATTTTTAGAAATTTCACACAAACGAAAGAAAAATGTACATAGATTTTGAAATTGGAAGCCCTTCACTGCTCTGTTCAGTGTACTGAAGACTACACTATTTTATATTTCAACATTTCCAATCTATAAATAAAACTCAATATAAACAAAAGTAGAAAATAATCAAATACTTTGAAACAGAATGAAAATTAACCTAAAATGAAAAATAAACACAACGTTTGCAATAAAAATAGATTACCTCCCACGACTAATCGGACAAAGAAAATGTAAATTTTTGTAATGCAATAGACGCAGTAGAATTAAGCTATTATTTTATTACATTTTAACTCAAATTAAGTTCAGTTTAAAAAAAAATAAATTTCAAGTTATAATTAGCACATAAATAAATAATTACAAAAAAAAACTTTTTAATTTAACCTTTCGCACATTATCGGACATTCACTGTTTTTGTAATGTTATTTTATTAACCTTGTATTACATAAGACTTTTGCTTAGGTAGTTTCCTACCGAGCGACCGACGCACGTCGAAATGGCACCAAAAGAAATACAAACGTCTTTGAAAATTCGAAAATTGATTTTGTTGCATATAGCCAGAATGGTAAATCAGGACGAAAAACAGGCAAAATTGTGCAACAGAGCCCTTCCACAATCCATTACATAATTTCACGATTTAAGAACAAAAAAATGATTCATAAAATGGATTCAGCAAAGGAAAAGGAAAGAAGCTGAAGAAGTACGATGAGGAGCCACTTGTTAAGCAAATTAACTAAAATCCCATCTTATCTTCGGAATCTTTAAAGATTTTTTTGAAAGCGACCACGAGTAATAACAAAACTATCAGAAGAAGAGCCATCAGTTCTTAAAAATTATTAATTAAATTTGCTAATAAACATATAACACAGGATATGTCTTCTTGGAATAAGTTAGAACTATACATATTTCTGCATTATTAGTTAGCTGTTAGATATATACAAATTCTATAAATAAGGTCTTTTTCACAGACGGAAGCAAACTTAACCCTAAAGGTTCAGATGGAAATGTTTTCATAAGGGTTGGGGTCAAAATTCTGCCGGGGTCAAAATTCTGTTGTCAAAATTCTGCTTTCAAAATTCTGCTTTTCAAAATTCTGCTTTCAAAATTCTGCTTTTCAGAATTCTGTTTTTCAAAATTCTGCTTTTCAAAATTCTGTTTTTCAAAATTCTGTTTTACAAAATTCTGGAAATAATAAAAATAAGGTTTGGAAAATGTTAAAAAGCGCGCGCTTTTTAACATTTTCCAAACCTTATTTTTATTATTTCCAGAATTTTGTAAAATTATCCTCTCGCTTGCATAAGCGAGATGTTTAGACGCAGTTAATTTTTGCTCTCTTAACTTAGTCAGGGTCTTAGACAATGGTTAGTGTCTTTTCTTATCCCTTCGTGATAGTGTGTTATTCTTATTAAAAAGCAAAAATGAACGTTTCACTTGTTAAATCTAATAAAGGAAAAGAAAAGCTGTGCGTGGATGGATATATGTTTTATTTTGAAAAGTTAAATAAATGTAAAAACTATAATTGGGCATGCTCAAATAGAATTAAAGATAAATGCAAAGGACGAGTAGTGACTAAATTAAATTGTGATGTACATGTAATTGTAAGGCAAACTGGTCAACATAACCATGAACCACGTGCTACTGAAAAACAAGTATTAAAAGACGAAATTTTGATTTTTTTTTTGTTAAAATTGAAACAAAAACCACGTTAAATTGACTTTTCCGTTAAAAAATATACTATTAAAAAAAAAGCAGAATTAGCAGAATTTTTTTTTAATATAAATTTCCAGAATTTTAAAAAGCAGAATTTTGAAAAGCAGAATTTTGAAAAGCAGAATTTTGTAAACCAGACAAAAAAAAAAGCAGAATTTTGAAAAGCAGAATTTTCGTTAAAAAAGCAGAATTCTGAAAAGCAGAATTTTGAAGCCAGAATTTTGACCCGATCCCTTTTCATAAGCATACGCGAGCTACTGTGAAGCATGGCGGTGGGTCGGCCATGGTATGGTGATGTGTTGCAAGTTTTGGTGTTCGGAACTTACATTGTGTGGACGATAAAATTTATCAAAAGGCTAATATTAATAATGTGTGAGTTTGGAATACAAGACAAAAGAGTCACCTGATCTAAATGCAATCGAGCCTATATGAGATGAACTGGGAGTTGCTCAAAAGAACTTAAGACGGGTCTTCAAGAAGAACGGAAAAAAATAAGTCCTGCTGCTTTATAACCTTTATTGAATTTTGCCTTATTTAAAATAAAAACGATTTAAAATGTTGTTAAATGATTATAAAGTTTAACATTCTCCATACATTTAGAGGATTTATTTAATGTGTCCGATTAGTCGTGGGAGCGACTGTATATATCATCTAAAATATGAATATCGATGATGTCATCGCATGTTTTGTGTGTTTCTTTGGCTTCTCCTTCTTCTTTTTCTCGCGTAATGTTTATAACTCAATCACAAGTTAAGACCGGATGTTTGTGAGAACGAACAAAGCCATGCAATCATTTTAAATCAAAATAAAATAAATACGATTTTTTCCAAGTATACCTAAATTGAATTGATTTCTTAATCTCATCTTGAATTTGATGAAATAAAATTCATAAAAACAAAGTGCAATAATGTGAGTTCATAAAATCAAAAAAAAAATCATAATCAAAATTTAAGTACCTACCTATCAACCTAACTACCATTGAGAACAACTCTGAAGTCATGGATTTTTTCGCTTAATTCAGTTTTAAATGCTTTGTATAAAGTATAAGGAATAACAACTCAACTCGTGAATAGCTGTCATAAAAATAAGAAAATAAAAACCTAGCAAGAAGTCTATGAAAAAAGGACATTTTTATTGTTGCACACTTAATTGCAACACAGCAAAGTTATTGTAGCTCTGAATATAACTTAACTTTTCATTCTATACATTCCTTCTACGCATAGCTACTATGTACGAGTAGGTAGGTATATGGACATCGTCAAATGTGGATACAACCACATTGTAGTCATCATAGTCATGGAAAAATGTGTGAAGGATAAAATACGTTATGGGATTGAATGTGAATTTGTTCCTCTTTCTTCTTGTGAGTTTTTTTTTTTTCAGGATTAAATTGTATATTTTTGGTATTTGAAAAAGTATCTATCTATTTTTGATTTGACGAAGAGGAGAAAAACTAGGAAAAGTGGAATGAAGATAGGAACAAAAAAGTAGATACAAACGAGATAAATTAATAAAATGATAGTGTATTTATTCTATTTTAAGAAGATGCAATCATAAATCTGTAATTATATTGGTCCTAGTTTGCGAATGGTTTTGCCGTTGATATTTCCACACTACTTGGTAACAATTCAACAACTATCAGATATGTTTGTTAGTTCAAAACGCTCATTACGTATTTCTTCTCCTAAAAAATAAAATTTTGCTTCAAACAAATTCAATCAGAAAAACGAAAAACCAAATATAGCTAGCCTATTTTGTTTTACTTGATGACCTGCTATTGACTTTTGTTCAGTTTTTGTTTTTTTCTTTAATCTGGGTTACGAATCAAGAAATAATTTTCAATGCAAGTTTTGTGTTTGCTTTTATCTTTTGTATAGTCTATTTTATTAGTGTTAGAATACTTTAAAATAAACAAGAATTTTATAGTGTTT